>BSUD01000002.1:10924407-11060111 GCA_033239045.1 Fagopyrum esculentum | reverse complement strand
TTTTTTTTTTTTTACCGTCTTCAGTTTTTTTCACCTTCGCTTATAAATGTGTATAAGAACATGAAAAGTATTTTTATAAATTAATTAAAGTCTTAGTGACAAAACTATATTTTTTTTAAAATATTGGTTAAAATTCAGATTTAACCCGGACCTAAACATTAGTCAAAATACATGATCCAAATTTTCAGTCGATCAAATTCTTATGAGTTCGGCCGCTATAGTTTTTATGCTAAAGAGTAACGATTTAAGCAACACAACACTAATCACAATTTAATCCGATTCGAAACTAAATTGACCTGATTAATGTAAAATTGTAAAACTCGATCGAACCCGACTTAAATACTCGGGGTTTTACCTAAACCCTCTCCTGCTTCCATCCATCCATCCAGAAATAGGGATTCTAAAAACAGAAAAGAAAAAACAAAGGCTATTGATCATTCATTCATAATCTCACATCCGAAGTCGATTGGTGAGTCAAATCTAAAGGCTTTTTGCATTGTGTTGTTGTATTGTAGTGTATATTTTGTAGTGTATTTAGAAAACAAAGAAGAGCTGATGCGTATTTCTTGGGAATCGTCGTTGGTTAGCATTCTGGAAATAAGTACTACTGTCCATCTACCTCCACTTTATCTAGTATCGGTATATAACTAACTTTTATGGTCCGTTCACGAGAGAACGGACCGATACATATTTTTAGGGTCCGTTTAGATTATGTTGATAAATGAGACAAGCTATTCATGCTCGATTCGTTTATAAATTAGTCGAATTTGAGCATGTCAATGTTCGGTTTATTCGGCTAAAATAACATTATATGAACATTATTTTAGACGAGATACTCGAGCTCGGCTCGTCAAAAGTTTGGCACGAGCTCGCACATAAATAAACCGAGCTTCAGCATATCAATATTCGGCTCATTCGGCTAAGATAACACTTTTATGAACATTATTTTAGACGAGATACTCAAGTTCGGATCGTCAAAATCTTGGCAACAGCTCGCTTATAAACAAACCGAGCTTGAGCATGTCAATGTTTGGCTCGTTCGGCTAAAATAACACTATATGAGCATTATTTTAGACGAGTTACTCAGACTCGACTCGTCCAAATCTCGGCTCAGATCGTTTATAAACAAGCCGAGCTTAAGTATGCTAAAACTCGACTTGTTCGGCTCGTATAACACCCCTACGTTTAGATGACTAGGTAGGTGGTAGGTGTTTGTTAGTAGTAACTTATTGAATTTTATGAAAGGTTATTCTAGTATATATATAAAATCTTATATTTCTCTTATTTGATAAGGTATATGCAAGAAACTTATGATAAATTATTGCATACTATATTAAAAATATAATATAAAAAAACTATTATAAAATTAAAAAGTAAACCATTTTAGAAAGATTGTCCATGTTTGGTATGGTAGTTTGAAAGATTGGATTTGTAGGATATTTTTTAGGAGGTTCTTTAAAAAGGTTTTAAAAAGCTAATGAAGATAGCTTTAGGAGATTATTTGGGAATTTTTTTTCCCTTCTTTCAACTTTACACCTTGAACATAACTCTTATATTATAAAAACTATTTTAGTATTTGTTATTTTCGATAAATTACCATAAAAATCTGTCCACAAATCGTCTCTTACTAATCCAAGTACATTTTTCAATAGACTTTTAAATTTTACAAAATGTTTTCATTAGTTAATCAATCAACTACCCAAAAATCTTCAACTACGCAAAAATCTCACGTTACCGAACACATACAAAAATGAACTAAATAAATAAAACTAATACAATAAGATTATCAATTTATCACCTGAATATACTTCTTAAAAGTATACACTCTCATCTTTCATAAAAAAAATTGGAGTTTTTCTATGACAATAATGTCTAAGAACGACATTCAGTAGTCTATACCAATGCACATATCTGGACTTATCCTATAAAATAATTTGGCTTCTGTATGGAACCAACTACTACACCAAATTAATATTAACTTGGTGATTCCCTCACTAAGCTTTGTTTTGAGCGTTTGGATTATACATACCTTAGGTAGATATGGCAAAGCCGGATTAGTTCGGGTTGGCAAAATCATTCTTCTTGTCATTTTCTAGGTCGTCTAATAAAACTCGTAGTTCCTTCGACCTTATTAAAGTATGACAGATGGGCAATATAGCGAGATTGCGTATATATGAGCATATATGCGCGTTAGACTCAAAATCGACATATCAAGCCAATGGATTTAGGGTTGAGTAGATACGCTAGACTCGTAATCTTCCAACTTTAGATGTGAAAACTTATTATCTCAAAAAAACCTCATTACGACATTCTTCATTTGTCGATGCATACCCTTAAGTATGTTTCACATATCTTAGGTAAATGTTTATGTCTAGTGATAATTTGGGGGGTCACTAATGCTAATCATTTGTTTGGGCATTTGATTATATGATGAAGTAGGTCCTTCCTATGATGCTTCCAACAGAAACAAGACATCGACATTAGGTACCAAAACTCCTTTTCTTCTCAACTTTCCTTTATAACATATTTAATTTTGTGCCCGGGATATCGAATTTAGGAAGATAATTAAAAAAAAAATATGAATTATTTAAATTTCCTTTATTTTTATGTAATCTTTAAAATAAAACAGTTTTAACCGTATATTCATCTTCTAATCCAACTAAGATCGCTAATGTCATTTGTTTTATAAGGTACAAACTTAGGATACATGATGATTTTACTCAATTCAGTGAAATTAACCATTTGGATAGAATCGGTGTTGTTTTATGTCTGTATAAACATGCATTATACGTTAAAATCTCCACACTTAAGCTTCTTTTCTAACTAAAACAATCGACAAATGACAAATAGTTCATTGACGAATATTTTCTTTTTCCACACACCCTCTCAAGTGCCGCTGTCTAACTCAATCAACGACCATTGACGTACATGTTCTAATGCCAAGAACTCCATTTGTTTATGTATAATCGTCTAAAAATCTCCTCCTTCCGACACCTTCCCTCTACGATTGTCCATATGATATAGTAATATAGAAGTACGTAGAAAGATCGAGGTGGAGGTAGAACCGTTAAAAATGAAGAGAAAATCAGGAGAGAATCATGTATTTTAATGTGAATTCATTTATTTAATGCATTCACAAGCACATCCATGGAAATTGAGTTTCTTAAATGCCTCTGTGTTCATCTTCGATCATTCAAATAAGGGGACCAATTTGGATTGTGCTTTACTATGTACAGCTACGTACGTACTTTCACTACAGCCTAGCCTAGGGTTTCTAATACATTACTCCATAAATTAACTAAAACAAACGTTATATCATATCATATCGTTCAACTAACCTAGAGCCTAGGGTCGACCAATTTATTTATCTCTCTAATTATACGAATCTTAGACTATTGTCATTTGTTTAACATTCATAAAGTACAATACCATTACGTATCTTTTCCTCGCCCATATTACTATACAATGTTATAATATAAGTGTTCGACGAAAGTTTTTGTTCTTTTGATAACGTACGTTGGACTCACATGCCTTTCTTGTTTGAATGCTACAAAGAGAATCCTTCTTGAAATATTTCACCAATGCAACCTATGTTAATTTATGTAAGTTTACTCCACGTAGTTTAGGGAAGTAAAATAAAATAAATAATCAGTTTTCATAAGCTAGGTCTCTAAGAGTCCTTTTTGAAAGATAAACTTATCTGGATTATGAGTTGTCAAATTTATGAAGATTATGCGAAAGCCATCGAGTACACGAAATCTTGGAACAAGAATAGCAACCACGAGAGAAATGACAACAGAGGGGTGGTGTATATTAGATGGGAAATCCCGGCCACCTGCTTAGGTGATGAAGATCGATTAACTCGGATGGAGCGGTCAAAAGTGATGAGCATGTTACATCGGCTGGAGTCATTAGGAATAATATAGGAGAGTGACATAAATGTTACGTTGTGAATCTTGATATATGTACCGTTCCTATGGTGGAATTATGGGTACATACTACGAGTTACATATTGTTTGGGAAAGTGGTATTCGATCTCTGATTCTGGAGACAGATTTAAAGTTGACTATCACTCTTTTGGGGAAGACGTTACCTAGATGTCACCCACTTCACTAAGTGTCAAGACTATCATAGAAGGAATTGGGATATCCATTTCCGTCATGCCTTCCGCGAGGCGAATAATGTTGCAGATTTCCTTGCTTCTATTGCTTTTGATTTTCTTGTCGGATTAAGTGTATTCCGTGACCCTCCCGAGGGTATAGTGAATCTTTTACGTTGTGATGTAAGGGGTCAGACTATCCCCGCATGATTACTATTTAGTCCATTTTTTTCATATATAACAAGCGCGACTAGATGCGCCAGAGACCAATGACTCTCCTTCCTGCTAAAAAAAGAACGTGTAGGTTATGATATTGTGACTTAATTTTATGTTAAATAAATTATGCTTATAAAATAAAAAATTATTAGTTTAACTTAAAGAATCACTTGCTATTTTCTTTATAATTCTTGTGGAATAAATAATCTTGTAACAATTAAGCACAAATATTGGTGATTTTATACAATATTTTCCATATGTACAATTTTTTTCAAAAATATATAATTAGTAGATCCAGTGATTCACGATAGCCTAATTTTAATAACTTTATTTTGTCAAGTATATTATTTATAATGATGATTGTATAAAGGTTTTAGAACACAATATCCTACTTACTTTTTAAAGATAGATTTTCTATGCATGTGCATACATTATCAAATCATTAAAACTAGTTGTATAATTAAATAGATATGATTAGTATAAAAAATATTTTTTAAAATTATTTTATTTAAACAATAATTTAAATTACATAGTTTCTTGTCCAATCACCCTATTAGTTCTACATTTGTATAAAGCAAAGACAAACCATAAGTAGGGTTCCATTTGAAGTGTCCATAACAATTACATTAAGTGTCCGCTCGATTAGATAAATGAAATAACAACGGAATAAAAATAAGAGAATAAAATGAAACGAAAATAATTCATGTGTGCTGGAGATAATAAGTTCCCACAGTACCTCGTCGGGTTTATGTGTTGGGCTTCCATGTCCGATACAGATGGACCGATAGAGCGGGGTCGTGTGCATACGAGCGCACATGCGCATTAGACCCAAGCCCAACACATAGGCGATGGAATGCCACTTTCGATGTGGGCGAGGTTCCATCCTAAGACCAATTAACAATATGAGGAGTAGCCCACCGACCTTATATACTAGGCTCGAAATGTTCCCATCTTTCGACGGCGGAACTTATTATCTCGAACAATGTGTAATGTGTCGTCCTCGATTACCTCGTATATGTTGCCAAGCAGGTTCTGGTTGAAATTTACGTTAGACACATGAATAGTACGTATATCATTAATAAAAAGTTTGAATACGTGAAGCATAAGTCCCGACCAAATGTTACCTTATTAGTTGTAACTAACAAAGCAAGCTTAAGTTGTCCTTATCGGGAAAGATGGTGGGTTAATAAGCTGTTTTTGCATGGCTTTTTGGTAGCAAAGACACATGCAATGCAACCAAATAGTAAACATCTACTTGCATTAGTGGAAGCCAATCTTGAAAGTGACTTTTAACCCACCTATAATTAAGCCACGTATTGGTAACGCTGGCCAAGCATTTGCTGCTTGCCCATAATGCCAGCTTCTCAACACCCTATCTATCTTATATATACATAATCTTGTGATATTTCAGATTATGAAAGAGGCTTGCTCCCCATGCGGACGGTAGTGTATATCTCGACTCTCCACCGATTTCTTTATTCACAAACACTAATTAAGCATGTGATTATAAATATTAACAATATATTCGCTAAAAAGAGATAGATTCTTGTACTAGTCATTTTTAACCAACTAGTCTAATACCCGCACCGTGTGCGGGATTAGCTTTAATAAATTGTAAAACAAATCTAATTATTAATTAAATTGAGTTGGAAGATAATATTATAAGGGAAAGTAAAAGATAATAAAAACATAAAGGTATATTTTTAAATAAATGATAGTTTACATGTTCTTGATAAAAAAAAGTCTTAAATGAAATTGAACGTTAAAACGACCCGTAATATAAAAATATATGGAAACATGGTTTATGTAATTAAGGTTTTTTTTAATATTAGTGTGTGTGTATATATATATATATATATAGAGTATAGATCCTATGAGAACACCCCCTAACGTGAGAACATGAGAACAAATTCGTAATTATTATCAGTTTTGTTACGAATGTGCCATATCGTTTAATCTATTATTCGTAGTTATTGTTTGTTGAGTGGATTATTCGTAGTTATTATTATTTTTGATATCTATTCTAAATCTCAACCTTTAATACTCAAATCCAACGGTGTTCGATTGTTCTCATGTTCTCACGTTAGCGGTGTTCTCATGGGAACCACACCCTATATATATATATATATATATATATATATATATATATATATATATATATATATATATATATATATATATATATATATATATATATATATATATATCTCGTTAGTTTATATAATTTTTTGATTAAATTTTTTAAAATGAGAGTGCGTTTTAAATTGCAAGGACAAAAAGAACGGAAAAAAAACATATGGCATTAAAGACTTATACTTTATTATTAGTATATAGATATATATTTTAACACTAATAGTATATATACATATATGTTTGGTAAGTAGATAAATATAAGTTCTATAATAGGATAATTAAAATATGGTAACTATATATATTATTTTAAAAAAACTAAAATTCTAAGAAAATGACATGTGGCATATTTTTTGATAGGATGAACCACGTTGAAATAAACGCTTCTGCTTTAATATATGTATATAGATAGTTTGTAAAATATATGAGTATTTTGTTGTATATATATTCAGATCGCGGAGATAACCATTTTTATGGAGAGAAATGTGAATCTCTAAAAGACGTCAGATTAATAAAATAAACGCCCCTTATTAAACAAAAAAAATAAGAGAAGATTAAGCTAATAAGACAACTTTTTTTCCCTAGAAAAATAATTAGGACCCTAGTATTTTTAAAAAAAATTTAAAAAGATAAATTAGATATAAAGAGCGTCTTTATTAGTCAGTTACAATAATAAGGAAACAATACTCACAGCCAAAATTCCATACTGCATTCGGAAAGAGCGTCTTTATGCTAAAAATAAAGAAACCGTTTACCAAAATTTTGGTAACTGTAAGCTTGAGATTTGAGAATCCTTTTGTCCGCCATCATCGCTCTTTGAACGGAAACAATACTCACGGCCAAAATTCCATATTGCATTCGAAAACAGGATCTTCATTGTCATTCTTCTGGAGGTGTATTCTTCAACCCATACTTCATCATCAACATCCAACTTCAAACGAGGCTTCAACATTCATCTTCAACAAGTATACTCAGTTACCAATTGCAACCATCGGCTTCTCGAAATTTCCGTTCGTCTGTCATCAATCGTCATTTTAGGTATGCTCTCTTCGTTGATTTCACACAGACGCCATTAATGGCACATGTACAATACACAAACCAACTGATACACAAGGAAATAATAACGTGATACACAAACACAATTAATACATAATTCATATAAAAATGTAGATATTATAAGTACACAGGTAAACAAACCAACCGATCACAAATCAAAACTCATGTGATACACAAATACAAGTAATACATTATGCATACACAAATGTGCATGACGTAAATACACAATTACCCAAACCAACTGGATACACATGTGCTACACAAACACAAATAATACATAATGCATACACAAATGTACATGTGCTACACAAACACAAGTAATACATGACATAGATACACAATTTCCATTCTTCGTTCACAACTTCTCGTTATGTACATATTTCAACATACAACAACATGTCTAGAAGATGTTGAAAGTAATGCCGTACATATTTTGTAACAATTCAACATATTGAAAACACGTGTAACATATGATACATACCAAATACAAAAACTGAATCTTCTGAATGCAATTATGTACCACGAATCTGTAAAATAGGAGAGAAAATTATAAGCGGTTTACCATACATATTTTTCAAAACCAATATCTCTATCGACATAATCTTACTAGAATTGATTCAATATTGTCGCCATGGATGAACGCAAGGGGGATGAACAGCCGTTTGTAACAAAAATTCGAGAAAGGATGAACACAAAGATGTACACAAGGATGAGTAGTCGTCTGTTAGAAGTCGAAAAGATGGCATTTAAACTGTGTTTGCTGAGCGTATGTTCTAACAAGATCCGAGAGGAAGAACAATCAGACGATGAAAGTAACAAATTCTTCCCCTTGATTAACGCATTATGGAGATATTTACTACTCGTTTTACAACAATTAATTGCTTATTAAATGGAGAAAGAACGATTTTCTGATTTCCTTAATATTCTCTTTTTATTTTAATTTTATTTTTTTAATAAAATTTAGAGGGGCCTAGTTTGCACACATTTTTAGCTTGAGGCCTACTCCCCCATTTCACCGGAATATATTCTATCGTCTTCGTTCACCATCGTTATAACAACAAGAGTGTTGCACGTTCTTAACTAATCATTCGATTCAAGAAACGTGTACGTCTTGAGTTTAGTACTTGTGCACATATCATCTAATGTTAATGCACATAGTCGTGCATATATGGTACACATAATCTCAATCACGCACATAGTCTTGCACATAATCGTGTAAATATTATCGCCGAGACCACTCGTGTCTCACGCCGTCTCTAACTAATGTGTTTTGTTCGTATGTTCACTCTTAATTGCTTTTTCAAAATATTATATTTTCTTATAAGTAATGATCATATATCATTAATGATTTACTTACTTAGTAAATAAATAATAAAATTAATATAATATACAATTAGCATATTAATCCGTTAAATCTTAGATATTATTATATAATCTAACTTCTAATAGAAAACCTCTACCTAAACGGAAATTCATCACCCAAATTTTGGTTCAAACTTGAACAACTCAAATATTATGTATTTAGATACTTTGTACTCGATATTTATATAAGATTCCTAAAACACTAAATACTTCTAAATTTCTTACTTTAAGTAGTCGATAAAACCGTGTTACGCACGATTCGTTACTGGTCGGCCGATCGATTACGACTGTTGGCTGATCGATGACACGAACAAGAGAAAATAAAGAATGAGACCAACAATCACAAAGACAATGAAAAAATTTGGTTGGCCGTTATCGAGAAAATTAGGGTAAGGAAGAGGAAACAATTGTTCATTGCTTGATTCGAAATTACTAACTTCACAAGTAACAAAGTTTTTAGATGTATCAAAGATTAATAAAAAAAAGTTTCAAGATCTTGATCACCACAACATACTTATGTAATTTGAATTGATAATAAGAAATTCATAGTAGAATGTAAATTATGTTACGTGAGAGACATTTTTGCTCGACTTTTGCATTTTGTCATCAACACGTGGAAGAACAAATAGTAATAAGACAATCTTTGCTCAACTCTTGCATTTTGCAATGGACAACTCAAAACAACCATAACTATCAAAGATAAACATTCAAGGAATATAGATCACGATCAAGTGATCAACATCATAGATCAATGCAATCAGGTTCTTCATACCATAGAACAAATAAAATTAGCAAGACATATCTTAACTGAAATTCAGAGATTTATTATTTGAAGAGGAAAAAACCAGTTCACCGATCAGTGTAGGGTTATTGGCATAGCTTAATAACCTTATTTATAGGATGTTGTTTAACATATAAAATCCACTAAAAAACAGATAGAATTATCCTACAGATCTAGCTAAAAGATAAAATCGTCCAAATGGATAGTCAAGACGATAGCCTAAAATAAAAGGCATCAAAGATAGAAAATAATCATCAAAGATGAAGTGTTGTGAGACCGGTTGGCCGATTGGTGAGGTCCAGTCGACCGACCTCTTGGAGATGACATGAATATCTTCGCTATTGGAAAATGGTCACGTGCTCGGCAAGTGTGTCGAAGGTTGGGGACGAGTTTGCCGATTGGTAGATCCTGGTTGTATATAATTTATTTTTAGGAGGACTTCTAACAAATTAAACGATTTAAGAAGAGTTATTCTCCCTTACATGACTCTTTATAAGTTGTGGATTTTTTTTTTGGAAAAAGAAAAGCGGTTAGGAAAGACTATCTTCTCGAGGTAGTCCATCATAAAGCATCCTCGCGGATGAGAACACAAAGTTTGGGATCGTCAGAAAAGGGTGTGTTGGGGTTCGAGATTCCCAAATGGGTCAATCGGTCAGCAACACAGTTGATTTCTCTGAACACATGTCTAACATGTATTTCCTTAAAGAAGCGAAGATCCAATCTGGAGTCGGACACGATCATCTCGATCTCCCAAGGACAACTCCAAAGTCCTTGGAGTGCCTTGATAACACATAAGTTATCCCCTCAATTTCGATCTTTTTTATATTTAGCCTTATTGCTTCTTGTAGTTCAACTTTTAAAGCGAAGGCTTCAGCTTTAATTACCGAGTTAAAGTTGTTTTTTCTAGCGTCCAAACTAATAACTTTGCCGTTATGATTTCGAATAACATAACAAATAGACGTTATACTTGAATCGAGTTTTGACCTATCAAAATTGAGTTTATGGAATCCAGGTTTTGGTTTGTCCCATTTGATGTTATTTTTCTTCCTTGTAATGGATTTGTTGTTTTTTGGGTGTGTGTTTAAAGTCGTAGTCATCCTCATCCGTAATATGGGTTTTCCAATTATGCAATTGGTTCTTGATGAAGTTTACGACATCATGCTCCGAACCAATAGTATCGTTATTAAATATTGTCTTGTTCCTGAAGAACCAAATACTCCACCATATAGTTGAAAGGCGAGTAAAGTTATTAATACCGATCTTGTTTTTTATCTCCAGTAAAATTTCATGAAATTTTTTTTATTTTCCGTACTAATGGTATTGAGGCTGATTAAGATGGTACTGTCAATTCTTGCAATCACATTTTTACTGTGGGGGCAATCAATAAGAAGATATACAAAATTCACAATCTAAATGAACCGCGATTCTTCTTTCGTTAAGTTTTTGCTTTGGTTGGGAGACCATTTCTTGAGATTTTCCATATGAACTTTTTAGTTTTTGGTTGAGTGTCTAATTTCCATATCCAATCGCATGAATATTCAGGGAGCCATCCATACTCCTTTTCGATCATTTCAGAAGGTGATTTTTTGGAGAACCAGCCATTCGAGCTGCTTCTCCTGTATAATCTGTCTTGTATTTCATTTGTTGGGATTATTGTATCCATAATTTTTTTTCTAATTGTTGGGCTAATAATATTTTGTAGCTCATTTTCAATTTTGGTGGTGTCTCATACGTTTGATTTGATGAAGTGACTGACTTTAAATTGAGTATTGATCAGATTGGTGTTTTGTACTAATTTGATTAGGTGGTTGTTCTGACCCAATTATCTTGTCAAAAGTTGATAGTTTTTTCATTACCAAATTGCCAAATAATTCCATTTTTAAAATCGGGTTTGAGTTTAATAAGATTTTTCCATTGTCATGATGTTGATCCTTTAAGATGATATTGCAATATATTTATGTTTCTCATAAATTTTTCGTTAATAATTTTTATCCAAATATTTTCTGGTTCAGTAAGAATTTCCAAAATATCTTCATTTGAAGGACTTTATTAATGGTAAGTGATTTTTTTAATCCGAGTCTAGCGTTTCTTTTTGGTTTACAAATTGAATCCTAATTGATCAATGGTCTATGATTGTCACCTTTGTTCTAAAAGAATTTTTTATACGGTTTATCAAGTTCGTCCAAATTATGCATTAGAAGAGCTATATATTAGCTGTTGATTTTTTTTTTTTTTTTTTTTTTTTTGGTGTTGAGGGGCATTCCTCTTGCTTCCCAACAAAAAAAAATTGCTTTAAATTATCGGGTTTGATTGTACACACCCAATAATTAGTTTAATTCCACACTTATCTGGATTAATCATGGCCCATTGGAATATAGGATTAATAGAAATTATTTATCCCCCAAGTTATAATAACATAGTGTATACGCCAAATACCAATTAAACCGATGAGAGCTGGCGCCTCTGATATAAGAATCTTTAGCATCATTTCCCCAAAATAAAAAGAAATCAACTCCATACTATACGCCAAATTCCAATTAAACCCCCATTAATTAAAACCATTTACTCCAACAAATTAACTGTTTCCACTAATCATAAATCTTAAATTAAAATATATTCTCAGGAAACGACAGAGATGAGATTTAAAGAAGCTCTCTCCTCACTCCTCAGCTGCAGCATGCCACCCTATCCTTGCAGCGTCTTGCTTCCTCGCACTTACCTCCCCCCATCTCACGTCCCTTTCTCCTCTCCAAATCACCTCAATACCCACTCTCCCTGCCCTGCGCGTGATTCTCAAATACAGAATACACATCCAACAATGAAATCAAACGTCGCAATTTTTATATAATTCATTGACAGGATAATCCATTGGAGTTAGCATCATTTGTCATAATAATACTAGTCTGCAGCCTCTGACTTCCTCCATAGAAAGCAAGAAGCAAAAACTTTTGCAAGATCCAACCCCTAGACCACATCAAAGGAAAAGAGGCAAAAAAACAGAGAGAAATTACATTAGCTAAAGTCTACAACCACCTTCATTTACCATTTGATCACCCCAAAACTCCTCTGGGTATTACTCAACAAACAATAACAATAATCATGTTAGAATCTTCATTTTACCCTTTCTAGTTACTCTCCCTTCTTGACCTCGTGGAATTACCAGTGGAGTTGTGGTGGTGGTGAGTTTTGCTGGATCCAGTACTGTTGCCATTACTGCCATCTTTCTTCTGGCTGGATTGGGAGGAGAATAGTCCAAATACACCGGACTTGCAAAGAGGAACGTTGAGAACTGGGGTGACTCGGACGTTAGCTGAGTAGGATCTCTCCATTCCTCTGTTTTTGTACCTTGGTCCGCCGTTGAAAGTGCTTGGACTGCTTGAGCTTCTTTCTAGTCCGTAGAATAGTATCTTCCCGGAAGAGCTTAACCTTGGGCTGTCCACTGAGAGACCTCTTGGAGCTGTTGGATCTTGGTTTCCTCGGCGCATTGTGCTTCGTCCTGCTCGATTGATTGTTGCGGCTGGGGCTGACGGATGATCGATCAATGGCTTGGGATTCTCGGACTCTGAAACTGGAACCATCCTTGGTTTCATCATTCTGACTCTCGGACGGTAGGATTTGAGGTCGGCGTCGAGTGAGAGACGAGGGAGATCGTCGTAGTCGTGGCTGGAGCATGAGGAAGAGGATATGGAGTGACGAGAGGAAGAAAATGAGAGAGTGTCGGAATCAGAGTCTTTTAGCAGAGGGACGTTAAGAGAAGATTCGGACGTCGGAATCGATTTGGAGTTTCTTTGGAGAAATTGCCGAATCGCTGATTTACCGGTGTTTGAGGAAGAAGATGAGGTCGTAGCATTTGGCATTAAAGTGGCCTTTTGGTGAAGTTTCCTCAACCCTAGAAGCTCCCTCCAATGGCTTGAACACCTCGGAGCCTTTGGAGAGACCAAATAGGGATCAGAGGTTAAGCTCTCAACTGGATCAGATTTCTTCACCTCTGGCAACTTCACAGGTTCTTCTTCGTCTTCTTCGGGTGAAACCTCAGTCGTCGGAACAGAGCGAGCCGACGTGAGATGTAGAGGCACGAGCTTGCCTCCAGAAAAGAGCTCGTCAGCGGAGAGCATCGTGACAGGATCATCAAGCCGGAACTCGAAATCTCCAACGTCCTTGAACGGATCTGATATCTCCGGCACACTCGTCCTCGGACTAAGCCATCCATAGGCCGGAAAAGTGACCGGAGCACAGTCGAGGAAAGTTTCCGGCATGTTTTTAACGCAGGCGGAAGCCATTTGTGGAGGTCATGCAAAGATTGACAAGAGCTTAGATAGTGTCAATGGAGATCGAATCTCGAGTTGAGGGGTGGATTGGGGAGAATGTGCTCAAAGAACGAGACAGAGAGGAAGAAGGAAAGGGGTGTGGGAGCGTACCCTAGAAATGGGGTTAGACAGTTGGACAGGGGTTTATATAGGACGAAAGCAACGCCTTGTGGGGCCTAGCGGCCTTTGTTTACGTTTAACCAACGAGTTAGACCGCGACATCTATTAATACGTCCAAGTGCTGCTATCCGTATTTTTCCCATCAATACCGTATATCCAATAGTCACATTTTATTATTGCTTATTAATATTTGTGTCATGTTAAGTTCCCAACTCCCTCCCATATATCGTGACTTGGATTCGGTTTTTAACTATCAATTAAATGTGATAGTGAAATAATTTTTAAAATAATAATTAAATATCTAATATTTATGTCGCATTTATATATTTCGTATAGGTGGGATTGTTAAATATTTTATAAAAAAAATTAAGTACTCTTTCCGTGGCATTTAAATATTTTAATGTCCTATGAATATTGTTTCCTTTTTTTTATTGGACAAAAAATAAGAGGATATCCCATGTGACTTGTTTATGTAACTACTTCCAGATTATCAGTTATGACTTGCATGGTTTAAAATTTAAAAGTTTCAAGATCTAAGCTTTGAAATTAGGTAAAAATAATTGTACCAGTCATGTTAATATTGGACATTGAAATCTAGATATGTCATATTTAAACTCAATATTCGTACAATATAGATAATATTTTTATCTAAAATTTAAAGTCTTTGAGGGAAAAAGGATGATTTGAGGTTGATGGACCACCAAAGGAAAGCTTCCCCTTTCGAGCTCAAACATTTGAGGGTCCACTCGTAAAATGCAGGCTTATCTTCTTTAGCAGATATGCACATGGGTTGATGTCAGTCTTCTGAGCCAACCTTTGAACAATTATTGGGCTTCAAAGGCCCAAACACAATGGGCCTCACTGGCCCACGTTCGTCCCCAAAAGTACAACTACTACATTTCAAAGGTCACTTAAATCAAGGGGTATAAGCTATACACTAAACACTAAGTATTTTGTAGTGTTTTATATTTGTTTGGCGAGTAGTAGTAACACATGAGACAAGCTTCTCGGGCTCGGCTCACATTCGGCTCGTCAAAAGTTCGGCTTGAACTCGGCGTTCGACTAAAATAACACCATATGAGCATTATTTTAGACGAGCTACTCGGGCTCGGCTCGTCAAAAGCTCGTTTCGGGCTTGCCTCGTTTATAAACGAGCTGAGCTTGAGCATGCTAAGGCTCAGCTCGTTCGGCTCGTATAACACCCTTATTGGCGAGATTAGTAAACACTAGTGATAATGATCTTTTGTGAGTGTGTATAAAACACTAGAGTGAAGGTGGGTTTCGGTTTTTGGGTAGTGTTTTTTAAAACAAAAATATTGTCTTGTCCCTAGTATTCACTATATTTACGAGTTGAACCGGGTATACCTTATATCTTCTCTCACCTGGAAATGATATATCGTTGATGTTTGGAGATTTATTCTCCCTATTCAACCAGCCTTTCCGACGAGCTCTTCTTCCTTGGAGGCCACCACCGTTGCTTCGAACTCTTCTTGCCGTTGCTTCGAGCTTTACCAGGTATATCTTGTTCGTTTCCTTCTATCGCTTTTCTATGATTAGGTCTTTTGTATGTTTTTCTTGCACGCATGCTTCCTTTTGATTTTGTTAAAATGGCCTTCGTTCTTGTTAGAATCTAATTGACTTCCAGGATTAGGGTTTTGGTATCTTTCGTGATTATCTATATGTCCATTCCCTCCATCATCAGGCATTAATGATGCACATATCATCATTTTTGAGATTTTATCAAGTTTATATTTCAATTTTGATATTGTTTTGCTCGATGTAAAACTTGTTCTATTTATATGATATGTTGTTGTCTTTGTGCCATGCAATTCACTTTCCATGTCTAACTAACATAGGTTTTTTTAGTATTGTCATTCTATTCTTCATGTAAAACTTGATCTATTTATATGATTTGTCATTGCCTCCCTTCTTGTTAGAATCTTCTTTGCTTGACATAAGTTTTGGGCATGATTATATATGCTGGAATCTGTTCAGTAACAACCTTCATATTGCCTTCGAAAAACAATCTGAAATGGTATTTAAGTGGTATATTGTGAGTTTTGTGAAGCATGATTCTACCTTTTAACTAGAAGGAGCCTAGCAATATGGTTTAGAAACTATAAAAACTAGGTCCATATTAAGTAAGAGAGAGTGACTATATTGAAATTTAAAGCTGCAATTCAACTTCTATTGAATCTGACGGGCATTGAAACAATGGTGGATCCAAAGTCTTTATCTTTTTGTTATGTTAGTATACTATGTAGTGTAGGTTAATTTTGTATAAACAGGTAACACTAGAGACTGAATTACATTTGGACGATGGTAAATAGTTTAGATTTTTTTTTTCTTGCGCTTTTGTCTAATAAGTTCTTATATGAACGTGGGTTTGCTTGCAGTAAGATGGCGGATGACTTTAGCTGTGACAACAGAGATCACGACTATTACAATTGGAGACATGGGATATCAATACCAAATGATGATCCAATTATAGATGAGATGCTAATATACTGTTTAGATTAATTTATGATATTTTTAAATAGAGTGTTTTAAATTATAATATTTGCAAAAATATTCAACAAAAAATAATGTGTTTTTGGGGGCATTACACTTGTATAAATAACCATCAACAAGAGCTTCTACTACTCTATTAACATAGATGTGAAACCCCGTAAACATCAATAAAAACTTATGCTACTTTTGTGAACAAATATCAAAAAATCCCAATTCCAACAAACATCTTCTACTATTTCTATAGGCATAATATCTTCCCATTGTAGAACACCCTCTTCCATCTCAACATCGTAAAATAAAAATCAAATAGTCACAAAATCGACTGCCGCTAGCTCCATCTCTTGATGAAAGACTTGGATCTCAGCGCCTCAAAGCAAACCTTGGTTTCCCATCCTACTATTGGGAGGCGTTTGAAACAAGGATGCAATATCATATCTATGCCCTAATGGCTCTTTCTCATCCTTTTTTGGATCTAGCAACATAACTCACTGGAAAACAAAATTGGGAAGGTAAGGGAGGTGCCTTGGTTGTTGCGTGTTGTCTCGTTCTCCGTTCAAGCAAACAAATCGGATTCTTTGTTTGGAATTTGCTCGAATCGATCTTCGGCCATGAAAGAACAAGGTAAAAACATAGACGAAAAGCAACAACCGTTGTTGGCTCCCTTCCACCACCTTTTAGGGGAAAACCGTCCCCTTCTCCCTCCTTACGTGAGACCACATCATCGCTAACCTATATCTAGATCTGATTCCGATTTATTGATGTTGTGCTTGACAATTGATATCCATAAAGAGACTAGCCTTGCGTTGAGGCTTCTAATTCGTCTATCGTTCTTCTTCTCCGGCATAACCCGCCGATTTCTCTGACTTAACCCGACGCCTTCTCCGGTGCTTCCTAACTTTCTTTTGCTTCCTCCAACCCTTCAAAAAAATATGTGTTGTTTTCCCCCCTTGTGCAACCGGATCTCAAAATTCCGCTAGAAGGACCTTCTTTACTTTACACAACTTATCCATGTATTAAATTTTCCCATTTCCAGTATTAACTTTTTGTTTGGAGGTTGGATATAACGTCTATTGGTTTTGTTATACGAAACCATAACGGTAAAGTTATTAGGTTGGACGCTAGGAAAAATAACTTTAACTCGGTAATTAAAGTAGAAGCCTTCGCATTGTAAGTCGGTCTAAAAGAAGCAATACGGCTTAATATCAAAAAGATCGAAATTGAGGGTAATAACTAATGTGTTATTAAGACACTTCAAGGACTTTGGAGTTGTCCTTGGGAGATCGAGATGATCGTATCCGACTCCAAACTGGATCTTCGCTTCTTTGAGGAAGTCCAGGTCAAACACGTGTCAGAGAAATCAACTGTGTTGCTGACCGATTGCCCAATTTGAGAATTTTGAACCCGACACAACCTTTTTTGACGACCCCGAACTTCGTGTTCTCATCCGCAATGATGCTTTAGGATGAACTACCTCTAGAAGATAACTCTTCCTAACCGCTTTCCATTTTTAGAAAAAAATTAAAAAAAGGAAAACTCTAAGAGCTCTCTAGCATTCCCAAAACTAGCTCTCATCACCAACGAGAGAGAAATTTATGAACAAATCACCATTTAAGGTTGATGTGCATATTACCGGATCCTTGTGATTTGATCTACCGAAGCCGGATGCGAGTTATCTCTGGCAAACCCATTCCGTAAGGTTATTCTCTTATTCATGTTTTAAAATAATAACCTTACGAAATAACCTTCCATTCTCAATAAATCATAAATAAATAAATAAAGGTTCGCGTATTCTAAAACAAATTAAAAAGTTGAAAGTTATAGACCAATTCTAACAACTTTTCGCTCTGCTCCTAACACGGTCTAATCATAGGGGAGACCCTCACAAAGAAAGAATTAAGGTTCATGTGGTGTGCTCGATAAGAGATTATTGAGGTTTATTTTAATTATATTGAAGGGATTATATTTTAGAGTGTGTTTTGTTAGTGATGGGGGTTGTAAAGGGGATTATTTTTTTTTTTGGTAATAACAACTGTTGTAAAGGGGATTATTAAAATGAATGATACGAGCGAAAATAATCTCTTATAATTTCAAAAAATAACCCCTTTCACTCAAGGTTATTGGCATTAATTTTATAATCCTCATCTAGATTAATCTTCTAAAAAAACCTACATCTCTTACGAAACACTCCCTTAAAGTGTGTGCTAAAAAAACCAACAACATTCATCAACAAAGTTTCTTTGTTTCACATTATATGGTCCGATAGTACGGGTACGTCTTGATTTTGTGAGCTTCGCTTGTAAGAAGTGTTGAATTGGTTCGTGAGAAGAGTAGAGAATAGGTGATCGAAATCTGAAAGCTTTAAAGGAGAGTCCAAATGTGAGGTTTTCACCGGTGGTACTTGGGAGTTGTACTTTGCGCTGCTTCTACAAACTTGTTCTCGGTGTTTCTTCTTCGATTTGTCTAGCGCTTCTTTTGGTGATCCTTCTTGATCGGCTCGTCTGTGTTCGACGTTTTCTTTTGATGTTTTTTTCCCCTTTTTATGTTTTTTTCCCCCACGACGGTTAATCCTTCTGTCAATTTGATAGTATCTTCGATCCGTTAGACAGTGTGTCGTGTGTAGTGCATGGAACCGTTTTAAATTTATCAAACAAAAAATAATATTGAAAATTTATTTTCTGTTACGTCTTTTGTGAGATGAAGCTTCACCTTCGCCTTCGTGGCTTCTTCGTCACCTTTACGTGGGGCCTTTTGCAGTTGAAATTGCAAGCAAGACGAAAAGCTTGAGAAGCTCAACTACTCCATATTCTTCGTATAATTTCACCTTTTCACGATATCCAATTTTGAAAGCATTCCCTCTGTTCTTTCATTCATCTCCTTTAAATAACCTTTCAAGTTTGAATAATATATTTATCATATTACTATACCTTTATTAATCGCCACATGGTTTTTATACTTGTTTTTCTCGAGTCAACTGTGGCTTCCTCTCTTTGCTTCCATTGACTATCCACAGACAATCCCTTTGCCTATTCACACACTACAGATTAATCGCGAATTCGCGATCATTCCTAGGTTATTTTGTTTTTACCTGCTCCTCATATAATATAAAAGCGCCCTCTTTCACCTGAACTCTCTCTCCCTCTGGGTTTTGTTTCTGCGGTTTGTTGGCGACTGAGCACAATATATTGAGGTTCGTACTTTTTCTCATCTGGGTTTCTCTCAATTTGTATGTATTCTTGCGAAAATCACTGCATCAGGTGTTCAATTACATGTTTCTTAGCTTGTTTTAAGTCCCAATTTATGATTTTAATTGACTTTGAATTGGTGTTTCCCCAAAAATCATCCCTTGTTTGATTGTACTTCCATTTGCGTGTCTGTCTGTGAGCTTGTCCTAATTGTCGATGCTCAATTAGTCAATTGAATAAAGCATAAATCCTTGTGGTTGTTGAAATTGATCATGTTACTGTCAATGAATTGTTATACTGTTCTAAGTACTTGTTTTGTTTCCAATGGTTCCAGTTTTGCAGGTCTTGGTTTGGTAAATTCCTGTGAGTTTGTCAAAGCTCAAGTTAAGTATTATTGATTTCTCACTCAACAGCTATGCCTTGTTTCCCTCGCATTTTTGGTAGGAAGGTTGAATCTGAAACTGATCAAGGTAACTTTTTGAACTTCTTCAAAACATATAGAATTAGATATGTTTCTGAATTTTTGTTTATTGAGAAAAGCAATCTTTGACAAGAAAATCCTTTGACAGAGGTTTTAGGCATTGAAAACATTGTTAAAATCTACAAATACAAAGAATTGAGAGCTGCCACAAATGACTTCAGTCCAGAGAACAAGATTGGCCGGGGTGGTTTTGGGCCTGTCTATAAGGTAATGGGCATCTTGTTCTGATGAGTACTCGATAATGATCCGAATGCTCTGATTGTTCACTTGAAAGTCTATCTCGTAAACTCATCTTACCCTGATACTTTGTTTTGTTCAGGGTAAACTAAAAAATGGGAAGATTGCTGCTATAAATGTCCTATCTACCGGATCCAACCAAGGGGTTAACGAGTTCCTTGCAGAAATAAAGGCGATTGCATGCATACAACATGAAAATCTTGTTAAGCTGTATGGCTGCTGTGTTGAGGGGAACCGCAGAATATTGGTCTACAATTATCTAGAGAACAATAGTCTTGAAAAGACTCTACTCGGTAAGTTGTTACTAACTTACATGTATATATGTGCAGTAGGTTTTTCAACAGAACCTTCAGTTATAGTTTTCCTGAACTTTTACATAGCCTAATACTTCAGTATTGCAACTCTTTTTAAGGATCTTGCTATCAGAACAACGGTATCAAGTTTCCGTGGAAAACTAGGGCCAACATTTGCATTGGGGTAGCGCGTGGCCTTTCCTTTCTCCATGAAGAAGTACATCCACGTATTATTCATAGAGACATCAAGGCAAGCAACATACTACTCGACAGTGACCTTACTCCAAAGATTTCAGATTTTGGCCTTGCAAAGCTATTCCCGGACAATGTCACTCATATCAGCACTCGTGTTGCAGGGACAATGTAAGTCTTCTGTAGACATATACAAGATCATCTTTTGTAGTGATTGGTAGCTTTTGTCAAGTAATGCAACTTAAGTCCTTTTTATTTCATTGAACTATTACAGTGGATATTTGGCCCCGGAATATGCAATCAGAGGACGGCTAACACGGAAAGCTGACATTTACAGCTTTGGCGTTCTCCTTGCGGAAATACTAACTGGACGGAACAACACGAATTCAAGATTACCATACGGAGAACGGTTTATTCTTGAGCGGGTAAGTAAAACCTTTTCAAACTATAAAACATGTTGTAGATTGCTACTATCAAACTTTGTGATGACTATTGGATTCTGATTTTCCATTACCTCGGCCTTCCAGGCGTGGGAACACTACGAGCGCAACGAGCTTGTTTTGCTCATAGACGATGCTTTGGACGGGCTATTCGATGTCGAACAGGCTTGCAAGTTCTTAAAAATAGCTCTTCTATGCACCCAAGACAATCCAAAGCTGAGGCCATCAATGTCTACTGTGGTGAAGATGCTTACTGGTGAAATCACCATTGGCAAAGGGAAGATACAGAAGCCTGGTCTGATCTCTGATCTCACTGAACTTAAAGTTCAAAATGCCCCTCAGGATGCGAAAATTATCGGAAAACACCATACGAAAGATGCAAATGCGTCCTCTAGCTTGGAGAGCATGGAAGATTCACGCTTGGGTTCATCAGTGACTTCAACTTGTAATGGTATGATGTTTTCACCCTAAATATCGAAGCAATTAAGGGTCTTTTAGGTTCGATTCGTTGGTAGTGAATCTTGTTCTTCCTGGTTTTTGTTCGTTCTTGTGTAAAGGAAAAGAAGCAAGTGCCGTGTACAGTGTACAACTCTTTCTCCTTGATGGTAGGGTTAGATCTTCTTAGATAGGATAGTAGAATACCATTGTAAATTTGTTAGTGTGATGATGAAAAAGAGTGATACATCTTCTTGTACGGGGTATAACCCATTTTGTCCACTGAACCAAATGGGTTCGCTCACTTTGGGTTCAGGTCAAATATGCATTCGGTCCTTCTACCAACTTAGCAACTTAAGTATTATGAATAATATAACATATTTTTATAAAATATCAACAGAGGTCCTGACCCCTTCCATACCCTTAACTACGCCTCTCATGCCCTCTTTCATGGATTGGGCTCAGCCAAAATAAAATGTTCTCATAATTTGATAAAATTTACACCCTTTGACTGTAATAAAGGCCGTATATCTTTTTCTTTCATTTTCTAAAATTCTTCTTTTTTATTTTTAAAATATCAAGTAGTTAAGTTTCTAACCTTTATCTTTATATGAATTATTTAATTTTCTGAATTTTTTATTTAAATTTTCAAGTACATGACAAAATGTGTTATAAATGTGTTATAAGTAAGCTTAAAATGAATCCAAACCTTGATTTTATTTTTGAAGTATCAAGTGATTGGCCTCCCATGAAGTTAAAAAAATATATGCTTGCCTTTTTAGGTTTGCAAATCATGGGTTTGTATATGCTATTTTGTACGATTGGGAAAGTGTATATTTTAATTAGTATCGTAATTTGAGTTAATTTTGACCTAAATCAGTCTATCATTCTACATATGGTAATGTATATTTTAATTATTATAGACCGATAAAAAAAATGTAACATATGAGACAATCGGGAAAGTGTATATTTTAATCGTTTTGGTAATTTGAGTAAATTTCGACTTCTACACATGGTTATTATATATCTTTTTTCGATACATTCCTCCTACACTTGTACATGAATAATATAAAGAAAAAGAGAAAAAGAAAATGACGACAAATATTTGAACCATAAATACCAATTGCATATCTCATAATCTCACCAGTTTTGTAGCTGTCATTCCAATTGTGTTGAAGATGATAAATAAAAGTATGAGGATTTTATGTTTATGCTTTGTATGTGTTCTCATTTTGACAGGTAACTTCAATTTACATATTCTTTTGTTTTTGTTGGAGTTTGATGTTTTCAATGACGTGAAAGTGAAAGTAGTTGGTTGTTTTGTAATTAAACAGGGTTTGGACATATGACGATTCGGGTAGAAGGGAAATCTTGTGAGGAAGACTATCCATGGGTGGAAGTAAATTGCCAAGGAACTACTGTTGATTACCCTTGCTGGGATGAATGTTACAAAAGGCATCCGTCGGCCCTTGAAGCCTTCTGCAAGCTTGATTACACTGGCACCAATCCTCCTTGGTGTGGTTGCTCCTACCTTTGTGATTAGTTTCAATAAATTGTCAATGACAAATCACAAGTGCCTTAATAATTCAATTTCAACTAATAAGATTCATTGCTATAAGATATCCACTCATTCAAAATGAGTTTTTACCTTGGTCTTTGCTCTTACTCGGTCTGTATGGGACGCTTTTAAGTTTGTGTTCAATTAGGCGCTTCACCGGGTTCATCACGCATGGACTCGACAATGCTGAATAAATTACAAAGACACAATTTGATTGCTATTTTTTAAAAATTGTTTGGAGTGTTGTTTTGAAATCAAATTTCCTTACAAGGTAGGGGCTTTTTCTAAAAATTTTATAAATAAAAATATAATTATTTTGTGAAAATCAATTATACATTTCTTATAGGTTTTTAGTGTATTATATTTAATATAAATATTTTCTATCGCATTATGAAAAAAATAATACATTCTATTGATTTATACAAAAAAAAAACAATACTAATGTGAAAATTACTATAAATTTACCTAAAAAGTAGTATAATTATTAACATTTAACTTACGTAAAATTTAAAAAATAATAAAGGAAGATTATTTAATGTTTAAAAACTAAAAAGTTATTTATTTTAAAAATTAAATATAAGTTTTGGTATGAGTCACTCTTCATAAAGATATGGGTGATAATTTTGAAAAATTTGTGAATTATTATGACCAACTATCTTAATTATTGATAAAGACCATATGATATAAATATAAACTGAACATCAAAGTATATCTAAAGAACTTTTTTAAAAAAATTAATGATGCACGATATGTACATATATCGGGATTGTTTTTATTTGCTACCTAATATAGCTTTTATGGTCTATTGTGATAATGATAACATACATAATTTTATTTATTTGATAAAAATATCTTATTTTATTTGTCAAGATCTTCTTTTATTTGAAAATATGAGTGAATATTTAGGAAGATATATAAGTTTTATTACCAAGTATCTTACTTTATTTGTAAAAATCAAACTAGATCCAAACCATATGCAGCATTTGGTTTCATTTAATTTAATTGTGTAATATTTATTGCTCTTTTTTGTTTAGTAATCTTTAAATAAGGATAAGGGTACTTTGCTGCTAAACATTGCCATTTACTTCTGATACTACGGGGTGGGCTCTGATACTGCTGAATGGACTCTGATACGTGCCGGAACGGACTCTGATACCAAAGCGGTCCACAAATATTTTTTTTTGTATGCTTATCTCTATGTCAATTATGTATGGTTATTGTATATGTTAATTATGTAGATACATTCCTCTTACACTTAGCTCAAAATCCACAAATATTTGAACCATAAATACCAATTGCATATCTCAACTTTTGCATTGTGTTGAAGATGATGAGTAAAAGTATGAGGATTTCATATTTATGCTTTGTCTCTCTTCGCATTCTAACATGTAACTTTAATTTATAAATCTTTTTGTTTTTGTTGGATTTGATATTTTGAAAAGTGAAAGTAGTTGGTTGATTTGAAATAAAAGGGGTTTGAAGATATAAAAATTTGGGTAGAAGGGGCATCTTGTGAGGAAGACTATCCATGGACGGAAGTGCATTGCCAAGTAAATATTGTTGATTATCCTTGTTGGGATGGATGTTACAAAAGATATTTGTCGGTCCTTGAAATCTTCTACAAGCTTGATTCCATTGGCACCAATCCTCCCTGATGTGCTTGCAGTGTAACACCCCGAATTCTCAGAACTCGGAGTATTACTGGTTAGGACCTCACAATGGGTCCCGACCTCAGTTTGACAACAACATTACTAGGATCTTGCAACAAGACACAAATAAAGAAACCGAAATTCATAAAAACCATGTTTTTAGAGTAATGAATGCAACACTGTCTAGCAGCCTAACGTACTTAAACAAAAGAAAAGAGCAACTGTCTTAACCAAAAGAAAGGAAAGACAAAACAACCCCAACCCCGCTCTAAGGAGTACGGAGACCCGGCTGACCACTACTTCCGGATCACTCAGCTGCTGATCTAACCTGCGGTAAATCTAAAACAATAACAAGAGGAACCGTTAGCTAGTTATCTAAATATTAGCAGAATAATAGCAGCACAAACACACTCAGATAAACATAAACACTCAGCATGCTTTCAAACAAGTCCGTTTTATTATCTTGCTTTAATTTACTCGTTCACTCTAGTGATACTTATTTTTGTGACACGAGGGATTCCCAAACCTCGCCTCCGCCCCCGTGTAACCATCAGGAATGGATCCGATGCATCTCACCTTGTACCTGCATGGTCTGGGTATAGAGAACCTCCCAGTCTCCTGTCAGAGCTGGGCAGTGATGTCACGGCCCGTTATACATACACTTGGGCCTTAAATGTAAAATAACAGTCGTCCTAGCAGGTTATTATTATTAAATCACGCAAAAGCACACACCACTACTATCACTCAACTAACACTCAGAAACTGGCTAAGTAAGTCGCAAGGACTTACCTAAGTCAAATCACCCTCTAACAAGTCTCAAAATAGTCCGTACTCGTGGTAACTCAAACGCCTGTCAAATAAGGCATGTGGATCAGAATCACATCTAGATGTCCAACCTCATGCGAAGGGATTACGGAAAAAAGCTCTCCTACGGTAAAAGACCATTTTACCCTTAGTGTCGTAAATTCTCGAAGTTTATTCTTGAATTCTACCAATTTCTTTCTTATCTTGTTTTCCATAAATTATGTCTCTCGGATAGCTACTTATAGGTTATAAGGTCAAAACTCGAAGCAACTCGAAGAAGGACAACACTCCTTCTCTCCGGTTACTAATTACGCTACTACATATATTATATCGTCAAACATGTTTTTAACCTTTCTCCTCAACTCATTTATATTTACATAATTTCATAACTCTCAACTCGTACTTATATATTAACTCATATATTTATATACACTATATTTATGCTTATAAATATATTTTTATATACAAATTACATATCTACTAATTCTATGGTTCTATATAGTTTACACACACTAACTTATACGTCTATATATATATATATAATCGTATCACTATGCATTTACGTATCTATATATATATAAGTATATATATGATGCGGTACCTCACTCTAATGTCCAAAATATATGTATATATACATATCCGTATACGAACTCTCTCTCTTTCCACATCCATGTCAATGTATATATACATACAAAATCCCATTTCACACTTCTTACTATATATATATATATATATATATATATATATATATATATATATATATATATATATATATATATATATATATATCCATACTCCTATACAGTTATACGAAACTCATCATATTTATAAGCATGTACGTATATACATTCCACCGTACAGGACATACGAGATTTTGGCCTTGACTCACACCTGCTCCAGTGCAGAAAAAGAGAAGAACCGGGAAGCCACCTTACCGGAATTACAGTCCGGCGGGGGCTCTAGGCGGCAGCAGCTCTGAACTTCGAAGGCGGCGGAACAACTAGTGCGTCCTATCGGTGCAGGGGTGGCGAAAAGGCGGTACCCTAGCCTCCCGGTGGACGTCCACTGCCGCAACTGTGGCTCCACTAGGACTAAGTCGATTACCGAAGGCGGAAAGGAGAAGTAGAAGGGAGGGAGGCGACTCACCCACTGCAGCCCCGGTGTCGGCGGCGACTGGACTCAGCGGCAGGAACGGAGTTCGGCGGCAAATACCTGTAGTCGAAGGCGGTTCAGTATGGCGAACCGAAACGGGAGAGGGAGAAGAGTGTGGCGACTTACCACCGTTGCGGAAGGCTCGTTACGACGTCGGTCGGTACGGCTGCAAGCTCTTTCCGGCGTGCCTGGTTGTTGGGGTGCCTCGGTGGTCGACAAGGCGGCTCGGTGATGGCGGATTGCTGTTGTTGCTGTCTTCGTACCGAGAGAGAGATGGAACAAGCAGAAGCGGCAGAAGGAGAATAGAAGATCATTAGGTTAAGTTTAGCAGTATGATTAGGGTTTAGGATTAGCTTAGGAAGTGGGCTTGTAAATGGGCCTAGTAGTGGGCCACATCCGGTCTGCCTCGCATTAAGATGAGGATACGAAACTCGTCACTCCCCGCGGATTTCCGGTTATGTGCGGGAATTATATAATACGGAATTATATTCCGTATTGTATAAATTATTATTTAAAATTTAACGTGCGTAAATTATTTCCGGTCACATAGTTTTATCATTTTCTGTGAATTAAGGTCACATAAAATGATAGAACCTAACACTCGTTTTATTTTATTTATTTATTTAATATTGACATATCGGAATTCGGTTAAATTCAGGGTTACGGAGTTTAAAAATTTTCGATTATTACATTAGTGCCCCCTTAAAAGAAGTTTCGTCCCGAAACTTAGAATCATCCTTTTACTCATACGTTTCCTTTGGTATATTTTAGTTTTCTCGACATTTTCATTTTCTACCATGCAACTACTCAACCATCAAACAGACAAGTATCACAAAAACAGAATCACTCAAATCAATATAAAAACCTGAAAGATCAAACAACACAACATCCGAGTACTAACTCGTCAAACAGGAGTAACCTTTAACCCCGCAAAGAACTCGGGGTAGTTACGTCTAATACTCTCCTCAGTCTCCCAAGTGGCCTCATCAGCTCCTCTCCTAGACCACTGGATCCTCAACATAGGTATCTCCTTGGACCGCAGACGTCTAGTACTGCACTCCAAGACAGCTACTGGGTACTCTACAAATGTATGGTCAGGCTCAACTGTCAGATCCCCATGGCTGATGACGTGTCTCGGATCCGGGATGTACTCTCTCAACTGAGATACATGAAAGACCGGATGAACACCCTCTAATCTCGGCGGTAAAGCTAATCTGTAGGCCACCTCTCCCACTCTCTCTAAGATCTCAAAAGGTCCGACATATCGGGGACTCAACTTCCCCTTAATGCCAAAACGCCCGACTCTTCTCGTGGATAACACTCTCAACCACACTTGAGCACCTACTCTAAACTCCAAAGGTCGACGCCTTTTGTCGGCGTAGGATTTCTGACGACTCTGAGTTGCTTACATCCGCTCTCGTACAAGGGTAATCCGAGCGATGTCATCTTGTATCTGATCTGGAGCTACTCCATCAGCTCTGCTGGGCTTATCCCAACATAATGGCGTACGACATCTCCGCCCGTACAAAGCCTCATAGGGAGCCATCCCAATAGACGCGTGCCAGCTGTTATTATATGAAAACTCTACCAGTGGAAGATGATCTGGTCATACTTGTCCCCAATCTAGTACACACGCCCGCAACATGTCCTCTAAGGCTGAATGGTCCTCTCAGATTGACCGTCTGTCTGTGGGTGATAGGCAGTGGTAAAGTGGAGACTCGTCCTCAACGCGGTATGTACCTGTTGCCAAAATCTCGAGGTAAAACGTCCATCTCTGTCAGAGACGATAGTCCTCGGTACCCTATGGAGTCTCACAATGTGTCTGGTGAACTCCTCAACTAGACGGCTCACCGGTCACGTTTCCTTACTCAGAATGAAACGTGCGGTCTTCGTTAGGCGGTCTACCACTACCCATATAGCGTCAAATCCTCTACTGAGTCTCAAACCTGTGACAAAATCCATAGATATATCCTCCCACTCCCACTGTGGTACTGGAAGTGGGTGGAGCTCTCCTCTGGACCTACGATGCTTAATCTTGACCTGCTGGCAGGTCGCACACTGAGCTACATACTAAGTCACATCGGGCTTCAAACCACCCCACCAGAAGGACCGTCTCACATCCTTGTACATCTTACTCGCTCTAGGATGTACTGAGTGTGGGGTATCATGAGCCTCACCTAGTATCTTCTGTCTCAACTCACTGTCTGACGGCACACAAACGCGGTCCTGACGTCTCATCACTCCATCTGCACCAATAGTGAACTGTGGGGCCTCGTCTCGAGACATGCTGTCTCGGATCCTGGTCAAAGTCGGGTAAGTCTCCTGCTTCTGTCGGATCTCATCCAACAGATCAGGAAGTAACTCCAAAGTAGCCAACTGAGTTTCAGAATCGGGAAACTGAATCTCCATCTCCAACCAAGCCAAGTCTCTTTGTAACTGTGGCTGTACTGTCAACCGGGCTATCGCCCTCTCCCTAGGCGTCTTCCGGCTCAAAGCATCAGCAACCACATTCTCCTTCCCGGGGTACTAAAGAATCTCAAGGTCGAAGTCCTTGATCAACTCTAACCACCGCCTCTGGCGGTTATTCAACTCCCGCTGAGTGAATATATCCTTCAGACTCTTATGGTCTGTGAAAATCTGACATGTCGCCCCATAGGAATAGTGACGCCAGATCTTAAGAGCATGGACTACTGTAGCTAACTCTAGGCTGTGTGTGGGGTAGTTCTCCTCATACGTCTTCAACTGTCGAGACGCATAGGCCATGACCTTACCCCTCTGCATCAAAATACACCCAAGCCCAGCTTGGATATATCACCGTATACCACACAGTCATCTGTACCCTTTTGGATACAAATATCAGATGTATCTGATTTTCTCAAAAGTCCACTTCTTCGCATCCCCTTTATTATGTTTTCCTTATACTCATGTCGTTTCACCTTCTTTTAAATCTTTACCACATGTAGGATAGTTAAATCCCTTTAAGTTTCCTCGTTTACGCCTTACGGACCACGTTGCTTGGTCTTATTACTTTCCTAAACTCATTTGTGATCAGTCGGGAATGGACTTCTAGTACACCACTTGTATGCAATCTCATTACTACTCCTCCATCTACATATTATTGGTTATCGGAGTTAACTTAAATTTTCATTGGAGTACCACCATTTCACTTTAAATTCTTTCTGATATCTGTTCCTACAAAGATGTAGGTTCCATTTACAACCACCTCAAAACTCTATAAGACTTTTCACCACAGCATTAAATTATAATTTCTATGTTCGTGCCGCCTCTATAATTCCAATTATTATGTGTCACAACTTTAGTCATAAGGGCTTCCTTTGTAAATCCCGAAAATTGACCCCAACTTTTTCTCGAAAGTACACCATCAATCTCATTTGTGTGGTATACTACGTGCATACCCTTTTGTCTGGACTGACGTATGACTTGGTCAAAATCATATGCTTCTTCTTACTCCTCTGGTTCTCCTTATACGAATCCATTCATACTAATCGTGGTTTGTAACATTTTCCTTAGTCAGTTGACAAGCAACTGCTCACAATAATTCCTTTTATATCAAACTGATATAAGGGGTTATTTCGGATCGTCAATTCTCTTTAGAGTTACTGACTTGAACTTATTCAGTGTTACTAGCACTCGTATTGATTGACTTCACAGTTGCCGCAATTGGTCGCTTTAAGGATTCCTCCTCATGTCAATAAAGTTCTTTGTAACTATGTGGTTATTCTTATTATTTGGCAGCCAGTCACCACTAGTTAACCCGCACGTATAAAGTCCCAGTTGTTACCGAGTAGTCTATAGTTGACCTTCTACAAGATCATAGGCTTACGTTTCTTCTATCTCTTTGAATTTTGATAAACCTGGTGAAAATCTATCTTCTCTAGTTTCTCCGCTTGTACTTCTTTAACTCTTCTATAATCTACACTTCTCCTTCGCACTATACGGCCGTTATACTCTTTCCGAGTTTAGAATTATCATTCATCTACCGTCAACGGACTCGTCAATTCTCCCACGATAGCTCGTATATGCATCTTCGCGATTACTTTGACCTCAGCCCTCAGCTGCTCGTGGCTCCCCGGGGTAAATCGTTGATGTTGAAAATTTAAGTCCACTTGTGAGAGGAAGATTATTGTGGGCATTCGGGTACGCCGAGATCCTTCTCACAAACTCCCTTCTTTGATTGGTATAATAATGCTGCCTTTATAGTGATCCCTTTGACTCAGCTTTCATGATTCTATGATTTGATAATTGTATCACGGCCCTTGCTATCAATTACTTGTCTTCTAGAAAGTCACTCCGCTTCCATGTTGGTGAAATCTGCCTTTCACTTGTTGGCAACGCGTAAGCTTCCATTTTACATTTCTTAAATTCTTCATATTTGGGATGGACAATGTATTTCATGTAGACTTCTATGCTTTTGACTGTCTTGGTTATCCATTTTGATTGTGGTGTCAGTAGACTGTCGAGGTGATCATATTTTGTTCTGTTTCTGGCATTAACTTTCACCTTCTGGTCCGTCAGTGAGTTTGAATTCTATATCCCTTGTTTGAGTCCTACCACCTCTCTTTGACTTCCACACCTATACTTGTTTCTGCCGCCATCTTCTTTGTCTATAACGTTGCTTTCCACCACACCGGAAAGAATTTATGGGTTATCTCTCCTAACTTGTATACTTGCCGGTCAGCCAACGCTTCCCCGGAACTTCTCTCATGGATTTTCTTCATTTGACCCTGTGGAGTTGACTGTATCTTCTTCTTGCTTATTGTCGTTGGCGTTGTCTTTTGGTCTTTGCTTTTCCGTCTCAACGTTCCTCAACAAGTCCGAAGGAGTTGACCGGACGTTCTCCTACCCTAATGCTCATAAGCTGAGCATACTTATCCTTATGTTGAAACCCTTCAAATATACTTAGGTGTGTCAACGGAGTGAGGATCTCATTTACTTATCTCCGTTAAAGGTATAATATAACTGTAATTTCCACTAATCTTCTGCATGTACTTATCTATATCACATATCTGTATAATCAAGCTAATAAGTCCAACTAATGTAAAACCTAAAATCCATACTAAGCATACTGAGATCCTCGGTAGTAGTGGTGGTCAGCCGTACTTTTCTATCCCCAACCAGACTATGCATGCATTTCAAAACCAAAAGTCCTTTTTAAAACTCAGATCCCTTTTCGGGTTCTGCTCAAGTACTTACTCGGTCTTTCAGAAGATTTCAAGTGCCATTGTTGCCAACCTAGAGCTCTGATACCATGTTGTAACACCCCGAATTCTCAGAACTCGGAGTATTACTGGTTAGGACCTCACAATGGGTCCCGACCTCAGTTTGACAACAACATTACTAGGATCTTGCAACAAGACACAAATAAAGAAACCGAAAATCATAAAAACCATGTTTTTAGAGTAATGAATGCAACACTGTCTAGCAGCCTAACATACTTAAACAAAAGAAAAGAGCAACTGTCTTAACCAAAAGAAAGGAAAGACAAAACAACCCCAACCCCGCTCTAAGGAGTACGGAGACTCGGCTGACCACTACTTCCGGATCACTCAGCTGCTGATCTAACCTGCGGTAAATCTAAAACAATAACAAGAGGAACCGTTAGCTAGTTATCTAAATATTAGCAGAATAATAGCAGCACAAACACACTCAGATAAACATAAACACTCAGCATGCTTTCAAACAAGTCCGTTTTATTATCTTGCTTTAATTTACTCGTTCACTCTAGTGATACTTATTTTTGTGACACGAGGGATTCCCAAACCTCGCCTCCGCCCCGTGTAACCATCAGGAATGGATCCGATGCATCTCACCTTGTACCTGCATGGTCTGGGTATAGAGAACCTCCCAGTCTCCTGTCAGAGCTGGGCAGTGATGTCACGACCCGTTATACATACACTTGGGCCTTAAACGTAAAATAACAGTCGTCCTAGCAGGTTATTATTATTAAATCACGCAAAAGCACATACCACTACTATCACTCAACTAACACTCAGAAACTGGCTAAGTAAGTCGCAAGGACTTACCTGAGTCAAATCACCCTCTAACAAGTCTCAAAATAGTCCGTACTCGTGGTAACTCAAACGCCTGTCAAATAAGGCATGTGGATCAGAATCACATCTAGATGTCCAACCTCATGCGAAGGGATTACGGAAAAAAGCTCTCCTACGGTAAAAGACCATTTTACCCTTAGTGTCGTAAATTCTCGAAGTTTATTCTTAAATTCTACCAATTTCTTTCTTATCTTGTTTTCCATAAATTATGTCTCTCGGATAGCTACTTATAGGTTATAAGGTCAAAACTCGAGGCAACTCGAAGAAGGACAACACTCCTTCTCTCCGGTTACTAATTACGCTACTACATATATTATATCGTCAAACATGTTTTTAACCTTTCTCCTCAACTCATTTATATTTACATAATTTCATAACTCTCAACTCGTACTTATATATTAACTCATATATTTATATACACTATATTTATGCTTATAAATATATTTTTATATACAAATTACATATCTACTAATTCTATGGTTCTATATAGTTTACACACACTAACTTATACGTCTATATATATATATATACTCGTATCACTATGCATTTACGTATCTATATATATATAAGTATATATATGATGCGGTACCTCACTCTAATGTCCAAAATATATGTATATATACATATCCGTATACGAACTCTCTCTCTTTCCACAGACATGGTATATATACATACAAAATCCCATTTCACACTTCTTACTATATATATATATATATATATATATATATATATATATATATATATATATATATCCATACTCCTATACAGTTATACGAAACTCATCATATTTATAAGCATGTACGTATATACATTCCACCGTACAAGACATACGAGATTTTGGCCTTGACTCACACCTGCTCCAGTGCAGAAAAAGAGAAGAACCGGGAAGCCACCTTACCGGAATTACAGTCCGGCGGGGGCTCTAGGCGGCAGCAGCTCTGAACTTCGAAGGCGGCGGAACAACTGGTGCGTCCTATCGGTGCAGGGGTGGCAAAAAGGCGGTACCCTAGCCTCCCGGTGGACGTCCACTGCTGCAACTGTGGCTCCACTAGGACTAAGTCGATTACCGAAGGCGGAAAGGAGAAGTAGAAGGGAGGGAGGCGACTCACCCACTGCAGCCCCGGTGTCGGCGGCGACTGGACTCAGCGGCAGGAACGGAGTTCGGCGGCAAATACCTGTAGTCGAAGGCGGTTCAGTATGGCGAACCGAAACGGGAGAGGGAGAAGAGTGCGGCGACTTACCACCGTTGCGGAAGGCTCGTTACGGCGTCGGTCGGTACGGCTGCAAGCTCTTTCCGGCGTGCTTGGTTGCTGGGGTGCCTCGGTGGTCGACAAGGCGGCTCGGTGATGGCGGATTGCTGTTGTTGCTGTCTTCGTACCGAGAGAGAGATGGAACAAGCAGAAGCGGCAGAAGGAGAATAGAAGATCATTAGGTTAAGTTTAGCAGTATGATTAGGGTTTAGGATTAGCTTAGGAAGTGGGCTTGTAAATGGGCCTAGTAGTGGGCCACATCCGGTCTGCCCTCGCATTAAGATGAGGATACGAAACTCGTCACTCCCCGCGGATTTCCGGTTATGTGCGGAATTATATAATACGGAATTATATTCCGTATTGTATAAATTATTATTTAAAATTTAACGTGCGTAAATTATTTCCGGTCACATAGTTTTATCATTTTCTGTGAATTAAGGTCACATAAAATGATAGAACCTAACACTCGTTTTATTTTATTTATTTATTTAATATTGACATATCGGAATTCGGTTAAATTCAGGGTTACGGAGTTTAAAAATTTTCGGTTATTACATGCAACTACCTTTGTGATTAGTTTCTCTAAATTGTGAATGACAAATCACGAGTGCCTTAATAATTCAATGTCAACTAATGGGATGCATTGCTAGTAAAATCACTCATTTAAAATGATTTGTCATCTTGGTCTTTACTCTTGTCGAGTCTCTATGTGTCCGGACGGGACGCATGCAACATAACTTTTATGTTTTAAATTTGTATTCAATTAGTCGCTTCGCCGGGCTCATCACGTATGGATCGACTCTTTGGTCATTTATGACAATGTCGAATAAAATCACTCATTTAAAATGACACAATCCGGTTGCTTTTAAAAATTGTTTGTAGTGTTGTTGGTTTAAAATCAAATTTGTTTACGATTAAAAAATTGTTTGCTACGCACAGGCTTTTTTTGGCAATTTAACAAATAAAAATAGAATTATTTGGTCAAAATCAATGATACATTCCTCATAGTTTTTAAGAATATTACATTTAATATAACATTTTCTATCATGATTATAATTTTTTTTTCATTATATGCATTGATACAAAGAAAAATAACACTAATGTGAAAATTACTACAAATTTGCCAAAGACGTAGTATTATTATTAACATATAACTTACATAAGCTATTGTTCCACTTATATGATATAAATTTTAAACCTTAATCTACTCTTACACTATACATTCATCTCACGTTCAAGCATCCCAGCTTCAAACCTTGAAAACCACAACAAACTCCTATTTATCGGCCTAAAGATGGGCGGAAATTGAGCTATAGCTACAACCACGAGTTAGTGGATTTACCAAATTAATTATAAAATATAATGCGATAATTAATTAACTTTATATGAGACAATTGATGTGCCGTAAAATTTAAAAATAATACGGGAAGATTATTTAATGTTTAAAAACTAAAAAGTTATTTATTTTCAAAAATTAAATATAAGTTTTGGTATGAGTCACTTTTCATAAAGATACGGGTGATAATTTTGAAAAATTTGTGCATTATTATGATCAACTATCTTAATTATTGATAAAGACCATATGATATAAATAAAACTGAACATCAAAGTATATCTAAAGAATTCTTTTAAAAAATATTAATGTTGCACGATATGTACATATATGAGGATTGTTTTTATTGTTACCTAATATAGTTTTTTTGGTCTATTGTGATAATGACAACATAGATAATTTCTTTTTATTTGATAAAAAATATCTTATTTTATTTGTCAAGATCTTCTTCTCTTAAAAAATATGAGTAAATTTTAAATCAGGGACTCATTGATCTTAACTACACGGGAGCCGACTTCACTTGGGATAATGGAAAGCTGGGTAGAAATAAAATTCTTAAAAGGCTGGACCGTGTATTTATGAACCAAAGTGGACGCCTTCGTTGGCCGAATGCTCAAGTTCGTCACCTTGCTCGTTTCTCATCCGACCACTCCCCCTTACTCTTGAATTTGGAGCCTTCTTGGACGTTCAAAAAGGAGAGACGCCCTTTTAGGATGGAGGCCGCGTGGATGACCCACAAGGACTTTCTTCCGATGGTTGAAGCTTGTTGGTTCACTCATCCGGAGGTAAGTTTTGCCCTCCCTTCACTTAAATACTCGCTTATTATTTGGAATAGGCTTGTCTTTGGTAACGTCTTTCGCAGGAAACAAGATTCGATTGATAAACTTACTAAGATTCAATCCCGGATCAGCCATGACCCTTCCCCACGACTACTGGATGAGGAGAAAAGTGCTAAGGCGGATATTGAGAAGATTCTTGAGCAAGAAGAATTGATTTGGTTCCAGAAATCTCGTGAACAGTGGCTTGAATGCGGGGACCGGAATACCTCGTTTTTTCACACTTCCACTGTGATAAGGAGAAGCGCCAATAGAGTTCTTGGGCTCATTGTCGATGACAATACTTGGTCTGATGACCAGAACATTTTGGAAACCCATACTGTTAATTTCTTCAAAAGGTTGTACAGACTTGATAGACCTCTTCCGACCGCTGTTGACCTCCAGACTGCTGTGGTGTTCCCGGAAATTGAGCTTGGTTTGTGGAGTCCCTTGCACGATATTATATCTATGGAAGAGATCTGGAATGCCGTTCATAGCATGGGCGCTTTTAAAGCTCCTGGTGTGGATGGCTTCCAACCGGTCTTTTTCCAAAAGTATTGGAGCATTGTTGGGAATTCTGTGAAGGCTGAAGTTGAGAGATTTTTTAACCAGCAGGAGCTCTCCCCTGGGTTAAATGACACTATCATTTCCTTGATTGCCAAGGTTGGTAAACCCGAACGCATTAATCAGTTCAGACCCATCGCTTTATGTAATGTTAGATATAAGATCATCACCAAGGTTATGGTGAATCGAATGAAAAACGTTATGAGCCATCTGGTTGGTCCCACTCAGGGTAGTTTTATTCCGGGAAGGCTCATCCAAGATAACATTGTCCTCATGCAAGAAGTTGTCCACTCTATGAGAAAGAAAAAGACGGGTAAACAGTGGATGTTACTCAAACTTGATCTTGAAAAGGCCTATGACAGGATTAGATGGGATTTCATTGAAGAAACTATTGTCAAGGCGGGCTTCCCGCCGGATTGGGGAAGGATGATCCAGGAATGTGTGTGCTCTACTAGGATGCAAGTTATTTGGAATGGGGAACTCACTGAACAGTTTATCCCGGAGAGGGGTATCAGACAAGGTGATCCCATCTCCCCTTATTTATTCGTTCTTTGTGTTGAACGCCTTAGTCATCTTATTCTCGATTCTGTGGAGAACGGAGTTTGGAAACCCATTGTTCTATCTCGTGGTGGACCTCCTCTCTCTCATCTTTTCTTTGCTGATGATATCACCCTCTTTGCGGATGCCTCCATTTCCCAAATTAAGGTTATTATGAATTGCATCGAGTTGTTCTGTAATGCTTCTGGCTTAAGGGTCAACATCAGTAAGTCCAAGATTTATGTGTCCCCCAATGTCTCTGGGGACCTCAGTAGAAGCATTGAGAGAATTAGCGGGGTTGAGGTTACAAAAAATTTGGGCAACTACCTTGGTATTCCCATTCTCCAAGGTAGGGTGTCTAAATCTACCTTCTCCTCATTACTGGATAAAGTTAATCATAAGTTAAATAGTTGGAGAAGCAAGACGCTTAGCTTTGCAGGTCGTGTTACCTTGACTAAGTCTGTTCTCTCTTCTCTTCCGGTTTATTCTATGGCTGCCCTTAGTCTTCCCATTAGCATTTGTGAATCAATTGATAAAATCTGCCGTAGTTTCATCTGGGGGGATTCTGAGGGCTGCAGGAAAACGCATACAATTAAATGGGAGGAGCTGTGTTTACCTAGAGACAAAGGGGGTCTTGGTATCCGGAACATGCGCGATCTGAATATGGCGCATTTGGGCAAGCTTGGATGGAGGTTCATTAACGATGGAGATAGATTATGGGTTAAGTTGCTACAAAGTAAGTACTGCAAGAATGGGTTCGGTAATCATTATTCTGCATCTCACACGTGGAATGGCATCTTCAAAGGGATCACGCAGGTGGTGGCGTTGGGGGCCAGGTGGAATATTGGGGATGGGCATTCTGTTGAATTCTGGAGGGACAAGTGGGTTGATCCTTCCCCTCTGTGCCTTCTCACTGTGCATCCCCTGGATGAGTTCGACTTAGCAAGGTCTGTCAAGAGCTACTGGAGTGATGATCGTGGTTGGGCTTGGGATGAGCTAAACAATAAACTACCTGAACATATCATCCCTAAGCTCGCTGCGATCCGGCCCATCTCCCGTCTGTTTGCCCAAGGGACGGATGCTCCTGGGAGTTTCTTGGATGATTGCCTTCGCTGGGGTCTCACTCCCAATGGCGACTTTTCTGTTGCCTCGGCTTATAGGGCGTTGTCTGAGTCTGATGAGATCCATACTTGTGATGGTGAGCTGTATGCGGTCATTTGGAAGCTTAGGGTCCAAGAGAGGGTCCGCATGTTCATTTGGAAGCTTGCTAAGGGAGGGGTCTGGTGCAATGTGGAGCGAAAAAGACGGCACATTACGGATAATGACTGTTGTGGTACGTGTGGGCTTCATCCCGAATCGCTCACTCACCTCTTCCGGGATTGCTTGGTTACGAAGACGGCTTGGCGTCTCCTTCATGATAATCCTTTCGCTGCTGGCTTTTTCCACTTGCCGTTTGCCGCATGGCTTCGAGGTAATATCCTTTCTAAAGTTAGATTGAATTATCATTGTATGTGGAACGAACTTTTTGCTGTAGGACTTTGGTGGATTTGGAAATGGAGGAATGACAAGGCTTTCAGTGGTTCTTCCTTCGACGGAGTTAGAAGCATCTTCATCAAGGAAAGAGCTAAGGAATATATCAAAGTCTGGAGCAAGAGACAAAATTGCCCTAGTGTTACCAACAGAAGCATCGCGCATGTTGCTTGGTCCCCACCTCCTCCGGGGCACATCAAAATCAATACGGATGGAGCCAAGAATAACAAAGGGTTCGCCTCTGCGGCAGGGGTGTTAAGAAATAGCGCAGGAGAATGGCTGAGGGGCTTTGGTGTTAATCTTGGGGTGTGCTCCGTCCCCATGGCTGAGCTTTGGGGGCTGGTTCATGGTCTAAGGTTAGCTTGGGATTTGGGATTTCGATCGGTTATCATCGAGTCTGATTCCCTGTTGGTGGTTAACCTCATCAAAAAGCCCATTGGTCCTCAGCATCCTCTTGCGAGTCTGGTACTCATATGCCAAGACTTTCTCAAAAGAAGCTGGAATATTCAGCTTCGGCATGCCTTCCGCGAGGCGAATAGAACTGCGGATTTCTTAGCTAGTTTGTCTTTAAACTTTCCTGTTGGACTGAGTGTATTGTTTGACCCGCCGGAGGGTGTAGTTGATCTTTTGCTTGACGATGTAAGGGGTCGGGCTATCCCCCGTATGCTGACTACTTAGCCCTTTTTCTTTGAAATAAAAGCGCGACTAGATGCGCCGGAGACCACCGACTCTCCTTCCCACCAAAAAAAAAATATGAGTAAATATTTAGGAAGATATATAAATTTTTGTTACCAACTATCTTAATTGTTTTTGTAAAATCAATCTAAATCTAAAAAAACATTGATGTTGGTTTATTGCCATCTTCTCTTCATGGTCCTTTGAAAACCGTGTGCAACATTTGATTTTTATGCAGTTTGCTTGTCTAATATTTATTACTCTTTTTTGTTTAATGATCTTTAAATAAGGATAAGGGCCCTTTATTGCTAAACATTGTCATTTACTTATATAAATTGCTTCTTATCAAATTCTCAGCTCAACAATATGACTACAACTAAAGGATCTCTTGCTTATGCTTTATCTCTCTTCTCATTTTTACAGGTAATTTCAAATTTCAAATCTTTTTCAACAGCAATTTATTCAAAAAAAATTTTGTTTTCAAAAAGGGTTTGGGGAGATGAACATGGTGGTAGAAGGGAAATCTTGTGACAAAGACTTACCATGGGTGAAGGTGAATTGGAATGGAGACAACGTTGATCAAGCTTGCTGGGATAATGTCGCAGTAGACACGGAGACGACGCTCGAGCCTAATGCAAGTATGATCGCATTGGTTGGAATGTTCCTTGGTGTTCTTTCTCCTACACTTGTTCTTAGTTTTTCAAATCAATAAAAATCGAATATAATTATGAACATAATTGCGTTTCATTTTATATTTGCAAAACTAACCCAAACCGTAAAAATCGGATCGCATAAAAATTTACGGTTCGGTCCACGATTCATAATCTACTTTTTTGGGATCCAAATCGGTCTATAGCCATATTCCATGCATTAAGAAAATAGATTTGTTAACTCAGCCCCTTTAAAACCAAACAATCAAAATCCTAAATTAATAGTAAATTTGAATAAATAAAACTAAATTATAATCTTTCCGTCCATTATAATCCTATTTAAATTCCAAAGTTTTTAAAGTTTTAGTTCAGTGGTTCAAATCCGATCATGCTAACCTTGTACCCTAATCTTTTATTCTATACGGAGTATTTAACAAAACATGCGCACAAAAATGAATGCATGCATTAAAATTGTGAACTAATGCAGCATTGATTGCAAACATTAAAATGCTTAGATATAAGTATGAAGTGCATATCCTTTCAAAAAAAAGTATGAAGTGCATATGATCAGGCCCGGCGGAATGCATTGTTTGGGTGGGGCGTGGGCCAAGGGCCCATTATATTTAGGGGGCCCAAGTAGTATTTTTAAAACTAGTAGTATTAGGTATATATAGAGAGTTAATTAATATATCAGCCTTTTATTCCCAAAACCCACGTCTTTTCTAGTCCTCTTTTCTATCTAGAATTTCAATCGTTGCCTACACGCTACAGTCCTACAATCTCGTGATTTTTGGGTCCGTGATTTGAGTGCTCAGTTCATCTTCGATCTATCATCTATGATCTACTGGTAATTTTTATGATTATAATTGAGGATTTGAGTTCAATTAGTTAACATTTCGTTGATTTCAAACATCTTTAGTTGCTGTCTTGGTGAAATTTGGGGACAATTGGTACTGTTTTAGGATTTGGGGACAATTGTTACTGTTTTTTTTTTTGGGATATTTGGGGTTGAAATTATTTTGGGATATTTCATATTTGGGGTTGGATTTGAGTTTGAGGGTTTGAGTTCCCTATTATATTTATAAATACCTTATTTTTTAATTGTAAATTTTAACGCTAACTTATTTTCTATCTTTGGTGCAGACTGCAGATATTGGATTATTCTTTTGTCGACTACTTCGTTCTCAATCAAGGTGTTAATTTTCCTTTTCTACTCCTGTAACTGTTTTATAACATGTTGCCTAAGAAGCATTTGTCTGGATGTCAAAAAAGAAAAAAAAGAAAACTAGCTGATCAGTTTATAGAATCGCAAAAAGGAGCTCTCGACAAATTTTTTAGCGAACAAGTAGGTCTTGGTAATACTTTTAGAGGATTAGGCATGGAAAATATTGAGCAGCCTAATGAAACTTTAAGTGCCGAAATTAATAACAATGAAGATTTTGACCAAATGGGTGAGCACAATATTTGTGGTTTAGGAGATGATACATCTAATTTTCAACAATCCGGTGAGGATTTAAGTGCTGAAAATGATACAAGTGAGGGCCTAAACGAAATGAGTGAACACGACAATGAACAATTTTCGGCGCCTTTGGATATTCATGATCCTAGATTTTGGGATACCCTTGATGATAAAACAAGAGATATTTTAATTGAAAAAGGGCCTATAAGAGAATTGGATCTTGTTTTTCCTTTAGATGATTCTTCTAGACATTTTTCATATGCTTATTATTCTAAAAAGTTAAGTAATGGAGAAGTTAGTGACAGAAAATGGTTAATTTACTCTAAGGGTGTGGATAAAGTGTACTGTTTTTGTTGTAAGTTGTTTAAGTCCAGGGGTAACAAAAGTTTATTGGCAAATGAAGGGTTGAGAGATTGGAAGCGTCTTAGTGATAGACTTCGACAACATGAGAATAGTGTTGAGCATATGACTAATATGGAAACTTGGCATGAATTTAAAGTAAGATTAAACACAAATAAGACCATTGATAAAGAATTGCAAACTGAAATTTCTAAAGAGAAAGAGCGTTGGAAACAAGTTTTAAAAAGAATAATTTCTGTTGTAAAATGTCTTGCCAAAAACAATTTAGCTTTTCGAGGATCTAAGGATAAACTTTATGAAGAAAGTAATGGCAATTTTTTGGGATTGATTGAATGTATTGCTGAATTTGATGTGGTAATGCAAGAGCATGTTAGACGCATAAAAAATGAGGAGATTCATCGTCATTATTTGGGTCACCAAATTCAAAATGAGTTTATTTCCCTTTTGGCCCATAGAGTTAAAAGTTCTATCATATCAAACATCAAAAAGGCAAAATATTTCTCTATAATTCTTGATTGTACTCCAGATGTGAGTCACAAAGAACAAATGACTTTGATAGTTCGATGTGTGAACATGTCAAGTAGTAATATACGTATAGAGGAGTACTTTTTGGAGTTTTTGATTGTGAATGACACATCAGGTTTGGGACTTTTTAATTCTTTAATTGATGTCATTAAATCACTTGATCTTAATATTGATGATGTGAGGGGTCAAGGGTATGACAATGGCTCTAACATGAAAGGAAAACACCAAGGGGTTCAAAAGCGGTTACTTGAAATTAATCCAAGGGCATTATATATGCCTTGTGCTTGTCATAGTCTTAATCTTACTCTTAGTGATATGGCACATTCTTGTGTGAAGGCTATTTCATTTTTTGGAATTGTTCAACGTGTATATGTGTTATTTTCTAGCTCTCCCAAAAGATGGAAGATCTTACTTGATAATGTACCGGGCTTAAGTGTGAAATCTTTGTGTAATACTCGTTGGGAGAGTCGAATTAAAAGTGTCAAAGCTATTAGATTTCAAACTCCTAAAATATTGTTGGCTTTATCAAAGTTATGTGAATCTTCTGATGATGCTAAGTCAAAGAGTGAAGCTGAAAGTTTAATAGTTGCATTTGAGAGTTTTGAGTTTTTATTTGGTATGGTTATTTGGTATGACATTTTATTCTCTATTAATGGGGTAAGTAAGAAGTTACAAACCAAATCCATGTGTCTTGCTGCTACCCTTAAACAAGTAGAAAATGTTATGTTATATTTTGAAAAGTTTAGAAATGAAGGATTTGCCTCAAGTATGATTGTGGCAAAAAATCTTGCATATGATATGAATGTAGAGCCTATATTTCCAGTTAAACGTCTAGTTTTCAGGAAGAAACAATTTGACGAAAATGATCATGTTGAAGATATACAATCACTTGAGGAGTCTTTTAGAGTTAACTATTTTTTAGTGGTTGTAGATATGGCAATTGCTTCGGTAAAGGACATATTTCAGCAACTAAAGATGTTTGAAAGCATTTTTGGATTCTTATTTAATTCTGATAACTTGAAGTCATTGGATGATAGTAAACTTAGAGAGTGTTGTGTCAAATTTCATGCGACTTTTTCTCATGGTAATATGTCTGATATTGATTTAGATGACCTCTATTCTGAACTAAAAGTGTTGCGAATGACTTTACCGGATGTGCTTATGTCAACTATTGAAATTCTCGAATTTGTGAAAGATGCAGACTGTTTTCCTAATGTTTCGATCGCTTATCGCATCTTATTAACTGTGCCAGTGACTGTAGCGTCGGCTGAAAGAAGTTTTTCAAAGTTAAAATTGTTAAAAACATACCTGAGGTCAACCATGTCACAAGAGAGATTGAATGGTTTAGCTCTTCTGAGTATTGAGAAGGATATTTTAGAAAACGTTGATGTTGAAACTATTATTAGTGATTTTGCATCTAAAAGCGCTTGCAGGCATCGCTTTACTTGATTTGTTTGTTTCTTTTGTAGGTGACGAGTCTTGGTTACTATGGTCTATGGATACTCAAGGTTGTTGGGGTTGACTACAAGTATACAAGTGTAGTTTTATGTTGATTTGCTATGACATTTAGTATTTTGTACACAATTTTCTATTTGTAACGCACTTTTAGAAATTTGGATCACTATATGTCGAATAATACTTGAGTTTATTTACAAAATCGCTCTTAATCGTGTTGCGAATTTTTATATGATATTTGTTTGATTTATTAGAGGCCTTCGTGTGTACATTCGCCAGGGGCCTACTATACGTTAGCTCCGGCCCTGCATATGATAGGAATTGGTCTGTCTCGATCCCGGTGGTTTTATAAATATAAACTAGTGTATAGCCCGCACCTTAAGCGGGTATATTTATAATCCATTTTTTGGGATCTGATTCGGTTTATGGCCATAGTCCATTCCTTAAGAATATAGATTTGTTAATTCAACCCCTTTAAAACCAAACAATCAAAATCCTAAATTAATAGTAAATTTGGATAAATCATACTAACCGACATGCACGTTCTCAGTTGTCGCCGGTCAGTCTATAGTTGACTTCCTTCAAGATTCCGGACTCACTCTTCTTGTACTTCTGTTGATATTGAGTTTCCTTGTGAGTACCACTTACTCATTTAATCCATTTATACTTCTTTCGTTTGTTTTACATTCTACACTTCCGGTTCCTTTGGAAGCTAATTCTATTTCTCAAGTCCAACTTGTAACACCCCAAATCCGCGGGATATCGGGATGCTACGGGTGGGACCTCACGATGGGTCCCGACCCTTCACTTGACAACAATTTCATTGGACCTTTTCAACATGACACAAATAAAGGCAAAAACTCAAATCATTTATAATGTATGCGAGAAACAGAATGTAAAAGTACAAAGTGGAAACTCAGTCGAGTCCTCAAAACGACACAATCCCAATACGTAAATCCGAAAATCCATAAATCCAAACATAAGAAGAATAAACCCAAAATCGCCCCCGTCCTATAATGTACGGCGACCCTCGGTTGTCCACTCCTCCACTTCACTCTGCGGCGTCCCTAACCTGCAGGGCATCTACACAAACGGTTTAAAATCGTTAGCTCTATTCTAAGCATTAGAAACATGGTGAAGGCACATACACACTCATATATCATAACATATATAACATCACATAAACATGCTCAACAAACCATCCGGTTTATTATCTTTATTTGTTAGGTCGTATCCCGTTCTAATTCAACTTAGGTTTGTGACACGAGAATCCCCGAAACTCGCATCGGTCCCTACTTATCGGCATGGAATGGTACTGATGCATCCGACCGTCTACCAACACGGGATAGTCGCCAAGAACCTTCTAGCTCTCGCAGGAGCCAGGCTAGTTGTCATAGCCCGTTATCATACACTTGGGCCGAAAATAATAAATATAAAAGTCGGTGGTCCTATTACCGGTGTATATGTTATAACGAAAGCGATAAAACACACACCACCAAACACTCAATGAATCTAATACATGAAATATAAGCTAACTAAGTCCGAAGACTTACCTCTCTCAAGGTAGCTCGAATAACCACTCTCAACTTCCCGCAGAAAAACGCTCTAAGCCTGACCAAGCGAGACACTCTATCAATAACCAACTAAAAAGTTAGAAATTCTCGGACTTCTAGTCTCCAACATATATATATGATATCTAACTCTAGCATCCTAGGTCCAATCTATTATCTCGAGGATCATCATAAAATCGTAAGAAGGTAATTCAACAATTTCCATATCCAATCACTAATACCTATGGTTCATGGCCACTACATGACATTCTCTACGTTATGCTAAGTTCATCTAACATGTTATACTACCATTACCGAACTAACGAAGGATAAGTACTCACACGAGATCCAAGGTGAAGCACGGTCTACGGAGTCAAGAACGAGTTCGATAGCCTTTATCGGGCGCTTTCGGACCTAAGGACAAAACTAAGCAAAATTAGCTTAAACGCTAAGGAGTTGGGTCACAAAATATCCACAATGGAGAGTTGATTCCGGGCAAAATATCCACAATGGAGGGTTGAACTTGTTAAAATCTAGCATCCTAGGTCCAATTATGTATGGTTATTGTATATGTTAATTATGTAGATACATTCCTCTTACACTTAGCTCAAAATCCACAAATATTTGAACCATAAATACCAATTGCATATCTCAACTTTTGCATTGTGTTGAAGATGATGAGTAAAAGTATGAGGATTTCATGTTTATGCTTTGTATGTGTTCTCATTTTGACAGGTAACTTCAATTTACAAATTCTTTTGTTTTTGTTGGATTTTGATATTTTGAATGACGTGAAAGTAAAAGTAGTTGGATATTTTGTAATTAAACAGGGTTTGGACATATGAAGATTCGGGTAGAAGGGAAATCTTGTGAGGAAGACTATTCATAGGTGGAAGTGAATTGCCAAGAAACTACTGTTGATCACCCTTGCTGGGATGAATGTTACAAAAGGCATCCGTCGGCCCTTGAAGCCTTCTGCAAGCTTGATTCCACTGGCACCAATCCTCCATGGTGTGGTTGCTCATACCTTTGTGATTAGTTTCGATAAATTGTCAATGGCAAATCACAGGTGCATTAGTAATTCAATGCCAACTAATAAGATTCATTGCTATAAGATATCCACTCATTTAAAATGAGTTTTTACCTTGTCTTTGCTCTTACTCGGTCTGTATGGGACACATGTGCAATAACTTTTAAGTTTTAAGTTTGTGTTCAATTAGGCGCTTCATCGGTTCATAATGCATGGATCGACTCTTTGGTCATTTATGAGAATGCTGAATAAAATGACTCATTTAAAAAGAAACAATCTGATTGCTATTAAAAATTGTTTGGAGGTAGGGGCTTTTTCTAAAAATTTTACAAATAAAAATATAATTATTTTGTGAAAATCAATGATACATTTCTTATAGTTTTTTAGTGTATTATATTTAATATAAATATTTTCTATCGTATTATGAAAAAAATTAATATATTCTATTGATTGATACAAAAAAACAACACTAAAATTACTATAAATTTACCTAAAAAGTAGTATAATTATTAACATTTAACTTACATAAGCTATTGAATCACTTATATAATATAAATTTTAAACCTTAATCTACTCTTACACTATACATCCATCTCACGGATAAGCATCTCAAGCTGTAAACTTTAAAAACCACAATAAACTCCTCTTTTACCGACTTAAAGATGGGCGGAAGTTGAGCTATAGCTACAACCATGAGTTAATGTTATAATTAGTTAACTTTATATGAGATAATTGATGTGCCGTAAAATTTAATAATTAATATAGTAAGATTATTTAATGTTTAAAAAGTAAAAAGTTATTTATTTTTCAAAAAATAAAAATAAGTTTGATATGAGTCACTTTTCATAAAGATACGGGTGATAATTTTATAATATTTGTAAATTATTATGGTCAACTATCTTAATTATTGATAAATATCATATGATATAAATATAAATTGAACATCAAAGTATATCTAAAGAACTTTTTAAAAAAAATTAATGATGCACGATATTTACATACATCGGGATTGTTTTTATTTGCTCCCTAATATTGTTTTTTTTGGTCTATTGTGATAATGATAACATACCTAATTTTATTTATTTGATAAAAATATCTTATTTTATATGTTAAGATCTTTTTTTCTTCGAAAATATGAGTGAATATTTAGGAAGATTTATAATTTTTATTACCAAGTATCTTACTTTATTTGTAAAAATCAAACTAGATCCAAACCGTGTGCACCATTAGGTTTTATGTAATTTAATTGTGTAATATTTATTGCTCTTTTTTGTTTAGTGATTTTTAAATAAGGATAAGGCCCTTTGATGCTAAACATTGCCATTTACTTATGATACTACGGAGTGAGCTCTGATACTGCTGAATGGACTCTGATACGCGCCGGAACGGACTCTAATACCAAATCGGTCAACAAATATTTTTCTTGTATGCTTATCTATATGTCAATTATGTATGGTTATTATATATGTTAATTATATAGATACATTCATCTTACACTTAGCTCAAAATCCACAAAATATTTGAACCATAAATACCAATTGCAGATCTCAACTTTTGTATTGTGTTGAAAATGATGTGTAAAAGTATGAGGATTTCATGTTTATGCTTTGTCTCTCTTCTCATTCTAACATGTAAGTTTAATTTATAAATGCTTTTATTTTTGTTGGATTTTGATATTTTGAAAAGTGAAAGTAGTTGGTTGGTTTGAAATAAAAATAGGGTTTGAAGATATAAAAATTTGGGTAGAAGAGGCATCTTGTGGGAAAGACTATACATGAGCGGAAGTGCATTGCCAAGAAAATATATTGTTGATCATTCTTGTTGAGATGGATGTCACAAAAGACATCTGTCGGCACTTGAAACCTTCTACAAACTTGATTCCACTGGCACCAATCCTCCTTGGTGTGCTTGCTCCCACCTTTGTGATTAGTTTCTCTAAATTGTCAATGACAAATTACAAGTGCCTTAATAATTTAATGTCAACTAATGGGATGCATTGCTAGTAAAATCTCTCATTTAAAATGAGGGTGGAAGAAACTTTTGGCTGTATTATTCTCAGATTGCTTCCCATTACATTGACAAAATACAAAGGAAGGAGAAGACAAAATTCAAAAAAAAAAATTGAGGTAAAATCAAACAAAAGGCCAATTCAAATACAAAAGAAAAAAAAAGCTAAATCTAGTGAAATGATGACATGAATTATGACCTATATTTAAGCATGTATTTATATAGATTTTCTTTTAATTTTGCATGCATAGACATACATTCATAGCAATTGTGCTTATATTCACTTATATTGTTAGAATAAGATATACACAAAGTTTTATAGCAATTGTAGATAATTTGGTGAATAATAGAGCGGAATGACATATTTAAGGATTAAGCCTTGATGCGGACAAAAAGAAGCAATAAAAGGAGCTAGGAACGCGTCAGAGTGAACTATGATACCGTTGAGCGAACTCTGATGCGGCGGAGTGGATTCTGATACTGACGAAGCGAACTCTAATACCGCCAAAGTGGACTCTGATACCGCCAAAGTGGATTATGATACTACGGAGTGGGCTCTGATATTGCTGAATCGGCTCTGATACGCACCGGAACGGACTCTGATACTAAATCGGTCCACAAATATTTTTCTTGTATACTTATCTATATGTCAATTATGTATGGTTATTGTATATGTTAATTATGTAGATACATTCCTCTTACACTTAGCTCAAAATCCACAAATATTTGAACCATAAATACCAATTGCATATCTCAATTTTTGTATTGTGTTGAAGATGATGAGTAAAAGTATGAGGATTTCACGTTTATGCTTTGTCTCTCTTCTCATTCTAATAGGTAACTTCAATTTATAAATCCTTTTGTTTTTGTTGAATTTTTGATATTTTGAAAAGTGGAAGTAGTTGGATGGTTGGTTTGAAATAAAACAGGGTTTGAAGATATGAAAATTTTGGTAGAAGGGGTATCTTGTGAGGAAGACTTCTCATGGGCGGAAGTGCATTGCCAAAGAAATATTGTTGATCATCCTTGTTGGGATGAATGTTAGAAAAGACTGATTAAAATCTTGGTGTTCAATGGTCTGTAGCGGTGCCGGATTTCGTTTATGCTTATATGGCGGAATAAGGTTTTTGGCGGCGACCGATATTTTCTCTGGTAGAGCAAGGTCTCTCCGGCGGAAGGTATGTGCAGCGACACTCTCCGGCGGAAGGATATTTGCAGCGCCAAACGAGAGAACCGGAAGAGACGGGATGACGATTTGACGACTAACGTGAAAGAAGAGAGAGAATAGATTTCCTATATTTTATTTACTAAAATAAAAGATTTGAAATTAGTTAAATTTGCTATTTTTTTGTAGTTTAATTTTAATTTAAATTAATTTTAATTTGACCAATAAGAAGAAGGCAATAGAGAAGGCTATAGTAAAGGTTGTAGAGGATCCAGACTCATTTCATCTGTCGACCCTTGAAACTATCTACAAGCTTGATTCCGCTGAAACCAATCCTCCTTGGTGTGCTTGCTCCTACCTTTGTGATTAGTTTCTTTAAATTGTCAATGCCAAATTACGAGTGCCTTAATAATTCAATGTCAAATAATGGGATGCATTGCCAGTAAAATCACTCATTCAAAATGACTTGTCATCCTGGTCTTTACTCTTGTCGAGTCTCTATGTGTTCGGACGGGACGCATGCACCATAACTTTTATGTTTTAAGCTTGTATTCAATTAGTCGTTTCGCCGGGCTCATCACGTATGGATCAACTCTTTGGTCATTTATGACAATGTCGAATAAAATCACTCATTTAAAATGACACAATCCGGTTGCTTTTAAAAATTGTTTGTAGTGTTGGTTTAAAATCAAATTTGTTTACGATTAAAAAATTATTTGCTACGCACAAGCTTTTTCTGGCAATTTTACAAATAAAAATAGAATTATTTGGTCAAAATCAATCATACATTTCTCATAGTTTTTAAGAATATTACATTTAATATAACATTTTCTATCATGATTATGAAATTTTTTTTTCATTATATTCATTGATACAAAGAAAAATAACACTAATGTGAAAATTACTACAAATTTGCCAAAGAAGAAGTATTATTATTAACATATAACTTACATAAGCTATTGTCCCACTTATATGATATAAATTTTAAACCTTAATCTACTCTTACACTATACATTCATCTCACGTTCAAGCATCCCAAACTTCAAAACTTGAAAACCACAACAAACTCCTCTTTATCGGCCTAAATAAGGATAAGGGCCCTTTGCGTCTAATATTTATTCCTCCTTTTTGTTTAATGATCTTTAAATAAGGATAAGGGCCCTTTGCTGCTAAACATTGTCATTTACTTATATAAACGGCTTCTCATCAAATTCTCAGCTCAACAATATGACTACAACTACAAGGATCTCTTGCTTATGCTTCATCTCTCTTCTCATTTTTACAGGTAGTTTCAAATTTCAAATCTTTTTCAACCGCAATTTACTCAAGAAATTTTTTGTTTTCAAAAAGGGTTTGGGGAGATGAACATGGTGGTAGAAGGGAAATCTTGTGACGAAGACATACCATGGGTGAAGGTGAATTGCAATGGAGACAACGTTGATCAAGCTTGCTGGGATGAATGTCGCAGAAGGCACGGAGACGACGCTCGAGCCTGGTGCAAGTATGATCGCATTGGTTGGAATGTTCCATGGTGTTCTTACGCCTACACTTGTTCTTAGTTTTTCAAATCAATAAAAATCGAATATAATTATGAACATAATTGCATTTCATTTTATATTTGCAAAACTAACCCAAACCGTAAAAATCGGAACGTATAGAAATTTACGGTTTGGTCCACGATTCATAATCTACTTTTTTGGGATCCAAATCGGTCTATAGCCATATTCCATGCATTAAGAAAATAGATTTGTTAACTCAGCCCCATTAAAACCAAACAATCAAAATTCTAAATTAATAGTAAATTTGGATAAATAAAACTACATTATAATCTTTCCGTCCATTATAATCCGGTTTAAATTCCAAGGTTTTTAAAGTTTTAGTTCAGTGGTTCAAATCGGATCATGCTAATCTTGTACCCTAATCTTTTATTTTCTACGGAGTATTTAACATAACACGCGCACAAAAATTAATGCATGCATTAAAATTGTGAACTAATGCAGCATTGATCGCAAACATTAAAATGCTTATATATAAGTATGAAGTGCATATCCTTTCAAAAAAAATATGAAGTGCATATGATAGGAATTGGTCCGTCTCGATCCCGGTGGTTTTATAAATATAAACTAGTGTATAGCCCGCACCTTATGCGGGTATATTTATAATCCATTTTTTGGGATCTGATTCGGTTTATGGCCATAGTCCATTCCTTAAGAATATAGATTTGTTAATTCAACCCCTTTAAAACCAAACAATCAAAATCCTAAATTAATAGTAAATTTGGATAAATCATACTAATCGACATGCACGTTCTCAGTTGTCACCGGTCAGCCTATAGTGGACTTCCTTCAAGATCCCGGACTCACTCTTCTCGTATTTCTGTTGATATTGAGTTTCCTTGTGAGTACCACTTACTCATTTAATCCATTTATACTTCTTTAGTTTGTTTTACATTCCACACTTCCGGTTCCTTTGGAAGCTAATTCCATTTCTCAAGTCCAACTTGTAACACCCCAAATTCGCGGGATATCGGGATGCTACGGGCGGGACCTCACGATGGGTCCCGACCCTTAGCTTGACAACAATTTCACCGGACCTTTCCAACATGGCCGAAATAAAGGCAAAAACTCAAATCCTTTATAATGTATGCGAGAAACAGAATGTAAAAGTAGAAAGTGGAAACTCAGCCGAGTCCTCAAAACGACACAATCCCAATACGTAAATCCGAAAAATCCATAAATCCGAACATAAGAAGAATAAACCCAAAAACGCCCTCGTCCTATAATGTACGGCGACCCTCGGTTGTCCACTCCTCCACCTCACTCTGCGGCGTCCCTAACCTGCAGGGCATCTACACAAACGGTTTAAAATCGTTAGCTCTATTCTAAGCATTAGAAACATGGTGAAGGCACATACACACTCATATATCATAACATCACATAAACATGCTCAACAAACAATCCGGTTTATTATCTTTATTTATTAGGTCGTATCCCGTTCTAATTCAACTTAGGTTTGTGACACGAAAATCTACGAAATTCGCCTCGGTCCCTACTTACCGGCATGGAATGGTACCGATGCATCCGACCATCTACCAACACGGGATAGTCGCCAAGAACCTCCTAGCTCTCGCGGGAGCCAGGAAAGTTGTCACAACCCGTTATCATACACTTGGGCCGAAAATAATAAATATAAAAGTCGGTGGTCCTATTACCGGTTTATATGTTATAACAAAAGCGATAAAACACACACCACCAAACACTCAATGAATCTAATACATGGAATATGAGCTAAGTAAGTCCGAAGACTTACCTCTCTCAAGGTAACTCGAATAACCACTCTCAACTTCCCGCAGGAAAACGCTCTAAGCCTGACCAAGTGAGGCACTCTATCATTAACCAACTAAAAAGCTAGAAGTTCTCGGACTTCTAGTCTCCAACATATATATATATATATATGATATCTAACTCTAGCATCCTAGGTCCAAACTATTATCTCGAGGATCATCATAAAATCGTAAGAAGGTAATTCAACAAGTTCCATATCCAATCACTAATACCTATGGTTCATGGCCACTACATGGCATTTGCTCTACATTATGCTAAGTTCATCTAACATGTTATACTACCATTACCGAACTAACGAAGGAGAAGTACTCACACGAGATCCAAGGTGAAGCACGGTCTACGGAGTCAAGAACGAGTTCGATGGCCTTTATCGGGCGCTTCCTGACCTAAGGACAAAACTAAGCAAAAATAGCTTAAACACTAATTTTGGAAGGAGGGGTTTGCGCATAAAGGCTTTCTAACAATCGGATTTAAATTATCCAACAATCGGATTTAAACCATCAAAGTATCCAAAATGGAGAGTTGATTGAAAAACCGAGTATCAAATTATCCAACAATCGGATTTAAACCATCAAAGACACCAAATTAATTTGTAAAGGAGTTGGGTCACAAATCTCCACAAAATCAAGGGTTTAATAATTTTAATAATTTAGTACAGGGTATAAAAGTTTCTTTCCAAAGTTATTGGGTCAAAACTACAATTACACACAAAATGGGCACAAATTGTAATTATCCATAATAATGGGGTCACAAAAGGAATTAGGTGCAATTAGAGGGGAAATTTACAATTAAATTCCAAAGCCCTCTTCAGCCTACTGTAACACGATAGAAGGAGGCAGGGGAGCTTGCGGCGGTTGCCATGCGGAGGGAGAAGAAGAAGACCGGCGTTCCGGTGGCGGTTCCGATGGCGGTGAGCGGCGTCTCCGACGGCGGCCCTCACTGCAGAGAACAAATAGGGGTGGCCGAGTTAGGGAAGGAGAGGAAAAGAGAAAGGAGGGGGAGATAGAGCGGCCACTCATGTAACCGTCAAAAATCGAAGATAACCTAATCGAGAATTTCAAGGAATTAAATCCGTTTTAACACGAGATACCTCTCGAGGTAACTTGCTCCTAGATGATATTACAACCCGGTGTTATTTGGAGCATTTGGGAGCTTCAATTAATAAAAATGCAGTTGAGAAAAATGATCAGGACATCGGACATGTCCTAGATATGAAAAAAATATGGAAAGGCAAAACGGCCAAAAGAGTCGCTATTTCGTTTCTTAGCAGCTAAGAAAGATGGCTTAGGAATACACGTTTTTCGAGGCAAAACGGTCAAAAGAGTCGCTATTTCGATGAGGCTGTGCATAGACTACAGAGAGCTGAACAAAGTAACTATCAAGAACAAGTACCCACTGCCACGCATAGATGACCTGTTGGACCAGTTGCATGGAGCGTCCATGTTCTCGAGTATAGACTTGAGGTCAGGGTACCACCAGTTGAGGGTGAGAGATCAGGACATACCTAAGACGGCATTCCGGACTAGGTATGGTCATTATGAGTTCGTAGTGATGCCATTCGGGCTCACTAATGCACCAGCGGTGTTCATGGAGTTGATGAATGGGATATTCATTGACTTCTTAGACCAGTTTGTAGTGGTCTTCATTGACGACATCCTAGTCTACTCTGGGAGTCGAGAGGAGCATGCCGGACACTTGAGGACAGTACTGCAGATTCTACAGGATAGCCAGCTGTACGCTAAGCTATCCAAGTGTGAGTTTTGGATGTCAGAGGTGGCTTTCTTAGGTCACATGGTGACTGCTGAGGGTATTAAGGTCGATCCGGCGAAGATCGAGTCAGTATCTTCTTGGCAACCTCCTAAGAATGTTAAGGAGGTTCGCAGCTTTCTAGGTTTAGCAGGTTACTACCGCCGGTTTGTGGAAGGGTTCTCTTTGATTGCCCGACCACTTACTTGTCTTCTGAGGAAGACCACTCGGTTTGTCTGGTCTGAGCCGTGTCAGCAGAGTTTTGAGGAGCTGAAGAGGAGATTGACGTCCGCTCCGATTTTAGCAAAGCCTGAGGGTATTGATGACTTTGTGGTATACAATGATGCATCCAAGATGAGCTTGGGGTGTGTTTTGATGCAGAGAGGTAAGGTCATAGCCTATGCGTCTCGATAGTTGAAGACGTATGAGGAGAACTACCCCACACATGATCTAGAGTTGGCTGCAGTAGTCCATGCTCTTAAGATCTGGCGTCACTATCTCTATGGGGCGACATGTCAGATCTTTACAGACCACAAGAGTCTGAAGTACATATTCACTCAGAGAGAGTTGAATAACCGCCAGAGGCGGTGGTTAGAGTTGATCAAGGACTTCGACCTTGAGATCCTTTACCACCCCGGAAAGGCGAATGTGGTAGCTGATGCTTTGAGCCGGAAGACGCCTAGAGAGAGGGCGATAGCCCGGTTGACAGTACAACCACAGTTGCAGAGCGACTTGGCTTGGCTGGAGATAGAGGTTCAGTTTCCCGATACTGATGGTCAGTTGTCTACCATGGAGTTACTTCCTGATCTGTTGGATGAGATCCGACAGAAGCAGGAAACTTGCCCTACTTTGATCAGAATCCGAGACAGGATGTCTCGAGATGAGGCCCCACAGTTTACTATTGGTGCAGATGGAGTGATGAGACGTCAGGACCGCGTTTGTGTACCGTCAGACAGTGAGTTGAGACAGAGGATACTAGGTGAGGCTCATGCTACCCCATACTCAGTACATCCGGGAGCGAGTAAGATGTACAAGGATGTGAGACGGTCCTTCTGGTGGGGTGGTTTGAAGCCCGATGTGACTCGGTATGTAGCTCAGTGCGCGACCTGCCAGCAGGTCAAGATTGAGCACCGTAGGTTTGGAGGAGAGCTCCACCCACTTCCAGTACCACAGTGGAAGTGGGAGGATATATCTATGGATTTTGTCACTGGATTGAGACTCAGCAGAGGATTTGATGCTATTTGGGTAGTGGTAGACCGCCTGAAGAAGACCGCACGTTTCATTCCGATTAAGGAAACGTGGCCAGTGAGTCGTCTGGCTGAGGAGTTTACCAGACACATTGTGAGACTCCATGGAGTACCGAGGACTATCGTCTCTGACAGAGATGGACGTTTTACCTCGAGATTTTGGCAGCAGGTACATACTGCTTTGGGGACGAGTCTCCACTTTACTACCGCCTACCACCCACAGACAGACAGACAGTCTGAGAGGACCATTCAAACCTTAGAGGACATGCTTTGGGCGTGTGTACTAGATTGGGGACAGGTATGGCCAGATCATCTTCCATTGGTAGAGTTTTCATATAATAATAGCTGGCACGCGTCTATTGGGATGGCTCCTTATGAGGCTTTGTACGGGCGGAGATGTCGTACACCATTAGGTTGGGATGAGCCCAGCAGAGTGGATGGAGTAGCTCCAGACCAGATACAGGATGACATCGCTCGGATTTCCCTAGTCCGAGAGCGGATGTTAGCAGCTCAGAGTCGTCAGAAGTCCTACGCCGACAAAAGGCGTCGACCTTTGGAGTTTAGAGTGGGTGCACAGGTGTGGCTGAGAGTGTCACCTACGAGAGGGGTCAGGCGTTTCGGCATTAAGGGGAAGCTAAGTCCCCGATATGTCGGACCTTTTGAGATCTTGGAGAGAGTTGGAGAGGTGGCCTACAGACTAGCACTACCGCCGAGACTAGAGAGTGTCCATCCGGTTTTTCATGTATCTCAGTTGAGAGAGTACATTCCGGATCCGAGACACGTCATCAGCCATGAGGATCTGACAGTTGAGCCTGACCATACATTTGTAGAGTACCCAGTAGCTGTCTTGGAGCGCAGTACCAAACGTCTGCGATCCAAGGAGATACCTATGCTGAGGATCCAGTGGTCTAGGAGAGGAGCTGATGAGGCCACTTGAGAGACTGAGGAGAGTATTAGACGTAACTATCCCGAGTTCTTTGCGGGGTTAGAGGTTACTCCTGTGTGACGAGTTAGTACTCGGATGTTGTGTTGTTTGACCTTTCAGGTTTTTATATTGATTTGAGTGATTCTGTTTTTGTGATACTTTTTGTTTAATGCTTGAGTAGCTGCATGGTAGAAAACGAAAATGTCGAGAAAACTAAAATGTACCGAAGGAAATGTGTGAGTAAGAGAAACATTCTAAGTTTCGGGACGAAACTTCTTTTAAGGGGGCACTGATGTAATAACCGAAAATTCTAAGTTCCGGTAAACTGACATTAACCAAAGTCCGATGCGACAATCGTAAATAAATAAATAAGTAAAATAAACGAGTTTATTCTATCATTTTATGTGACCTATATTCGCATAAAATGATAAATTAAATGACCGGAAATAATTTACGTACGTTAAAATAAGAATAATAATAAGTTATAAAATACGGAACTTATTTCCGTATTTTATAAACTTCTGCACTTAATTAACGAGTTACGGATCATGTGTAAAGGGAGAGACGAGATTTAACCCGCTACTAGGCCCAGCCCACTTTCCTAAGCCCATTATTTAACCCTTAATTAAAAACCTAATTAAGATAATTCTAATTTAACCCTAATCTTCCCTATTGCGCCGCACCTGCCTTCGTCTCTCTCTTGTACGTACATCAGCAGCAAGCGACGGAAACCTTCCTCCGCTCCCACCGGAGACGCCGCCACCTTGCCTGCGCCGCGCTCGCCTAGCTTCTTCGTTCGCCGGCGACTGCAGCCGCCAGGTGAGCCATCTTCCCTCTTCCTTCCTTGTTCTGTTAACTGGAGTAACGAGTTCTCCCTCCACAGCCGACTGCACGCCTTAGCCGCCACCGGAGCCACCGAGCCGCTGCTGTCGACAACCAGACACCACCAGGGAGCCGCTAGTTTCCCTCCTGTCCCTCTCGCCTTCCTTCCTCCGTCCTTGCCTGGTTTTCGCACAACAGTGAGCCAAACGTTGCGACGCGGCTGAGCAGCTAGGGCCGAAGACGTGACTTTGCAACCGCCACCAGCGCAACCCTGCACGCTAGCCGACCGGCGACGTCCGTGCTGTTGCAGAAGGTGAGTCCTTGCTGCTTCTTTTTCCCTCCTTCTCTGTCTGTGTTACGACGTAAAATGACGAAGGGGCTGGGCTATTCTTGTTGTTACGGTGACAGCCTGAAGCGAGTATGTAACACCTCATTTATTGGATGCGTTTTCGATATTTATTTTTTTCTACTTTTATCGATATTTTCAAGCACTTAAAATAATTCTACGAGTATTGTCACTTTGTAAATTAAATTTTTATGAGTTTATATATTTTACATTTATATATATTCCGTAATATATTTCACGGAAAGTTCGGGAGTTTTCAAACCGGAAATCCTGTCCGGTTTATTCGATTGAATTTATTTTAACTACCGATGTCATGTTTTTATTTAACTATTTTTATTCTTCTTTTTCTTTTTTTTTTCTGTCAGAGTGATGATGTCCCTCTACTACCCGACCCCTCGACTTCCCCTTTTTCACAGCTCTCTTACGCTACCTGCTCTCACCACTCACTTCCTTCCTCACCTCCTCTCACGGAACATCCTCTTTCCCCCTCACTTACCTTCTCTCGTGCTGCCTCAGATGACCTCACCTCACGCCGGCCTCCTCCCCTCGGTCTCTCGCACACGCCAACAGTCCAACAAGAGGCGCCCAGGGAACCGTCTGCTACAGGGGTGTTGCACTAAGAGTCGCCGCCAAGGGCCGTCCTAGCTTCGTCGCCGCTACAGACCGCCGCCGAGGGCCCTCCTTCGTCACCGTTGCAGATCTGACACCGAGGGACTCTCATCTCACCATCTATCGTCACTACAGGCCCGGTTTCGACGACGCCTCCCTCTACAAGCCCGGTTTCGACGACGCCTCCCTCTACAAGCCCGGTTTCGACGACGCCTCCCTCTGCAGGCCCAGGTTCGACGACACCTTGCTCTGCAGACCCAGTTCCAATGTCGTCTTCCTCTGTTGGTTGACCGCTGGTCTTGTCGTCGCACCTCCAGGAAGGACGGCCACCTCACCTCTTTGTGTGCACTGCTGCTGAATAAGGAAGGAGCCGATCACCGCCAGTGGTGACTGCGGATCTCGATCCGCACCAGGGAAAACAGCCATCTTCCCTCCACTTCTTTTTGCGTGTGATTGAATCAAATAAAGTGAGTTCATGGAACTACAGTAATCCTAATTGTGAGATTTAGGATTGTGTAAATGTTATGTGATTAGTGTAAATGGTTATGTATATCATGAAATTCGGTTTTGTGAGGAGTGTGCTGAGAATTGTTGTTGTGTGTTTCCAAGATTAGAATATCTAATTTTTGGAAGTTGAGAAGTTTGTATATCGTGTGGTGGTCACGGGTAGGAGTGGACAGAGCTGCTGATGAATATTATGGGTTGGTATGCTAGATGAACGTGGCTAAGGATGATCATGATTTATATGTTGGATGAATGACTTGAGATAGTTTCATTGGTAGTATTAGATCGTGGACATGTGATAAGTTCTTTCACTATTGTAAGAATTTATGTTCGTATACTTACTTTCATAATCGGAGTTGGTAGCATATGGTTAGAACGAGTTTTTCCTTTCCTTAGGTTTAACATGGTAGGTTGTTAGTATTATATATATTGGCAAGTCCTAGTGATATGTATTTTAGACTATTGGTTATCTATTTAGGAGTAGACTAGTTAGTATTTCCCTTTAGATGATTGTTATTAACTCAGAAGTGAAAACTCCTAAGGTATTAGATATTTTTGTTATTAATATCAGTTTCATGTTATGATCAGGCGTTTGAGATTAGATTCCTATGGAGTTAAGGATTACCGTTGACTGAACTTGACCTGGTACAGGTAAGTCTCCGGACTTACTTAGCTCGTATTCTCTGTATTAGTTTCAATGCGTGTTTGGTGGTGTGTGTTTATTGCTTATGTTATAACATCTAAACCGGTAATAGGACCACCGACTTTATATGTTTATATTTGGCCCAAGTGTATGATAACGGGCGGTGACCGCTTGTCCAGTCCAAAATGGGGATGACTGGGAGGTGCCTTGCGACCAGCCCATCGGGTGATGCTGATCCGCATCAAGTACAAACCCGTATGGTGAAAGGGGACAAGGGCGAGATCTTTAAGATTCTCGTGTCACAAAAGAAGTTGAATTAGAACGGGATATGACCTAATAATAAAAAGATAATAAACCGGATTGTGTGTTTTGGAACATGTTGTGTGTTTATGATGCCTTATGTGTGTGTATGTGCCAATACCATGATTCTAATGCCTTGAATGCTAGCTAACGGTTTTATACCAATATCGTTGTAGTTGCCTTGCAGGTTAGGGGCGCGGCCGAGAGATCCGGAAGAGTGGGCAGCCGGGGTCCGTATATTTTAGGATGGGTTTTGGGGGTTGTTTTTATGTATTGTTTATGATATTATGTATGTCGCGTGTATGGCGTTTGCCTTTGGAGTTGTATCTCGGCTGGAGTCTTGCGTTGTTTTCTTTTGGGGTTCATATCATTGCATTAAAATGAATTTCGGTTTTGCCTTTATTTGTGTCTTGTTGTAAGATCCGGTGAAATTGTTGTCAGGCTAAGGGTCGGGACCCATTGTGAGGTCTCCGCCCGTAGCATCCCGAGTCCCGCGGATTCGGGGTGTTACAAAAGTGGTATCAGAGCCCTAGGTTGACAACAATGACACTCGCAATCTTCTAAAGGCCGAATAAGGAATAAACAGAACCCTGCGGGTTCTGAGTTTTCGTTTTCAAAATCACATGCATGAGTCGGGGTAAAATGTACGGACCACCACTCCTTCCGTGGATCTCAGCAGCATAGTTTATTGGATTTTTAGTGTATATATATATATATGTATAGATATAGATATAGATATGTGTAGTTATGTAGATATTTATCGTGGGCCTAGGATGTTGTTGGAATATTATTATATGTGGATTATAGTTATGCATGATGGACTTGTTATGTGAAAATGAAGGCATGCTTTTTATATTGATATTTGTACATGTGGCATGATGATATCCTATAAGTGTTGGGACCTTGTTTTGTTGTAATAGTTTTGCTTGGATGTGATATGTTGGTTATAGCAATGTGGACATAGGACTTATATAGTCATATACATGTACTAGGATATATAGTAGCATATGGTTTTTGGACCTTATAGTTAGGATGATAGAAAGCTATCATTGCACCTTGAACAATGCCTTTTGGCTTAGGATAGTGTCACCACGAAGACGAAAATGATCAAGTATCGAGTTGAACATCACGTTTTAGTGAGCACCCCGATGATTCCTCAGACTCCTTAGAGAGCATCTAAGCAGCCATATGAAGACTAGAGATGATGTTAACCACAAGGACAAACAAAGAGAAGAGAACCTCGAGTTAACATAAGCAAAACTGAGATGGAAGATATACAAATAGGGAAGCAATCTGAAGTTGTGGGAGTGATTCCGAGAAAGCGATGACTAGTAACAATGAAGTGAAGTCGAGACAACGAAATTATGATTCTTCAAGACGACGCATGGATAACTAAAGACGCGGAGCGGGAAGGAAAGGAGTGCATACTAGCAAGGGTAGAAGTGGTATTTCCTTGAGACGTGAAGTTTTTCCTAGATGATCTAAGCATGGGAGTCAGAGTGTGAAGTGTGGTCGAACTAATACGAAGATTCAAGAGATGCGTAAGTTAAGCTTACAGAAGAACTATAGCGTGAAGTGACGGTTTTTGTGAAAGCTCAAGCGGGAGACTTCTTCAGAAATATGAGAGTTACGAGGAGGATTGCATGGAAAAAGGTCACATAGTAAAATTACCTTGTGGAGTCAATCGTTTTCCATTATGGTGATGAGATTGAGCAATGCTAAGAAGGAGAACGTGTGTGTGGGTGATGATCTTCAGAAGATGAAAGATGAAACAAGGGGCACTGATCGAAAGACTTAAGTTACCAACCAAGAGAAGAGAGAGTGGTTATTAACGATAGAGATATAGGGAAGATACACTTACAACACATTATGAAGGGAGCGTAGAAAAGCTAATGGAGTTTGAAGTAAAGTAATTGAGCTAGTGAAGTTTAAGGTGGAATACCCCAAGAGGGTATCCTTCAGGAGTATGGGGTGCGTTTGGTGATCCAGGGATTATCGTAGATGAAGATGAGGATTAAGATGAAGATTAAGATGAAGATGAAAATAGTAGATGATTTAAGAGATGAAATACAAAAATAATCTTTTATGTGTTTGGTATGAATGAGAATTATTATGGGTAAAATTACGTAAATGGACATAGATAAATATAATATATTTATAGAAAATGTAAGTACAAGGCTAAAATTGGAATAGATTGTTATCATCTACCAAATAATCTCAATAATCAAGTGTGAGAAGGATGAAAATTATTCTTGTTTTCATCTCCCATTTCATCTCCAAAAATAATCTTCATCCCTCTTATCCTAGTGCACCGAACAAGATTATTTGTGAACATGGTAAAATAATCTCAATAATCTCCATTTTGAGGGTTGCCGAAAGGACCCATGGTAACATGGAAGTGTGGTCGGAGGGTAAGTCGTTGATCTTGGAAAGGGTCATTAATGAGCTATTCGGTGACCACTGAGAATGCACAGGTGCGGGTTGATACTAGTGACTGTAGGTGGGGAGAGTAACCCAGGAGATTGGATCATGTGGAGGGGTAACAAGAACGCGGAATATTCGTGGTGGTTGAATGTCGGCAATAAAGAGTTATATCAAGGATCAGGTAACAAAATAATCAATTCCAGCAAGTGATAGTACGTACCGTGTGGGGAGGGATTGTAAGGATTTGGTGCGACCTTCTTAGGACATGGGTTTGTCATATGGGGAAGAACACGGATCAGGGTAAGCGGGATTGGAAAGACAAAGAAGAAGGTGAGATTTCTATGGTTATTGTGCTTAAAGGGGGAATATATGAGGGGATGTATGGTATATTTGTTCTAAGGTAATGAATGTCATGTTTGCGCGAGCAAAAGCTAAGTAAAGTGTTGTGACTCGCATGGCGAAGCCATAGTGGCTATGACATGAAACGAGGAATCTAGATTAGGGCAACGCAACAAGCTTAGAGTTATGATGTTAGTACTTGGTGGAGTTATGAGTGGATCTTTTGGTGATTGTGGATGGGGAACTCCGCCTAAAGGCATACTTGTACGGTTGTGAAGTTGTTGTTGGAATACCAAGAGATGCATAAGGTGAGCAACAAGAGAAAGAGGGGACTGAAGTTTTGAAGTTCGATGTTATTATGAGATGTACAAGACGTACATGAATGATTGAGGTTAGAGCCTCTATGGTCGGTTGACGTTGCATAAGGAAATGAAGTGTAAGGTTCTACACCTACTTGAAGAAAGGACGTCGGGTGAAAGCTTATGTAGAACACGAGGAGTTCCTCCCATATGTTGGGATGTCAGAGGAAGCGAAGAAGATTGTATCGATTTGTTATATGGCATGATTGAGTCTTGTAGTTAGGACTTTTGTGACTAAACACCTACGAGAGGTCAAGAGATGTTATTATCGCCTTTCTTTTAAAAGTAGAAAGAAGGATTAAACTGACTATTGCTTAACCAAGGCTTCAAAAGTCGGAAGACTCGAGCAAGTTCCACGAGTTCGGGAAATGAGGGATTTGTAAAAGAAAGATGGTCGACATTGTAGTTACGGATGAAACATTACACGTGTGGAAGGATGTCACCCCAATAGATCGGGATGGACCACTTGTCAAGGGTAGGACCAGGTTGTGTCGGTTATTATGATATGTGATTGGTAGAGAAAAGATGGAACCTGAGATGGCACGGATTCCAACGAATCTGAATGTGGATGTTACCGTTAAGATTGATTTGGGCTCAACTTCCATTTCCAAGGCGCCGTACAGATGACATCAACAAAGGATACTCGTGAAGTTACTCAAATTAGGGAAGCAATTGAAGGAGAATTGCAATTGGAAGCTCTTGACGATAAGGGTTCGTCAATACACTACATGGGGAACTTGGAAGTATATCTTGAACTCTTGATTTGAAGTTCACGTTAGAATATATCTTGAACTCTTGATTTGAAGTTCATGTTGAGATATATCTTGAATTTTTGATTTGAAAATGTTATGGAGAACACCAGTTTGCGAAAAGAGAGACGATTATCTATGCTTGTACATCAATTACTGTTAGCCGAACAAGATAACAATGAAGAACGAGTATCCCTCACCACGTATAGATGATCTACTTTGATCGGGTGCAAGGGTTGGTAGTCTCTTCTAACATTGATTTAAGGGCTGATTGCCACCAATAGAGAATTTGAAACCGGGATATTGCAAATACGGCATTCCGGAAAAAAAAAAGAAAAAAAAAAGAAAAAAAAAATCATGGTCATTACGAGTTGTAGTAATTCCATATGGACCTATTAATGCTCAGATAAGATATGTTGGTCTACTCTCGAAGAAGAGAGAAGTTATTTGACAAGTTGTCTCGGGATGTCAACCCCCGATGGATGTGGAAGGAGTTACAAGTTATTTTAGATGTGCTGAGCTTTACCAGATATGTGAAGGGAGAAGTTGTGTAACACCTTTTATGGTAACCTACTACAGATGACGATGAAGTAATGAATAGTACGAAGAATTGGCAACAGAGTTGCTGAGAGTTAAGAGGAGATTTGTTGGTGCAACTGTTTTGATTTACCTTGAGGTATTATGGGTTTAAAGTGGACAAGTGATTCTTCAAGACAAGGTCTTGATCGAGTATTGAGGAACGATGTAAAAGTAATAGCATACATGTCTTGTTAGTAGAAGTAGTATGGAGTAAAGTACTTCATGCGTTACTTGGAATTGCAACAAGAATTGAAGAAACATAACGTCAAGTTTGGTTTGACAAGAACCAAAGCCAATAGTGTAAATTGCAAGTTCGATCTTCTTTGGTAGAGAAATCAAAGGGAAAATAATAGATATGCTGCATTGAGAGAGACCCGAAAGGAAGTTGAGTTCGACCTTTTTGAGATCTTAGCGCGAGTTAGAGAAGTGGCTTACAAGTTGGCGTTGCCGCCAAGAGTAGAGGGTGTTCACCCGGTGTTTCATGTGTATCAGTCGAGGGAGTACATGCATAATTCGAGACATGTAGTCAATCATGAGGATCTAGTGGAAGACGAGGAACCGCTGAAGCTAACTAGGAGATGGAGGGTAGTGTCTTTAGTTGAGTTTGCGCGGATCTAGTAGCATCGATAGAATCAACGGGTTAGACCTAGTTCACCCCTTGGTTTAGTTATGTGCATATGTGATGTTATGTGTAGTTGGTGCCCCGTGCGGGAATGTGCTATGTGGCGTATTATATCTTGCGATGGTAGTTTGAGTAGATTGTGTGTACAGATTAGAAGGTTTAAACCTTCTTAGTTTAAGAGTTCATACCTCGGCCTTAGGGACCGAGAAGTTCGACGTATGGCAAGTTTCGGGACGAAACTTGTTTTTAGGGGATCTAATGTAACACCTCATTTATTGGATGCGTTTTCGATATTTATTTTTTTTCTACTTTTATCGATATTTTCAAGCACTTAAAATAATTCTACGAGTATTGTCACTTTGTAAATTAAATTTTTATGAGTTTATATATTTTACATTTATATATATTCCGTAATATATTTCACGGAAAGTTCGGGAGTTTCCAAACCGGAAATCCTGTCCGGTTTATTCGATTGAATTTATTTTAACTACCGATGTCATGTTTTTATTTAACTATTTTTATTCTTCTTTTTCTTTTTTTTTTCTGTCAGAGTGATGATGTCCCTCTACTACCCGACCCCTCGACTTCCCCTTTTTCACAGCTCTCTTACGCTACCTGCTCTCACCACTCACTTCCTTCCTCACCTCCTCTCACGGAACATCCTCTTTCCCCCTCACTTACCTTCTCTCGTGCTGCCTCAGATGACCTCACCTCACGCCGGCCTCCTCCCCTCGGTCTCTCGCACACGCCAACAGTCCAACAAGAGGCGCCCAGGGAACCGTCTGCTACAGGGGTGTTGCACTGAGAGTCGCCGCCAAGGGCCGTCCTAGCTTCGTCGCCGCTACAGACCGCCGCCGAGGGCCCTCCTTCGTCACCGTTGCAGATCTGACACCGAGGGACTCTCATCTCACCATCTATCGTCACTGCAGGCCCGGTTTCGACGACGCCTCCCTCTACAAGCCCGGTTTCGACGACGCCTCCCTCTGCAGGCCCAGGTTCGACGACACCTTGCTCTGCAGACCCAGTTCCAATGTCGTCTTCCTCTGTTGGTTGACCGCCGGTCGTGTCGTCGCACCTCCAGGAAGGACGGCCACCTCACCTCTTTGTGTGCACTGCTACTGAATAAGGAAGGAGCCGATCACCGCCAGTGGTGACTGCGGATCTCGATCCGCACCAGGGAAAACAACCATCTTCCCTCCACTTCTTTTTGCGTGTGATTGAATCAAATAAAGTGAGTTCATGGAACTACAGTAATCCTAATTGTGAGATTTAGGATTGTGTAAATGTTATGTGATTAGTGTAAATGGTTATGTATATCATGAAATTCGGTTTTGTGAGGAGTGTGCTGAGAATTGTTGTTGTGTGTTTCCAAGATTAGAATATCTAATTTTTGGAAGTTGAGAAGTTTGTATATCGTGTGGTGGTCACGGGTAGGAGTGGACTGAGCTGCTGATGAATATTATGGGTTGGTATGCTAGATGAACGTGGCTAAGGATGATCATGATTTATATGTTGGATGAATGACTTGAGATAGTTTCATTGGTAGTATTAGATCGTGGACATGTGATAAGTTCTTTCACTATTGTAAGAATTTATGTTCGTATACTTACTTTCATAATCGGAGTTGGTAGCATATGGTTAGAACGAGTTTTTCCTTTCCTTAGGTTTAACATGGTAGGTTGTTAGTATTATATATATTGTCAAGTCCTAGTGATATGTATTTTAGACTATTGGTTATCTATTTAGGAGTAGACTAGTTAGTATTTCCCTTTAGATGATTGTTATTAACTCAGAAGTGAAAACTCCTAAGGTATTAGATATTTTTGTTATTGATATCAGTTTCATGTTATGATCAGGCGTTTGAGATTAGATTCCTATGGAGTTAAGGATTACCGTTGACTGAACTTGACCTGGTACAGGTAAGTCTCCGGACTTACTTAGCTCGTATTCTCTGTATTAGTTTCAATGCGTGTTTGGTGGTGTGTGTTTATTGTTTATGTGTGTGTTTATTGCTTATGTTATAACATCTAAACCGGTAATAGGACCACCGACTTTATATGTTTATATTTGGCCCAAGTGTATGATAACGGGCGGTGACCGCTTGTCCAGTCCAAAATGGGGATGACTGGGAGGTGCCTTGCGACCAGCCCATCGGGTGATGCTGATCCGCATCAAGTACAAACCCGTATGGTGAAAGGGGACAAGGGCGAGATCTTTAAGATTCTCGTGTCACAAAAGAAGTTGAATTAGAACGGGATATGACCTAATAATAAAAAGATAATAAACCGGATTGTGTGTTTTGGAACATGTTGTGTGTTTATGATGCCTTATGTGTGTGTATGTGCCAATACCATGATTCTAATGCCTTGAATGCTAGCTAACGGTTTTATACCAATATTGTTGTAGTTGCCTTGCAGGTTAGGGGCGCGGCCGAGAGATCCGGAAGAGTGGGCAGCCGGGGTCCGTACATTTTAGGATGGGTTTTGGGGGTTGTTTTTATGTATTGTTTATGATATTATGTATGTCGCGTGTATGGCGTTTGCTGTTCGCCCCTAGAGGTGTGTGCAAATAAGCTTTAAATTTATAAAACTAGAATCAAGCAGCGAACCCGCAGTGTACGGATCGAGGTAGCTAAGCAAGAATTCCAGAGTATCGAACACAGGGATTTGGGTGGGAACAAATTCGATTTCAGGTTATCAAGCAATAAATATGAGAGTTTTGCAAATATTGGGAAAACAACAATCCTAAAGATCCGGGTATTCAATTGTGGCAACAGATTCAAGATATACTAATAATATAAAGACAGAGTAGAGATATGCAAAGGTACACTAATGTAAGGTAATCGTACGGTTGAGGTTCCAAAAACCTTATGTAACTCACCTAAAAGATACTCCTTATACAGGTTGTTGAGGCTCAATATAAAGAGGTTCTAAAAGCAAGGATTAGTATCAAATACCCAAACCTATAATCTAAAGGTCAAGACTAACTTATCCGATTGAGGTTGTTGAGGCTCACAATCGAGGTAGAGGTTGTTGAGGCTTCACTACCACCTAGAAAAGACAAGTCTAAGCTAAGCTAAAGCAAATCTTTAACTTTGGATTAAGGTAAAAGCAAGCTCGTAAACTCATGGAAATTACGGTTGGATCTTGAGATTCCACGGCCGTGGAACTCAAGAACAACCCGTAATTTAGGGTTGTCGGTGATAATTCTCTAACTCTCAGGGTCTAATCTGTTTGCGATCGATCTATCATCATCTAAGCCACAACTATCAACCCTTCACCTTAGAATTGTTAAGGGTTTTTAGCCAATAACAGTCATTTGATATCAATTCAAGATTTATAAGATAAAAGATGGGAACTTTCAAGAACTTTCAATAATCTTCGAACGAATCTCCGAATCTCAATCAAGAACAAATGTTTATCAAAAGATTCAATTCGGAATAAATAATAACAATCTTAGGAAAGAAAGGAAACGGGATGTCAATCCGATCCTAAATCAAACCTAAGCAAGAAGAGGAGTTCTCTTGCAAAATCCTCCAAGAACTTCGATCTTCCTCAACGCGAAGATCGCTAACAGCAATTCTCCAATCACGAACTTTGATCTTCAATGAGATCTCCCAAAATCACCTCCAAGAATGAAGGTTTGTGTGTTACTAAGCTTGCGTTCTTGCCGCTAAGCCTAGGGTTTGAAGGGTCGTAAGCTAGATAACGAGGTAAGGCGAGGTGACGGAAACGTGCCTAAAATATCGACAATATAGGTAATACTAGCTCATATATGCATAAAGCTCCATCAAAGACTATCAATATGAATCAAATACGATTATAAAACGTGCCTAAAATATCACAATATTTCATGCTAACAAATAACCCCATACTTAACACTTGCTTGTCCCTAAGCAAGGTCTTTCAAAAAGCTTTAAACAAGAGTTAGGATGAAATATGTGTACCTTCTTTTGGATGAAAGTGACTTCTAAAGAATAGATCATTCTCAAACCTTGCTTCATTCGTTTTCAAACTTTCACGCACTTAATTAGAGAGTAAGAGGTAAAGAAAGCTCATGAAACAATTTAACTTCCAAGCAAGCATTATAACCTTCAAACATTATCAAAATCAATCATAAGAACTTCAATTTAGATCACCAAGCCATATAACATTCTTTTGATCTTAAGGACTTTTCAAAGGAAAAGGTCTAGAGTATGGAAGGGAAGGGAAACTTTAAGGGAGAGTGGTGCATAAATCCGGGAAAATGGACTACTACCTTCTTCTTCTTTTGCGGTTTCCGCAACTCTTCACTTAGAGCTTCGCTCTTACTTTTCATTTTTCGACTTTACTTTTGGAGTTATGGATAGAGGTGCACAAAAACCGAAGCCTAGGAGATTGGCGTTTCTCATTTTTGCGAGATGCCTCAAACCTTTAGCGCACATACCATAATCCGCTAGGAATATCGCTCAATCCGACTTTGGCAAGACACAAACACCCGGCTATGTGAATGGTGCCGAGTTACTCATCGTCATGATTGACTTCCCCAAACCTATAATTTCCTTCTATTCAATTGATTGCAAATATATGCTCTCATGGCCCTCCCACATCAAACATGCCTTTTTCTCATTCACTTTCCAAGTTCCCGGATGGGTAAGGGAGGCTAATATTTCAATGAGGAGTTAGATGATCAAAGGAAAGAAGAAAGAAAGTATCGAATTGCCTTAATCATTTCAAAAAGAAGCATAAGAACTTATAATGTGATTTCAACTTCGATTTCTTGCATAATTTAGGTAACATTTTCACATTATAAAACTTGCAAAAGAGGTGAAATCTATTCATTCAATTTTCTTTTCGAATTACTATCCTTTCAAGCATGCAATTGTTATCAACTTAATTCACAAGTAGTGTTTATCATAGAATTCATCTCAATTCATTAGAAGCATCAAATTTTTCAAAATTTTTTTTCCAGTTTTTATGGGTTTTTAAAGTTCTTTTTCATGCAATGCAAGAATGAAACGTGTGACATATGATGAACATGCAATAATAGTCTCGGAATAGAAGCAACATATAGAGTAGAGTTATTACAAACATTTAGTACATCCCACCCCATACTTAGGACGAACATTGTCCCTAATGTTCACAAGAAAGAACAAAAGAAAGAAAAGAAAAGAAAACTCACAAATGGCGGCGGGGATGTCTAAAACGAGCAAGTCTGGTCATCAATCACTGCGGTGCCGGTGGAGGTGGGAATGGAGAGAAACTCGGGTCATAGTACCGCCCAAACTGCTGGCGGTAGACGTCCCTCATCATGTGGTCGAGGTCGTCCAAACGTCCATCTCTAGCGTCCGCCCGGATCTCTAATGCTCCGACTCTCTCTGAAAGTCCGGTAGCCCACTCCGGCATCCTCTCATACCATCCCGGAGCGCGATCATACCATCCGGGAGCGTCTGCTGGTGCTGCTGGTGGTGGTGGTGGTGGTGCTGCTGCGTGCGTAGTGGACCAAGGAGGAGGTGTCTCGTACCAGGTGGGAGGTGTAGTCATCCACGTGGGTCTCTCGCTCACGCTAGCGCGGCGAGATGACGAGCCTGAAGCTCCAGTCGGACGCGGAGAGCGTCTAGGTACATCCTGCTGATCCGGCTGATCCGGAAACGAGCCGAACTCCTGCTCTGCTCCTGCACCACTCTCATACGGCTCTCCCATATCCTCCTCATCTACAACTGGCGGTGGAACGTAAGGGGGAGCTACAAGCCTGTTCGCATGCATCGCAGCGAACGTCTCCTTCCAGTTGTGGCGTCCTGCCACAATGGAATACTCCGGCAGCCACTCAATACCCCTGCCGGTCCTACTCTCCCAGGGCATGCCCGCGTAAGGCGGACCTCTATGTGTGGGGAAGATGAGTCCCCTAACCATGAAAGCGTGTAGCCCTAATGGAACTGCCGGTATACGTGTGCAAGCTGAGAAATCCACTCCAAAAGTCCTAGCTATGTGGGTCACTATCCCACCGTACCCAATGTTCCCTCTCGATTTGTTCTTCAATTCGGAATAAACAATCACAATCTTAGGAAAGAAAGGAAACGGGATGTCAATCCGATCCTAAATCAAACCTAAGCAAGAAAAGTAGTTTTCTTGCAAAATCCTCCAAGAACTTCGATCTTCCTCAACGCAAAGATCGCTAACAGCAATTCTCCAATCACGAACTTTGATCTTCAATGAGATCTCCCAAAATCACCTCCAAGAATGAAGGTTTGTGTGTTACTAAGCTTGCGTTCTTGCCGCTAAGCCTAGGGTTTGAAGGGTCGTAAGCTCGATAACGAGGTAAGGCGAGGTGACGGAATCTTGCTTCATCCGTCCTTTTTATAATGCAGGGCAAAACGTCGGCCCGGCCCGATCTTCAAAAGATCATGGCTTCGAAACGTGGCGAAAGGATTCGCCAAGATCACGGTCGTGGAAGATTCCACGACCGTAATTCTGAGGCGTGGAAACTTATACGGGTAGCTTCCACGGCCGTAATATCCCCTGGAATGAACATCGAATTCTGCATCACAATCCACGGCCGTAATCTAGGGTCAAACCGTGATTTTTGCCTTCATTCGTGCATTCTTCAATCTAATACTCCAAATTGCTTCCAAAAGGTGTCCTTGATCTAGAGGTACATCAACTCAACTCTCCTTCGCTCGATTTCGTTCGGAAATAGCTCCAAATCACCTATAATCAACATAGAACTCGTGTAGACATCCATATCGACAATATAGGTAATACTAGCTCATATATGCATAAAGCTCCATCAAAGACTATCAATATGAATCAAATACGATTATAAAACGTGCCTAAAATATCACAATATTTCATGCTAACAAATAACCCCATACTTAACACTTGCTTGTCCCTAAGCAAGGTCTTTCAAAAAGCTTTAAACAAGAGTTAGGATGAAATATGTGTACCTTCTTTTGGATGAAAGTGACTTCTAAAGAATAGATCATTCTCAAACCTTGCTTCATTCGTTTTCAAACTTTCACGCACTTAATTAGAGAGTAAGAGGTAAAGAAAGCTCATGAAACAATTTAACTTCCAAGCAAGCATTATAACCTTCAAACATTATCAAAATCAATCATAAGAACTTCAATTTAGATCACCAAGCCATATAACATTCTTTTGATCTTAAGGACTTTTCAAAGGGAAAGGTCTAGAGTATGGAAGGGAAGGGAAACTTTAAGGGAGAGTGGTGCATAAATCCGGGAAAATGGACTACTACCTTCTTCTTCTTTTGCGGTTTCCGCAACTCTTCACTTAGAGCTTCGCTCTTACTTTTCATTTTTCGACTTTACTTTTGGAGTTATGGATAGAGGTGCACATAAACCGAAGCCTAGGAGATTGGCGTTTCTCATTTTTGCGAGATGCCTCAAACCTTTAGCGCACATACCATAATCCGCTAGGAATATCGCTCAATCCGACTTTGGCAAGACACAAACACCCGGCTATGTGAATGGTGCCGAGTTACTCATCGTCATGATTGACTTCCCCAAACCTATAATTTCCTTCTATTCAATTGATTGCAAATATATGCTCTCATGGCCCTCCCACATCAAACATGCCTTTTTCTCATTCACTTTCCAAGTTCCCGGATGGGTAAGGGAGGCTAATATTTCAATGAGGAGTTAGATGATCAAAGGAAAGAAGAAAGAAAGTATCGAATTGCCTTAATCATTTCAAAAAGAAGCATAAGAACTTATAATGTGATTTCAACTTCGATTTCTTGCATAATTTAGGTAACATTTTCACATTATAAAACTTGCAAAAGAGGTGAAATCTATTCATTCAATTTTCTTTTCGAATTACTATCCTTTCAAGCATGCAATTGTTATCAACTTAATTCACAAGTAGTGTTTATCATAGAATTCATCTCAATTCATTAGAAGCATCAAATTTTTCAAAATTTTTTTTCCAGTTTTTATGGGTTTTTAAAGTTCTTTTTCATGCAATGCAAGAATGAAACGTGTGACATATGATGAACATGCAATAATAGTCTCGGAATAGAAGCAACATATAGAGTAGAGTTATTACAAACATTTAGTACATCCCACCCCATACTTAGGACGAACATTGTCCCTAATGTTCACAAGAAAGAACAAAAGAAAGAAAAGAAAAGAAAACTCACAAATGGCGGCGGGGATGTCTAAAACGAGCAAGTCTGGTCATCAATCACTGCGGTGCCGGTGGAGGTGGGAATGGAGAGAAACTCGGGTCATAGTACCGCCCAAACTGCTGGCGGTAGACGTCCCTCATCATGTGGTCGAGGTCGTCCAAACGTCCATCTCTAGCGTCCGCCCGGATCTCTAATGCTCCGACTCTCTCTGAAAGTCCGGTGGCCCACTCCGGCATCCTCTCATACCATCCCGGAGCGCGATCATACCATCCGGGAGCGTCTGCTGGTGCTGCTGCTGGTGGTGGTGGTGGTGCTGCTGCGTGCGTAGTGGACCAAGGAGGAGGTGTCTCGTACCAGGTGGGAGGTGTAGTCATCCACGTGGGTCTCTCGCTCACGCTAGCGCGGCGAGATGACGAGCCTGAAGCTCCAGTCGGACGCGGAGAGCGTCTAGGTACATCCTGCTGATCCGGCTGATCCGGAAACGAGCCGAACTCCTGCTCTGCTCCTGCACCACTCTCATACGGCTCTCCCATATCCTCCTCATCTACAACTGGCGGTGGAACGTAAGGGGGAGCTACAAGCCTGTTCGCATGCATCGCAGCGAACGTCTCCTTCCAGTTGTGGCGTCCTGCCACAATGGAATACTCCGGCAGCCACTCAATACCCCTGCCGGTCTTACTCTCCCAGGGCATGCCCGCGTAAGGCGGACCTCTATGTGTGGGGAAGATGAGTCCCCTAACCATGAAAGCGTGTAGCCCTAATGGAACTGCCGGTATACGTGTGCAAGCTGAGAAATCCACTCCAAAAGTCCTAGCTATGTGGGTCACTATCCCACCGTACCCAATGTTCCCTCTCGATTTGTTCTTCAATTTACTCATAGTCGCCGCCAGAAGGGTAGCACAATCGGCGCGGCATCCGTGAAGCATAGCATAGAGAAGGAATAGCTCATCCGTCTTGATCTTTTGGGGCGTCTCCGTCCTGGGGAAGAGACACTCCGAAAGAACACGGTGAGCTATCTTCAAGGCCAAATGGTACATCAATTTGGCCTTGGTGTCAGCTGGATGCCAACTGTCCTCGTCGGCATAGATCATAGCTACATCTCCCCAAAAGTCCTTAGCGGACACGTTCCTAGGGATGCGACCGTTGTAGGTCTCGTGGAACCCAAAAATGGTCCCAAACTCAACTATACTCAACTGGTAGTCTCGGTTCATGAGACGGAAGGAGACGGTTCTATCGACAGGGCTGTGCTCGAAAGACGTCACAACCTCTCGGGTGATCTCCTCATAAGCGTCTTCACGAATATTCGTGAAGACAAGCAAACCGGCTCTATCCAAGAGCCATGTAAGGTCATCTACAATGTTGAGAGGATGTAGATCCTCCAACAGCAAGTATCTAGGGCCAATTACTGCCCTCTTCTCGATCCTCTCAAATGCAGCTTGGTGGTTTTCGTGTATGATCGGTATGCTAGAAGGAGGGGGTGAAGATGGAGGTGAAGGTGAGGATGGTGGTGAAGGGGATGCGGGTGGTGGTGGTGCCCTAGATGTGGAGGGGTTACCCTTTCTCTTTTTATTCTGTTCCCCTTTCTTTTCCTTAATCCTTCCCGAAACTCTCCTCACGAAGTCCATTCTGTTATAAATTACGGTCTGTTCTTCCCAAAACCACGGCCGTGGAACCTATACAGACCGTGATTCGACACAGAATTCTCGATTCTCAGCAAATCAGCAATCAAACTCCACCACAATCAGTCCTAATCTAGTTTCTTCCAATCTCAATCAGTTCTTCCTAATAATCTCTAACAAAAACGAACAAAAACGGCTAAAATCAAGAAGAGAGCAAAAACCTCTTTTTTCGGATTGAGAAATCCAAAATGCGAGTTTGTTGATCGTTTTCCGCGCGATTTGTTGCTTGGATCTTGTTCTTGGTTGGATTTGCTTCGGTTTAGGAAGAAGAATCGTTAAAAACGATTAGAGAACGAAGATTTGGGAGGGGCTGCGTGTTTTCGGCGTTTAGGGCGTGGAAATTGGGGGTTTTTGTGGTGTTTTTGTGGTGAAGTGTGGCTTTTATACTCGCAGGCAAAATTTCAAAAATCACGGTCTATCGGGGTATTCCACGGCCGTGGAAATGTACGGACCCGTAATTTTGGTGATTTTTCACAGGCTTTTGAGAATTACGGCCACTGTAGCAATGACGACCGTAATTTAGACCGTGGAACTCTCTGTAAAGCTTCAAAGTCCAAATTTCGTCACTTCTCTTCGACATTATCCTTCCTTTCCCCTTTTCCATCGATACTACAACCAAAAACACGAACATACCGGGAGAAATCGAGGCGAAAATAAAGCAAAAACTTCTATTCTAAGCTAATCTATGAATCGAAAGCAAAAACGAAAATGCAATACCTTGGGTTGCCTCCCAAGAAGCGCTTTGTTTAAGGTCCGTAGCTAGACCATACTCGCACTTATTCGAGTGCGGTAGGTGCGAACTCCTCAGCTTGGAGTTCCGGTGAGTACTTCTTGAGCCGTTGACCGTTCACCTTAAAACTTCCACTAGCTTCACCCCATACTTCAACTGCACCATGGGGGAAAATACGCTTAATTAGAAAAGGTCCAGTCCAACGAGATTTTAACTTACCTGGAAAGAGGCGAAGTCTCGAATTGAAGAGGAGAACTTGATCTCCTTCTTGGAAGTCCTTTGGAATGATATGCTTATCATGCCAACGCTTTGCTCTTTCCTTGTAGATCTTAGCGTTTTCGTAGGCGTTCAAACGGAGTTCATCTAGCTTGTTGATGTCTAGGAGACGCTTCTCTCCCGCTTCTTTCATGCTGAAATTCAGCCACTTGATAGCCCAAAACGCCTTGTGCTCTAGCTCTACCGGCAAGTGACAAGACTTCCCATACACAAGGTTGTATGGTGTGGTTCCTATGGGAGTCTTGTATGCAGTCCGGTATGCCCATAACGCATCATCTAGTTTCAAGGACCAATCCTTCCTAGTCCTCGAAACCGTCTTCTCTAGAATTCCCTTGATCTCCCTATTTGAGATCTCAACTTGTCCACTCGTTTGTGGATGGTAAGGGGTGGCGATCTTGTGAGTAACCCCATACTTGGATAGAAGAGCTTCAAAGCGACGGGCTATGAAGTGAGAACCTCCATCACTAATGATCGTCCTTGGCGTCCCAAATCGCGGAAAAATGGTCTTGTTGAAGAACTTAACCACCACCATGGCATCATTTGTGGGAGAGGCAATGGCTTCCACCCATCTAGAAACGTAGTCTACCGCCAATAATATGTATTGGTTCCCACAAGAAGAAGGGAATGGTCCCATGAAGTCAACTCCCCAAACGTCAAAAATCTCCACCTCTTGGATGTTGTTGAGGGGCATCTCGTTCCTTCTAGAGATATTGCCTGTTCTTTGACAAGCATCGCAACAAGAAACAAAGGATTGCACATCTTTAAATAAAGTAGGCCAATAGAATCCGGATTGCAATACCTTTGCGCTAGTTTTGTTTGAACTAGCGTGTCCTCCACAAGGTAGTGAATGACAATGACGGATGACACTTTGCATCTCATCTTCCGGCACACATCGCCGAATGATGCCATCCGGACCTCTCTTGAAGAGAAGAGGCTCGTTCCAATGGTATTCCCGGACGTCCTTGAAGAACTTCTTCCTTTGCGCATATGATAGTCCGGGTGGTATTTCCTGGCAAACCAAATAATTAACGAAATCAGCAAACCATGGTTCGTCACCCTTGGAGATTACCTTGATGCACTCCTCAATGATGTGTAGGTGTTCGTCCGGAAAGGAGTCATCAATGGGTAAATGGTCGTCCTCTAGATGTGTTAGGCGACTCAAATGATCCGCAACAGAATTTTCCGAGCCTTTCTTGTCGCGGATCTCAAGATCGAATTCTTGTAGGAGAAGAATCCATCTAATCAGCCTTGGCTTCGCATCTTTCTTTGCAAGGAGGTATCGGATCGCAGCATGATCCGTGTAGACAACCACCTTTGCACCTACAAGATAGGAGCGAAATTTGTCAATAGCGTAGACAATGGCTAGAAATTCCTTTTCCGTAGTGGCGTAGTTGAGCTGGGCTTCGTCTAGCGTCTTGCTAGCGTAGTATATGGCGTGGGTTCGTCCTTCCTTTCGTTGCCCAAGAACAGCTCCAATGGCTACGTCACTAGCATCGCACATAATCTCGAAAGGGAGAGTCCAATCCGGTGGTTGGATAATGGGTGCCGAAATTAGAGCTTGCCGGATGGTGTTGAACGCATCTAGACATTCCTGCGAAAACTCAAAAACCGCATCCTTCATCAATAGATTAGTGAGAGGTTTTGATATCTTAGAAAAGTCTTGGATAAAACGTCTATAAAATCCAGCATGTCCTAGAAAACTTCTTATTCCCTTCACCGAAACTGGAGGAGGAAGTTTCTCTATGGTCTCTATTTTAGCCTTGTCTACCTCTATCCCTCTACTAGAGACTAAGTGACCTAAAACGATTCCTTCTTTAACCATAAATTGACACTTCTCCCAATTAAGGACTAGGTTAGTGTCTTCACATCTTTGCAAAACAAGAGAAAGGTTAGAAAGACAATCGTTAAAAGAGGAACCGTAAACGGAGAAGTCGTCCATGAGGACTTCCATGATTTCCTCTACGTATTCGGAGAAGATGGCCATCATGCACCGTTGAAAGGTGGCTGGGGCGTTGCAAAGCCCGAACGGCATCCTCCTATAAGCAAACGTACCCCAAGGGCACGTGAATGTGGTCTTCTCTTGATCATCCGGATGTATCGGGATCTGAAAGAAACCACTATAACCGTCAAGGTAGCAAAAGTATGAATGTTGTGCTAACCTTTCAAGCATTTGGTCGATGAATGGCAATGGAAAGTGATCCTTCCGCGTTGCGTTGTTGAGCTTGCAGTAGTCTATGCACATTCGCCATCCAGTCACGGTTCGGGTAGGAATGAGTTCGTTGTTCTTATTGGTGATGACCGTCATTCCTCCCTTCTTCGGAACTACTTGAACTGGGCTCACCCACTTGCTATCGGAGATAGGATAGATGATACCTGCATCAAGAAGTTTAAGAATTTCCTTCTTGACAACCTCCTTCATGGTCGGATTTAACCGCCTTTGAGGTTGTCTTGAAGTTCTAAAGTCCTCCTCCATTAGTATCTTATGCATGCATAGAGAGGGTTTAATTCCTACTAAGTCCTCAATAGTATAGCCTATGGCTTTTCTATGTTTCCTAAGGACAATCATGAGCTGTTCATGTTCATCTATGCTTAATTCGGAACTAACGATAACCGGGAAGGTGGAGTTAGATCCAAGAAAAGCGTACCTTAGATGAGTAGGAAGTGGTTTGAGTTCCATTGCTTTCGGAGCTTCCAATGATCCTTGAGGAGCTTCCGATGTTTCCTTAGAGGTTTCTAGGGAAGTTGAATGGTTTGGAGAAGAATTAGGAGAAGTTGAAGAAGCGTGCTGATCACTATTTTCCACGGTCAAAATCACGTTTTCCCCTGTTTTTCCACGGCCGTAATATCCTCTGGAATGGAGGTCGAATTTGGTATTGGAATCCACGGCCGTGGAATACAGAGTATGGCCGTGGAATCTTGTATTTTCAGCCTCATCGTGGAGTTTTTCAAACTCCACTTCATGCATCTCTTCTTGTGCTTCCAAGGCTTCAATTTCCTCTTTGCACTCTCCTTCTTCTCCTTCATGGGTTAGACTCATAGTGATAACCTTTTGCAAAGGATCGTTAAAGAGAATCGCACTTACCTCCTCCCTAGACAAGCCTTCTTCGTCTTGGATGTTGTAAATATCTTCATCAAAGATCGGCTCCTTCACTAGAGTGGAAAGAACGAACTCTACTTTCTCTTCCCCAATGTCAAAAGCGAGTCTTCCATTCTTGCAATCGACCATGCAGCCGGAAGTTGCAAGAAACGGTCTTCCGAGTATGATCGGGACCGGACTATCTGCAGGAATGTCAAGCACAACAAAATCAATGGGGACAAAGAACTTGCCTAGCTTAACAGGGACGTCCTCTACAATGCCGACGGGACGAGTAATGGATCGATCCGCCATGTATAACGTCATCTTCACCGGTTTAGGGTCGCCTAAACCGATCTTCCTGCACAACGCAAGTGGTATGATGCTCACACTTGCTCCTAGATCACATAAGGCGTCATATGTGACCTCTCCCACTCCTATGGGAATGCAAAATGACCCCGGATCCTTCAGCTTTGGGGGCATTTTCTCCTTCATAGTCTTGATGAGGTCCGAAGAATCCGAACTCATCTTGACTTCTCCAAAATCTTCTAGCTTCCTCTTGTTAGAGAGGAGCTCCTTCAAGAACTTGCCATAAGCCGGCATACCTACAATAGCATCAATGAAAGGTATATTAATATGCAGTTTGCTCATGAGTTCTATGAACTTACCGAATTGCTTGTCTAGGCGCGCTCGCGCTCTAGATTGAGGGAACGGTAGGGGAGGTTTTAAAGCTGGAGGTGGAACATAGACGTCCTCCTTCTCCTTCCCTTTTTCTTTGCCTTTCTCCACGGGGACTTCAACAAACGTAGGCTGCGGATCGGTGGTAGTCACTCCGCTCCTAGTTGTAATCGCCATTACCCTTCCCTTAGGGTTGTCCTCCGTCTTTCCTGGAAGTTTCCCTTGATTCCTAGGAACTTCCTCCGCATGGTTGAACATTTGATTCTCCAAAACCTTTTGAGCTTTGTCAACTTTAGAAATTTGATCATCAACCTTGATGATGCGGTTCTCCAACCCTTGAAGCTTTCCCAAGATCGTTTCCAACATGGGATCCGGCTTTTCCTTTCCCGTATTGTTTCCTCCATTTGATGATTGCCCCTGGCTTTTCAAAGGAGTAGAGGAAGAAGAGGGTGGAGTTAGTGAATTGGAATTGGAAGGATAGGAGTTACCGGAATTTTGTTGATTGGAGCGCCAATTGTTGTTGTTCGAACCACGATTGTTGTTCCAATTGTTGTTGTTCCGGTTGTTGTTGTTTCCATTCCAATTGTTGTTCCGGTTATTGTTCCGGTTATTGTTATTGCGGTTGGTGTTGTCACCGCCGTTGTTATTGCCCAAATAGCCAACATCCTTCTCTTGCTGCTTTGGGAAGTTGGTCTTGATAGTCTCCTTCAACTCTTTGATCTCATTGTTGAGGGAGAAAATCTGATTTTGAGCTTCATGTGTGAGCTTCGCTCCTTGCTCCACACGATTTCCCTCCACCTTCCGGTGGGAATACTTCTCTATGACTCTTGCTTGCTTCTCAATGAAATCCCAAGCGTCATCTTCTCTCATGTCCATGAACGTTCCACATGAGAGGGATTGAAGGTTGAATTGCGTTCCCGCATCCAGCCCCTTGTAGTAAATTTCCAGCAAGGCGAGCTTGGATATGCCGTGATGAGGACAATCCAAGAGCAAATCCTGAAACCTTTCCCAAGATTGAAACAAACTTTCGTTAGGTCTCATAGAAAAAGCATTAATCTTACCTCTAAGTTCCGCCGTTTTGGAGGGCGGAAAGAACTTGGTGAGAAACTCTGCGGAGAGGTCTTCCCATGTCTCTAGCTTTCCACTAGGAAGAGCTTGGTACCAGGATAGCGCTTTCCCTTTCAAAGAGAAAAAGAAAGGTTTGAGCTTATAGCTGTTGGTAGTGGCGCTCTTTGGCCTCATTGTCTCCATCATGCACTCAAAGTTTTGCAAGTGTTGGTGTGGAGATTCAGCGCTTGTACCGCCAAACTGACTTTGGCGAACAAGAGTGATAACTTGAGGGTTGAAACTAAACCCTTGTACATCTTCAGCATCAAAGTTCACACCTAAGCGGCGCGGTTGTTGTGTTGGATCCATCCGCTGGCCAAGAGTTCTTGGCTCATTATCCACACGTTCGACTCTCACATTCCTAGGTGGAATGCGGCGGTTAGCAGCTCCTTGTGTGTTGAAAGGAATTTATATTGATCGTGGGATCAATCTCTTCTAGCGCAGGCATGGAAGAATCACTATCATCAGCGGATGAGTTACCTCTTCTTCTAGACCTTGTCCTTCTTCTCGAGGACTTCTTTCCCACCTTATCTTCAAGATCGCTCATCTTTATCTTCATTTGAACGATCATGTCTTGTAGACCGTTAACTTGAGTTTGATGACGATCCATCTCATCCTGGAGGAGATTCTCATTCCATCGGAGTTGAGCTTCCTTCTCCGCTAACTTAGTTTGAAGATCGTTTTCGTTTTCTTGAGCCATCCTCTTTTCTTTGCGTCTTCGTCTCAAGGTTTTCTCTAGCTCTTGATCAAGAGGTAAGAGATCTTCGGTGTTTCTAGATCTGCGCATGCACTCAAAAAGAATCAAATAACGAGAGCAAGCTCCCAAGCTTGACAACCGGTTACCGAATTCGGCCGAAACCAAATCCCCGGCAACGGCGCCAAAAACTTGTTCGCCCCTAGAGGTGTGTGCAAATAAGCTTTAAATTTATAAAACTAGAATCAAGCAGCGAACCCGCAGTGTACGGATCGAGGTAGCTAAGCAAGAATTCCAGAGTATCGAACACAGGGATTTGGGTGGGAACAAATTCGATTTCAGGTTATCAAGCAATAAATATGAGAGTTTTGCAAATATTGGGAAAACAACAATCCTAAGGATCCGGGTATTCAGTTGTGGCAACAGATTCAAGATATACTAATAATATAAAGACAGAGTAGAGATATGCAAAGGTACACTAATGTAAGGTAATCGTACGGTTGAGGTTCCAAAAACCTTATGTAACTCACCTAAAAGATACTCCTTATACAGGTTGTTGAGACTCAATATAAAGAGGTTCTAAAAGCAAGGATTAGTATCAAATACCCAAACCTATAATCTAAAGGTCAAGACTAACTTATCCGATTGAGGTTGTTGAGGCTCACAATCGAGGTAGAGGTTGTTGAGGCTTCACTACCACCTAGAAAAGACAAGTCTAAGCTAAGCTAAAGCAAATCTTTAACTTTGGATTAAGGTAAAAGCAGGCTCGTAAACTCATGGAAATTACGGTTGGATCTTGAGGTTCCACGGCCGTGGAACTCAAGAACAACCCGTAATTTAGGGTTGTCGGTGATAATTCTCTAACTCTCAGGGTCTAATCTGTTTGCGATCGATCTATCATCATCTAAGCCACAACTATCAACCCTTCACCTTAGAATTGTTAAGGGTTTTTAGCCAATAACAGTCATTTGATATCAATTCAAGATTTATAAGATAAAAGATGGGAACTTTCAAGAACTTTCAATAATCTTCGAACGAATCTCCGAATCACAATCAAGAACAAGTGTTTATCAAAAGATTCAATTCGGAATAAACAATCAAAATCTTAGGAAAGAAAGGAAACAGGATGTCAATCCGATCCTAAATCAAACCTAAGCAAGAAGAGGAGTTTTCTTGCAAAATCCTCCAAGAACTTCGATCTTCCTCAACGCGAAGATCGCTAACAGCAATTCTCCAATCACGAACTTTGATCTTCAATGAGATCTCCCAAAATCACCTCCAAGAATGAAGGTTTGTGTGTTGCTAAGCTTGCGTTCTTGCCGCTAAACCTAGGGTTTGAAGGGTCGTAAGCTAGATAACGAGGTAAGGCGAGGTGACGGAATCTTGCTTCATCCGTCCTTTTTATAATGCAGGGCAAAACGTCGGCCCGGCCCGATCTTCAAAAGATCATGGCTTCGAAACGTGGCGAAAGGATTTGCCAAGATCACGGTCGTGGAAGATTCCACGACCGTAATTCTGAGGCGTGGAAACTTATACGGGTAGCTTCCACGGCCGTAATATCCCCTGGAATGAACATCGAATTCTGCATCACAATCCACGGCCGTAATCTAGGGTCAAACCGTGATTTTTGCCTTCATTCGTGCATTCTTCAATCTAATACTCCAAATTGCTTCCCAAAAGGTGTCCTTGATCTAGAGGTACATCAACTCAACTCTCCTTCGCTCGATTTCGTTCGGAAATAGCTCCAAATCACCTATAATCAACATAGAACTCGTGTAGACATCCATATCGACAATATAGGTAATACTAGCTCATATATGCATAAAGCTCCATCAAAGACTATCAATATGAATCAAATACGATTACAAAACGTGCCTAAAATATCACAATATTTCATGCTAACAAGGACTTGATCTCCCTCTTGGAAGTCCTTTGGAATGATATGCTTATCATGCCAACGCTTTGCTCTTTCCTTGTAGATCTTAGCGTTTTCATAGGCGTTCAAACGGAGTTCATCCAGCTCGTTGATGTCTAGGAGACGCTTCTCTCCCGCTTCCTTCATGCCGAAATTCAGCCATTTGATAGCCCAAAATGCTTTGTGTTCCAGCTCTACCGGCAAGTGACAAGACTTCCCATACACAAGGTTGTATGGTGTGGTTCCTATGGGAGTCTTGTACGCAGTCCGGTACGCCCATAATGCATCATCTAGTTTCAAGGACCAATCCTTCCTAGTCCTTGAAACCGTCTTCTCTAGAATTCCCTTGATCTCCCTGTTTGAGATCTCAACTTGTCCACTCGTTTGTGGATGGTAAGGGGTAGCGATCTTGTGAGTAACCCCATACTTGGTTAGAAGAGCTTCAAAGCGACGGGCTATGAAGTGAGAACCTCCATCACTAATGATCGTCCTTGGCGTCCCGAATCGCGGAAAGATGGTCTTGTTGAAGAACTTAACCACCACCATGGCATCATTCGTGGGAGAGGCAATTGCTTCGACCCATCTAGAGACGTAGTCTACCGCCAATAGTATGTATTGGTTTCCACATGAAGAAGGGAATGGTCCCATGAAATCGACTCCCCAAACGTCGAAAATCTCCACCTCTTGGATGTTGTTGAGGGGCATCTCGTTCCTTCTAGAGATATTGCCTGTTCTTTGACAAGCATCGCAACAAGAAACAAAGGATTGCACATCTTTAAATAAAGTAGGCCAATAGAATCCGGATTGCAATACCTTTGCGCTAGTTTTGTTCGAACTAGCGTGTCCTCCACAAGGTAGTGAATGACAATGACGGATGACACTTTGCATCTCATCTTCCGGCACCCTGGCTTTTCAAAGGAGTAGAGGAAGAAGAGGGTGGAGTTAGTGAATTGGAATTGGAAGGATAGGAGTTACCGGAATTTTGTTGATTGGAGCGCCAATTGTTGTTGTTCGAACCACGATTGTTGTTCCAATTGTTGTTGTTCCGGTTGTTGTTGTTTCCATTCCAATTGTTGTTCCGGTTATTGTTCCGGTTATTGTTATTGCGGTTGGTGTTGTCACCGCCGTTGTTATTGCCCAAATAGCCAACATCCTTCTCTTGCTGCTTTGGGAAGTTGGTCTTGATAGTCTCCTTCAACTCTTTGATCTCATTGTTGAGGGAGAAAATCTGATTTTGAGCTTCATGTGTGAGCTTCGCTCCTTGCTCCACACGATTTCCCTCCACCTTCCGGTGGGAATACTTCTCTATGACTCTTGCTTGCTTCTCAATGAAATCCCAAGCGTCATCTTCTCTCATGTCCATGAACGTTCCACATGAGAGGGATTGAAGGTTGAATTGCGTTCCCGCATCCAGCCCCTTGTAGTAAATTTCCAGCAAGGCAAGCTTGGATATGCCATGATGAGGGCAATCCAAGAGCAAATCCTGAAACCTTTCCCAAGATTGAAACAAACTTTCGTTAGGTCTCATAGAAAAAGCATTAATCTTACCTCTAAGTTCCGCCGTTTTGGAGGGCGGAAAGAACTTGGTGAGAAACTCTGCGGAGAGGTCTTCCCATGTCTCTAGCTTTCCACTAGGAAGAGCTTGGTACCAGGATAGCGCTTTCCCTTTCAAAGAGAAAAAGAAAGGTTTGAGCTTATAGCTGTTGGTAGTGGCGCTCTTTGGCCTCATTGTCTCCATCATGCACTCAAAGTTTTGCAAGTGTTGGTGTGGAGATTCAGCGCTTGTACCGCCAAACTGACTTTGGCGAACAAGAGTGATAACTTGAGGGTTGAAACTAAACCCTTGTACATCTTCAGCATCAAAGTTCACACCTAAGCGGCGCGGTTGTTGTGTTGGATCCATCCGCTGGCCAAGAGTTCTTGGCTCATTATCCACACGTTCGACTCTCACATTCCTAGGTGGAATGCGGCGGTTAGCAGCTCCTTGTGTGTTGAAAGGAATTTATATTGATCGTGGGATCAATCTCTTCTAGCGCAGGCATGGAAGAATCACTATCATCAGCGGATGAGTTACCTCTTCTTCTAGACCTTGTCCTTCTTCTCGAGGACTTCTTTCCCACCTTATCTTCAAGATCGCTCATCTTTATCTTCATTTGAACGATCATGTCTTGTAGACCGTTAACTTGAGTTTGATGACGATCCATCTCATCCTGGAGGAGATTCTCATTCCATCGGAGTTGAGCTTCCTTCTCCGCTAACTTAGTTTGAAGATCGTTTTCGTTTTCTTGAGCCATCCTCTTTTCTTTGCGTCTTCGTCTCAAGGTTTTCTCTAGCTCTTGATCAAGAGGTAAGAGATCTTCGGTGTTTCTAGATCTGCGCATGCACTCAAAAAGAATCAAATAACGAGAGCAAGCTCCCAAGCTTGACAACCGGTTACCGAATTCGGCCGAAACCAAATCCCCGGCAACGGCGCCAAAAACTTGTTCGCCCCTAGAGGTGTGTGCAAATAAGCTTTAAATTTATAAAACTAGAATCAAGCAGCGAACCCGCAGTGTACGGATCGAGGTAGCTAAGCAAGAATTCCAGAGTATCGAACACAGGGATTTGGGTGGGAACAAATTCGATTTCAGGTTATCAAGCAATAAATATGAGAGTTTTGCAAATATTGGGAAAACAACAATCCTAAAGATCCGGGTATTCAATTGTGGCAACAGATTCAAGATATACTAATAATATAAAGACAGAGTAGAGATATGCAAAGGTACACTAATGTAAGGTAATCGTACGGTTGAGGTTCCAAAAACCTTATGTAACTCACCTAAAAGATACTCCTTATACAGGTTGTTGAGGCTCAATATAAAGAGGTTCTAAAAGCAAGGATTAGTATCAAATACCCAAACCTATAATCTAAAGGTCAAGACTAACTTATCCGATTGAGGTTGTTGAGGCTCACAATCGAGGTAGAGGTTGTTGAGGCTTCACTACCACCTAGAAAAGACAAGTCTAAGCTAAGCTAAAGCAAATCTTTAACTTTGGATTAAGGTAAAAGCAAGCTCGTAAACTCATGGAAATTACGGTTGGATCTTGAGATTCCACGGCCGTGGAACTCAAGAACAACCCGTAATTTAGGGTTGTCGGTGATAATTCTCTAACTCTCAGGGTCTAATCTGTTTGCGATCGATCTATCATCATCTAAGCCACAACTATCAACCCTTCACCTTAGAATTGTTAAGGGTTTTTAGCCAATAACAGTCATTTGATATCAATTCAAGATTTATAAGATAAAAGATGGGAACTTTCAAGAACTTTCAATAATCTTCGAACGAATCTCCGAATCTCAATCAAGAACAAATGTTTATCAAAAGATTCAATTCGGAATAAATAATAACAATCTTAGGAAAGAAAGGAAACGGGATGTCAATCCGATCCTAAATCAAACCTAAGCAAGAAGAGGAGTTCTCTTGCAAAATCCTCCAAGAACTTCGATCTTCCTCAACGCGAAGATCGCTAACAGCAATTCTCCAATCACGAACTTTGATCTTCAATGAGATCTCCCAAAATCACCTCCAAGAATGAAGGTTTGTGTGTTACTAAGCTTGCGTTCTTGCCGCTAAGCCTAGGGTTTGAAGGGTCGTAAGATAGATAACGAGGTAAAGCGAGGTGACGGAATCTTGCTTCATCCGTCCTTTTTATAATGCAGGGCAAAACGTCGGCCCGGCCCGATCTTCAAAAGATCATGGCTTCGAAACGTGGCGAAAGGATTCGCCAAGATCACGGTCGTGGAAGATTCCACGACCGTAATTCTGAGGCGTGGAAACTTATACGGGTAGCTTCCACGGCCGTAATATCCCCTGGAATGAACATCGAATTCTGCATCACAATCCACGGCCGTAATCTAGGGTCAAACCGTGATTTTTGCCTTCATTCGTGCATTCTTCAATCTAATACTCCAAATTGCTTCCAAAAGGTGTCCTTGATCTAGAGGTACATCAACTCAACTCTCCTTCGCTCGATTTCGTTCGGAAATAGCTCCAAATCACCTATAATCAACATAGAACTCGTGTAGACATCCATATCGACAATATAGGTAATACTAGCTCATATATGCATAAAGCTCCATCAAAGACTATCAATATGAATCAAATACGATTATAAAACGTGCCTAAAATATCACAATATTTCATGCTAACATTTGCCTTTGGAGTTGTATCTCGGCTGGAGTCTTGCGTTGTTTTCTTTTGGGGTTCATATCATTGCATTAAAATGAATTTCGGTTTTGCCTTTTATTTGTGTCTTGTTGTAAGATCCGGTGAAATTGTTGTCAGGCTAAGGGTCGGGACCCATTGTGAGGTCTCCGCCCGTAGCATCCCGAGTCCCGCGGATTCGGGGTGTTACAGAGTACATCTGTGGAGGGCAGGCGAGTCGGAGAGCAAGCCGACTTGGGACGTCACTGCTGCGCCCATCTTGTGAACCACCTTCTTCTTCACTGCTGCAGTCGGAAGGGCTGCCACCGAACCGGATCGAAGCACACCGTGGTGAGTCCGGTATTGTCCGTTCCTATGCTGCTTTTCTGTTGTTTTGGAGTTGCAGTAGATAGGTTTACAAGTGATTGGTGGGTAGATTGAGTGTTGTAGTGTGAGTTCTTATCCTGCAGTATGTATATATATATATATAGAATTATAGGTACAAAAGGGATAAGCTATACTTTGTTGTAGAGATAATAAAGTTGGATTTACAGTAATCATAATGAATTTGTAGAGAGGGACAAGTTGAGTAGGACGGGTTAGTGCGAGTGGGTATGGAGGTGTAATTAGGTAGAGGATTATAGTATGCCGAGAGTCTATATAGGGTTGTATATAGGTGCATATATGTATAGATAGATGTTTGGGCATATTATATAAGGGGCGAGTTTGAGAATACGAAATTATGTAGCTATACATAATACCGTTTATTTACAGATTTATACAAATGGAAGGAAAAGTTAGAGTATGTACTTACGTATACATACATGTAGAAGAGTAAAGTGGTAATCGGGAAATGAGGAGGAGTTTTGTTCTTTGAGGAGTGGTTTCGAGTGTAACTTATAACTTATTGGAACTATCATAGAGAAACTATTTTGGAAAACAGTTTATAAAAGAAATTAGTATAATTCAAGAATAAACTTTGAGAAATTTCGGCACTAAGGGTAAAATGGTCTTTTACCGTAAGAGAGCTTTTTCCGTAATTCCTTAGCATGAGGTTGGACATCTGGATGTGATTTTGATCCACGTGCCTTATTTGACAGGCGTTTGAGTTACCACGAGTACGGACTGTTTGAGACGTGTTAGAGTGTATTTTGAATCAGGTAAGTCCTTGCGACTTACTTAGCCAGTTTCTGAGTGTTAGTTGAGTGATAGTAGTTGTGTGTGCTATTTGCGTGTTTAATAATAATAACTTGCTAGGACGACTGTTATTATTACGTTAAAGGCCCAAGTGTATGTATAACGGGCCGTGACATCACTGCCCAGCTCTGACAGGAGACTGGGAGGTTCTCTATACCCAGACCAGGCAGGTACAAGGTGAGATGCATCGGATCCATTCCTGATGGTTTCACGTGGGCGGAGGCGAGGTTTGGGAATCCCTCGTGTCACAAAATAAGTATCACTAGAGTGAAAGAGTAATTTAAAGCAAGATAATAAAACGGACTTGTTTGAAAGCATGATGAGTGTTTATATTTCTCTGAGTGTGTTTGTGCTGCTATTATTCTGCTAATATTTAGATAACTAGCTAACGGTTCTTCTTGTTGTTGTTTTAGATTTACCGCAGGTTAGATCAGCAGCTGAGTGATCCAGAAGTAGTGGTCAACCGGGTCTCCGTACTCCTTAGAGCGGGGTTGGGGGTTGTTTTTGTCTTTCCTTTCTTTTGGTTAAGACAGTTGTTCCTTTCTTTTGTTTAAGTACTTTAGGCTGCTAGACAGTGTTGCATTTATTACTCTAAAAACATGGTTTTTATGAATTTCGGTTTCTTTATTTGTGTCTTGTTGCAAGATCCTAGTAATGTTGTTGTCAAACTGAGGTCGGGACCCATTGTGAGGTCCTAACCAGTAATACTCCGAGTTCTGAGAATTCGGGGTGTTACAGTACTAATGCATCCGACCATCTACCAACACGGGATAGTCGCCAAGAACCTCCTAGCTCTCGCGGGAGCCAGGAAAGTTGTCACAACCCGTTATCATACACTTGGGCCGAAAATAATAAATATAAAAGTCGATGGTCCTATTACCGGTTTATATGTTATAACGAAAGCGATAAAACACACACCACCAAACACTCAATGAATCTAATACATGGAATATGAGCTAAGTAAGTCCGAAGACTTACCTCTCTCAAGGTAACTCGAATAACCACTCTCAACTTCCCGCAGGAAAACGCTCTAAGCCTGACCAAGCGAGGCACTCTATCATTAACCAACTAAAAAGCTAGAAGTTCTCGGACTTCTAGTCTCCAACATATATATATATATATATATATATATATATATATATATATGATATCTAACTCTAGCATCCTAGGTCCAAACTATTATCTCGAGGATCATCATAAAATCGTAAGAAGGTAATTCAACAAGTTCCATATCCAATCACTAATACCTATGGTTCATGGCCACTACATGGCATTTGCTCTACGTTATGCTAAGTTCATCTAACATGTTATACTACCATTACCGAACTAACGAAGGAGAAGTACTCACACGAGATCCAAGGTGAAGCACGGTCTACGGAGTCAAGAACGAGTTCGATGGCCTTTATCTGGCGCTTCTTGACCAAAGGACAAAACTAAGCAAAATTAGCTTAAACACTAATTTGGAAGGAGGGGTTTGCGCATAAAGGCTTTCTAATGAAAACTCCGTTTTCCAAAACCGAGGTTAAACTTGTTAAAATCAATTGCGGGCAAAATATCCAAAATGGAGAGTTGATTGAAAAACCGAGTATCAAATTATCCAACAATCGGATTTAAACCATCAAAGACACCAAATTAATTTGTAAAGGAGTTGGGTCACAAATCTCCACAAAATCAAGGGTTTAATAATTTTAATAATTTAGTACAGGGTATAAAAGTTTCTTTCCAAAGTTATTGGGTCAAAACTACAATTACACACAAAATGGGCACAAATTGTAATTATCCATAATAATGGGGTCACAAAAGGAATTAAGTGCAATTAGAGGGGAAATTTACAATTAAATTCCAAAGCCCTCTTCAGCCTACTGTAACACGACAGAAGGAGGCAGGGGAGCTTGCGGCGGCTGCCATGCGGAGGGAGAAGAAGAAGACCGGCGTTCTGGTGGCGGTTCCGATGGCGGTGAGCGGCGTCTCCGATGGCGGCCCTCACTGCACAGAACAAATAGGGGTGGCCGAGTTAGGGAAGGAGAGGAAAAGAGAAAGGAGGGGGAGATAGAGCGGCCACTCATGTAACCGTAAAAAATCGAAGATAACCTAATCGAGAATTTCAAGAAATTAAATCCGTTTTAACACAAGATACCTCTCGAGGTAACTTGCTCCTAGATGATATTACAACCCGGTGTTATTTGGAGCATTTGGGAGCTTCAATTAACAAAAATGCAGTTGAGAAAAATGATCAGGACATCGGACATGTCCTAGATATGAAAAAAACATGGAAAGGCAAAACGGCCAAAAGAGTCGCTATTTCGTTTCTTAGCAGCTAAGAAAGATGGCTTAGAAATACACGTTTTTCGAGACAATTGCGGAATAATTATCCATACAATATTTCAAATTTATTATTCCAATTTCGAGAAGTTTGGAGAAGGGGTCTTGAACCGCTTTTTCGGATCGGTGAAAGGATAATTATCGATTCCGCTAAAGGATAATTATCGTCTTCGCTATAAATAGCAGAAATATCGTTTATTAATTCATTTGCTTTCACGTTTCCTCGTAAAAGCTCTGATTTCTCTCAACCTTCAAACTCAGATCTACTCTTCGTTTCTAATCCGATTTCAAATCTGTTTGAGTTTTTGGATTCCTCTCTTCATTCTCTTCATTTTGGTACCGAGTTTCTACATTTCCGAGCAAGGGAAGGTCTGGTCGAGCATATATGATATTAGGGAGGTTCCGTCGCTCAGATTCCGGTGAATTTGATGGTGTCCGAGCGTAGCCTGCGTCGTTATGATTCCGAATCTTCTTTCGGATCGTCAATCGGGTTAGTAACGAATAAGTTATGAATTTATTCGTTTTCCGTATTGCTATTTACCCTAAATTGACCTTAGGCTTGTCAAAATGGATGACTGAAAATTCCATTATGCTCGTTACATTATTTTGGTGATTATGGGTTGTTTGTTTGTTGAGATTTGATGACAGGTGGATTCAGAAATTGCCTGCGGGCAAAACGTTATTTTGGCAAAATTTAATTAATTAATTGAAGGTTAATTAATTAAATTGGGATTCTAGAAAATGCTATAAGCTAATTAAATTCAAAGGAATGAATTTAACTGGTGTTTGAAGCGAGAAGTATAATACGAGGAATATGATATTCTCAACAGGTGTTGTGAAGGTTTCGGTTTAACTATAGCTTAGTTGCTTTGTGAGTGTATCCAAGCACGATAAAGGAGGATAGTCCGAGTGGGAAACGGACTCAATAGTTGGTTTGCGAGGTTTTATTGTTCTTACCTACGAGGTAAGTGTATATGAATTGCACTTGCTTAATATGTATTATGTATTTATTATGCCATGATTTTATGCATGCTTATACATATGAGTGAAATGATGATGATGACTTGATATGATTTATGAATGCATGCATGAGGTACATGAGATGATAATGGAAAGAATATGATGGAAGAATATGATGAAAGCATGAAATTGAGTTATGATATGGAAGTGATAATATAGGATGGTAATTGATTAATTAGCCCAACTGGGTCCCGCACGGGTTTCCGGAGGACGAGGTCGCTACCTGATCTACAGGGGGCCTCAGAGGTCGCTACCTGATCTATAGGGGGCCTCAAGATGAGAAAAATAGTTCAAGATCGCAACCTGATCTACAGGGGGTCTTAGGACAAGATGGCTGAGGTCGCTACCTGATCTACAGGGGGCCTAGGACGCTATCGGGTTGGCCAACCGAAAGAAAAAAAAAGAAAGAAAGAAAGAAAGAAAGAAAAGAAATACGAAAGCACATGAGAAAATATATCGTACGATCAGTTGGGGCTAGTTAGTTAATTATCACCTATGCATCGATGCAATCGAGTCTAGCATGATATATGTTATGTTATGATTATTTATATGTGATGGTATGATATGAGATGTTTGTATGAGATTATATGTTTATATGTGGTATGATAACATGCTTGAATGTGTATATGTTCTGTGTTATGGATGATTGTGTATGTAATGTGAATGTAGACATGTATGTGTGCTTTGGAATGTGAGAAAGGGTATAGAGTGTCCTTTGGGGACGGGATATTAGATACTTGTATATATTGGGAGAGTGCGATTTGTATACCCTTACTGAGCGTGTGGCTCATTGTTGTTATATCCACATTTTATTTCAGCTACTCAGACTCGGCCTGACCAAGGCAAGGATGTTGGACCCAACACCTGGATTTGAGATCATATCAGGTGGGCTGTTATGGGATGCTACCGCATAGGATGTTTTGTGTGGTTTTAAACAGCAGTGTTTTGTTAAACAGGGTTTTATGACGTATGTTAGTATGTATATATGTTGTGAAGATGGTTGTAAGATAAAGTTTTAAAATTTTACGGTTTCCGCTTTTCCGCTTATTGCTTAAAACAGGGTTAATGAATTGGTAATCAACTAGAAATGAAATAGGTGTCACAACTCACCAATCCGGCAGTCCAGGCGGCTCGAGGCGGGGCGAGGCTGCGTCTGTTCTTCCCGGCGGGCTCCTAGCGGCGCTGCAGGCGGCTGTGGTTCCTTCAGTTCGAGATTAGAAGAGAGGAGGAGAGTGAGATGAGAGCAGGGAGAGAGTGTGACGGCTGTGTAGAAGAGAGATGTGAGGGAGAGAGGGAATGATAGAATAGGGAAGGGAAGACTTGAGCTTGGGGTTGTCATCAAGAGGGGAGCGGGAGGCCAGCGGCTAGGGGTAGGTGAGCAGCTGCAGTAGAGGAAACGAGGAGACGCTCCTCATTAAGTCCAACAGCACGCCAGCCAGGAAAAAGAGAGGAGAAGAAAAGAAAGAAAAAGGAAAGATAAATAAAAGAGTAAAGAGGAGGGCTTTTAAAAATAACTAACTCGATTTACATTCGGAACGGGATTTCTTGGATCGGTAAATCCCGATTTCTGACAAAATTAGATTAATAAAAATACGGAATACATACATGTATCCCAAAAAATAATATAATACCCGGAAAAATTATTTTTAAAACTATAAAAAGTATACTTTAAATAAGAATTCGAGCTATAGAGAATCGAGGAAAGGGAGAAAGGCAAAGTCGGAACGCACCCGAATAAACGGGGCGTTACACAACTATGTCTTTCATCTGGTACACATAGTTCCTTCAAATCTTCCACGAAAGCTTGTAAGCACGTCTTTGTTGCTCTTATGATCTTAATTGTCATTCACTTGTTGTTTCACTTCTATTGACTGTCGGTGTGGGTGACGTCAAGTCCCGTGATAAATGAGAGGTCATAATAGACTCTAGAGTTCACTCAAATTATTCTCACTCACACTTCTACTTTAGTTCATGTTGTTTCATAACATTGCTTCCAGAAAGTTCCGTTGTTTCGGTTACAAGGCTTCTACCTCCTTTTGATACTCACGCTACCCTCTTGGTTTCGCATCATGATTTCTTCCAAACTTCTTGTACTTCTGTAGTCGTCAAACCATCACCACGCTTCTGAAATCTACTTTTCGTTTTAAGCTCAATGTAAACTTCCATTCCGTGCGCCTTTAAGTCTTCATAACTGATCAACCTCCTATCTCTTTTGGTCTCAGATGCTCATAATTGTCTATGGGGTATCCACCTCGATTGTAGTGTCCTTTATTTCATCAATATGGTTGCACATCGTCCTACTTGATTCGTGTTCCAACATTGTTATCTCTACTTTGTGCGTTTGTCAGTCCTTTTATGCTTCTCCGGTTTCCATCTATCATCTTTATCCTGCAAGGTTCCTTTTACGGCTTTCTATCACCTCCATTTGAGTTGACTCTAGAACTTCTTGCTCATCTGATTGTTCTTTCTCGTTGAAATTCTCTTGTAATCGTTCCTTCTTGTCCACCCGCTCCTCGGGAGGTTGAAGAAATTCTCAAGATGTCTGCCAGATCCTCCTACTCTACTCGAGGTTTGAGTCTGCTACTTATATTGGAAACTTTTCCAAGTCTACTAACGTTTACCATGTGGCGATGATCGTAACATGATAACTCAACAACAGAACGATATAGAATATCCTTTAGGTCATTAAAAAGAATGTAGCAAGACCAATTTCTGTGGGGCTTACCCTCAATGTTAAAGGCTATAAGATATATATAGTGATAAATTTAGGATCTTTAGATAAGCATGAGTCTTTCTTAAAGTTAACGTGTAATCATGGGTCTAGCTTAAAGATAAACCTCAAATCTTGGGCCGAAAAAAACAAACTGATCCGTGGTATTAGAGTCCACTCTGCTGATTGATCTTCCTTAACTGTGTGTTCCTAGCTTCCTTTTATACTCCATCATGTTCCGCATCAATGTTCAATTCTCATATGTATCATTTTGCTCTAAAATCCGTCAAATTACTTACAAATGCAGCAAAGATCCGTGTAGACATCTTTTCTAAAATCAAGTTTAAATGTCAGTCTAAATGTTATAAATTTATGTCTATGCATGCAAAATAAAGAGCTAAACTATCTACATGCATGCCTAAATAAATGTCATAATTCATGTCATCACTAACTTTGTACTCTAATCTTTTATGCTCTATGGAGTATTGAACAAGACACGCACAAATTAATGCATGCATTAAATTCTGAATTGATCCAGCATTGATTACAAACATTAAATTCTGATAGAGATGATTAAACATAAATAAGAAGTATGAAGTGCATATCCTTTTCAAAAAAAAAAAGAAGTATGAAGTGCATATAATAGGAACGGGTCCATCTCGATCCCAGTTGTTTTAAAAATATTAATTTCGTCCTATTAAAAATCTTTTGGACAAGATATGAGTCTTACTTCTTTGTCATATTAGGTATGTTCCGTCTAGCTATAAACATTTTTCTCCCTACAAATCATTTTTATTTTGACTATCAAGTTGTATACCTTTATACATTATAATACCCGTTTTCGAAAGTTCCGTCTTCTGAGGTTTGATGATGTCTTTGATGGCAGTTTTGAGCGTTTGTCGGGAAGGGGGGCATAAATTTGTGATCGACTGTTGACGGCTCTATTGTAGTCAAAATCTGAGGTGTCCACTGTTGTTTCCCAAACTTCCTACTTGTGTACTTCCTTCGAAGATGAACGTTTATGCTCGTTGCCTCCTATTGGTTGGATCATCCTACTTTCCCTTGAAGAGCTTTTTGCTTTCGGTTTTTTGTGATGTATTTTTGTGTATCCATTTTCTCATTTGTTTGCAGCTTCTTCACGACGGTTGGTTAGTCTATCGATCTTTTTTCGGCCTTTCGACTCACAAGACGGTGCACCGTCTAATGGTTTAAACCACTTTTCGTTATCAAAATAAAAATATGTTCCGTCTGTAACATCCCGAATTAGGAAACCAGGAGTGTCACTAGGACATCGTCTAAAGTATATGCAAAACCTACCTTGTTTGTATTGTTTGCTTTCTCCTCTCCCTTTTTACAATCATTTTCTATTAATATGCAACAATTGCATTATACTAGCCCCACCTACATTTTGCGTCTAATCTCTCGACATATTTATGCTATTTGCATTGCAAGAATGGTAAGAAAGAAAGTCTAATCTCTCCACATATTTCTACATCTAATCTCACAACCCATCAATGAACATTTCGAAGGACCATCACCATTTTTTATGTTTTCTGCTTCTTTCTACCCTCTCTCATCAAGAGTTGCTAGATAGGGTTATACTAGAGAGATGATGAATTAAGTGCTCTTCACCAAATAGGGTTTAATCTTTTCTACCTTTTTGTGAATGTGATGTAAATGAGAGCATGGGGCACATTTTTGAGCTATGGGGTTCATATGCAGGGTTATAAAATCATATTATATCCACCAATCATTTTTTTTATAATTATTTTGTAATTGTTAGGGATGACAAACAAGAATGAGGGTGGCTATAGACTATACTCTATAGTATAGCTAGCTACAAATATTACAAATGAGGGTGGAAGAAACTTTTGGCTGTATTATTCTCATATTTCTTCCCATTGCATTGACAAAATACAAAGGAAGGAGAAGACAAAATTCAAAAAAAATTGAGGTAAAATCAAACAAAAGGCCAATTCAAATACAAAAGAAAAAAAAAAGGCTAAATCTAGTGAAATGATGACATGAATTATGACCTATATTTAAGCATGTATTTATATAGATTTTCTTTTAATTTTGCATGCATAGACATACATTCATAGCAATTGTGTTTATATTCACTTATATTGTTAGAATAAGATCTACACAAAGTTTTATAGCAATTGTAGGTAATTTGGTAAATTATGGAGCGGAATGACATATTTAAGGATTAAGCCTTGATGCGGACAAAAAGAAGCAATAAAAGGAGCTAGGAACGCGCCAGAGTGAACTATGATACCGCGGAGCGAACTCTGATGCGGCGGAGTGGATTCTTATACCGACGAAGCGAACTCTAATACCGTCAAAGTGGACTCTGATACCGCCAAAGTGGATTATGATACTACGGAGTGGGCACTGATATTGCTGAATCGGCTCTGATACGCACCGGAACGGACTCTGATACTAAATCGGTCCACAAATATTTTTCTTGTATGCTTATCTATATGTCAATTATGTATGGTTACTGTATATGTTAATTATGTATATACATTCCTCTTACACTTAGCTCAAAATCCACAAATATTTGAACCATAAATACCAATTGCATATCTCAACTTTTGTATTGTGTTGAAGATGATGAGTAAAAGTATGAGAATTTCACGCTTATGCTTTGTCTCTCTTCTCATTCTAACATGTAACTTCAATTTATAAATCCTTTTGTTTTTGTTGGATTTTTGATATTTTGAAAAGTGAAAGTAGTTGGATGGTTGGTTTGAAATAAAACGGGGTTTGAAGATATAAAAATTTGGGTAGAAGGGGTATCTTGTGAGGAAGACTATGCATGGGCGGAAGTGCATTGCCAAAGAAAAATTGTTGATCATCCTTGTTTGGATGAATGTTACAAAAGACATCTGTCGGCCCTTGAAACCTTCTACAAGCTTGATTCCACTAAAACCAATCCTCCTTGGTGTGCTTGCTCCTACCTTTGTGATTAGTTTATCTAAATTGTCAATGCCAAATCACGAGTGCCTTGATAATTCAATCTCAACTAATGGGATGCATTGCTAGTAAAATCACTCATTTAAAATGACTTGTCATCTTGGTCTTTACTCTTGTCGAGTCTCTATGTGTCCGGATGGGACGCATGCACCATAACTTTTATGTTTTAAGCTTGTATTCAATTAGTCGTTTCGCCGGGCTCATCACGTATGGATCAACTCTTTGGTCATTTATGACAATGTCGAATAAAATCACTCATTTAAAATGACACAATCCGGTTGCTTTTAAAAATTGTTTGTAGTGTTGTTGGTTTAAAATCAAATTTGTTTACGATCAAAAAATTGTTTGCTACGCACATGCTTTTTCTGGCAATTTTACAAATAAAAATAGAATTATTTGGTCAAAATCAATGATACATTCCTCAAGAATATTACATTTAATATAAATATTTTCTATCATGATTATGAAAAAAAATTTCATTATATTCATTGATACAAAGAAAAATAACACTAATGTGAAAATTACTACAAATTTGCCAAAGAAGTAGTATTATTATTAACATATAACTTACATAAGCTATTGTCCCACTTATATGATATAAATTTTAAACCTTAATCTACTCTTACACTATACATTCATCTCACGTTCAAGCATCCCAAGCTTCAAACCTTGAAAATCAAAACAAACTCCTCTTTATCGGCCAAAAGATGGGCGGAAGTTGAGCTATAGCTACAACCATGAGTTAGTGGATTTACCAAATTAATTATAAAATATAATGCGATAATTAATTAACTTTATATGAGACAATTGATGTGCCGTAAAATTTAAAAAATAATACAGCAAGATTATTTAATGTTTAAAAAGTTAAAATTTATTTATTTTCAAAAATTAAATATAAGTTTTGGTATGAGTCACTTTTCATAAAGATATGGGTGATAATTTTGAAAAATTCGTGAATTATTATGGTCAACTATGTTAATTATTGATAAAGACCATAAAATATAAAGATAAACTGAACATCAAAGTATATCTAAAGAACTTTTTAAAAAAATTAATGATGCACGATATGTACATATACCGGGATTGTTTTTATTTGCTACCTAATATAGTTTTTTTGGTCTATTGTGATAATGATAACATACATAATTTTATTTATTTGATAAAAATATCTTATTTTATTTGTTAAGATCTTCTTTTCTTTGAAAATATGAGTGAATATTTAGGAAGATATATAATTTTTATTACCAAGTATCTTACTTTATTTGTAAAAAATCAAACTAGATCAAAACCGTGTGCAGCATTTGGTTTCATGTAATTTAATTGTGTAATATTTATTGCTCTTTTTTGTTTAGTGATCTTTAAATAAGGATAAGGGCCCTTTGCTGCTAAATATTGCCATTTACTTATATAAACCGTTTCTCATCGGATTCTCAACTCAGCAAAATGACTATATCTACAAGGATCTCTTGCTTATGCTTCATCTCTCTTTTCATTTTTACAGGTAACTTCAAATCTCAAATATTTTTCAATTGCAATTTACTCATCAAAGTTTTTGTATTAAAAAAGGCTTTGGGGAGATGAAGATGGTGGTAGAAGGGAAAACTTGTGATGAAGACTTTCCATGGGTGAAGGTGAATTGCAATGGAGACAATGTTGATCAAGTTTGCTGGGATGAATGTCACAGCAGGCACGGAGACGACGCTCGAGCCTGGTGCAAGTATGACCGCATTGGATGGAATGTTCCTTGGTGTTCTTGCTCCTACACTTGTTCTTAGTTTGTCAAAATTATGAATGTCAAACCAATAAAAATCGAATTTATTTATGAACATAATTGCATTTCATTTTATATTTGCCAAACTAACCCAAACCCTAAAAATCGGTTCGCAGATAAGTTTACGGTTCGGTCCACGATCCATAATCCATTTTTTGGGATCCAAATCGGTCTATAGTCATAGTCCATGCATTAAGAAAATAGATTTGTCAAATTAGCCCCTTCAAATTTAAACAATCAAAATCCTAAATTAATAGTAAATTTCGATTAATCAAACTAAGTTATAATCTTTCCGTCCATTAAAATCCGGTTTAAATTCCAAAGTATTTAAAGTTTTTGTTCAGTGGTTTAAATCGGATCATGTTAACCTTGTACCCTGATCTTTTATGCTCTACGGAGTATTGAACAAGACGCGCACAAAAATTAATGCATGTATTAATTTCTGAAATAATGCAGCATTGATTGCAAACATTAAGTTCTGATAGAGATGCTTAGACATAAGTATGAAGTGCATATCCTTTTTAAAAAAAAAGTATGAAGGGCATATGATAGGAATGGGTCTGTCTTGATCCCGGTGGTTTTATAAATATGAACTAGTGCATAGCCCGCACCTTATACCGGTATATTTATATATTAAATCTTTTGAATAATATGTTATGAGAAGTGTGTGAGCTGAACGAATTTTTTAGAGATAATAAGTAGTGCTTCCTCGATAAGTTCTACTAGAAAAGTATATGAGAAGTTTATTTATTGATTTTATCTTTTAAGCATAAAAAAATTATGAATCGGTTGAAGATATTATAATCAATTGCTGAACGGATTTTGTTAGAGATAATAAGTAATGCTTCATTGATAAGTTTTCACCAAAAGCATATGTGAGCAGTTTAAATATTGATTTTATCTTTTAAAAAATAAATTGGTTGAAGATATTATTTTGATGAACGAATTTATGATTTATTAAAAAATATTATATCTAGATATTTATTTCTAGATATGCCGGAAAAAAATTGAGTAACTGGTCAGATTTATTGGTCGAACTTTAAATTATAACATTTACAATTTAGATATTGCTTTAGTAACAAATATATTTTTTTTACTTAATTTGTAATTTAGTAAAAAAATATAATTTGAGAAAAAAACGTAAGGTCGCCACGTTAGCTTTACAACACCTACTTTAGTAAAGTACTAGTTTTAATACCCGTGTCTTGCACGTGTTAGATGTTAATTGTGTTTATAAAAATATATTTTATAATTTATTACGTTAGAAATTATTTTACATGTTATGTGATGATTGTTGTATGCTTGAATTTTGTCATATTATGAATAGAAATCAACTAAGAATTCAAACCCTGCAACAACAGTCGTAAAAGAGGAACCCAGTATAATATTCCCGAGCTATTTCGATATGTAGCCATGTGATTACAAATGATATGTAACACCCCGAATCCGCGGGACTCGGGATGTCACATTGGGCTAGGATCTCACAATGAATCCTGACCCTAGCCTGACAACAAGTTCACTGGACCTTACAACATGGCACTGACAGATATAAAACAAATACATAAAACAGTATAAACTGTACAACCCAAAGTAAACAACAACATAGCCGAGTATATAAAACGACAACCTCACACAGGAGGTACAAAAGAACATCCTTGTTCGCTCCAAACGGTGTGTGCAAGCTTTAAATTTATAACCCTAGACTTAAGCTTAAAACAAGGATGCGAACCCGCAGTGTACGGGTCAATCGTAGTAAAAGCAAGAAAATTCCAGGGGTCGATCACAGGGACTTAGTGAAACAAAGTCCAATACGGTATGCTAGTGTTGATGCTAACCACAAGAGCAAGTAATACAATCAAAGATGAATAAGATGTCAAATAAAGCAAACATGCAATTCTAGGGATTAAAGCATCTAGTTGTGGTTCCAACTCAAGATCTATAGATAAGCGGACAAAGCTGAGGTTTTTGCATGGGGAAGGTGTTTCTAAAGTGGAGTAGATCACCGGGTAAGTCTCACTACACACTAATCCCAAACCGTAACTCCTATTACCGGGTAAGTCTCAAGGAATTAAGATAAAGAACTATAACCTCAAACTAACACACCATCTAAGGGAATAGAATCAACCTTTACCGGGTAAGTCTCAGGCTAACTCACAAAGATGGGATGGAAGCACACTCAAACCCCAATAAAGGACAAGCCTTTATTACCTACACTTATGATCGTTGGTATACAAACTAAGGAATTACCGGGTAAGTCTCATCCTAAGCTTGCTTTGAACCAGAAAGGTATAATAAGAATAGGATTTGGCAAACTCTAACACATTAACTCTCAGTTAAGGATCGGATAAGCCACCTCGGTCAGCCAGTTTCCACCCCGGCCGAGATGTTCATCGACTGAACGAGATGCTTAGGGTTAGGGTTAAAGACTCGAACTTTCAGGGTCCTACTGTGATTAAGATCATTCTATCATTGTTTTTCCCACAACCTTCAGCCAATCACCCTAGAATCACACAAGGAAATTAGCCACTCATCATCATAATGAAAGTATTAAATATATGGGAAGAAGGTGAATATTTGAATAAAGAAGAATTTAATGAAAACACTTCAATAACTGAATCAAATATCACACAAAAATCGTTCCTTGGATAATAATCCAACTAGACAAGACAACAAGGAAAGGAATTGAAGACAATCTTACAAAACCCTCCAAAAAGCTATAAAGCTATAGTCTTCAAATCTTCCTTCAACCTTCAAAAAGGTTCTTCAACTCTCTCCCAAATTGGAGTATGATGCGGCTGCTGCGTGTCCTCAGCTGTAATCGGATCGTATGCGGCGTATGCAGCCTCTAAGCATGATCGGATTTGTGGAAAATCCAACCCTTTTTATAGGAAAAATAAACCTCCAAAGATAATAAATCTTAAGAAGATATATTCCCATAAAAATAGGTAAAATATATGATTCTGCATATCTCCTTCCTTCTAGAAGCTCAGCCCAAAAATATAAGATCACTTTCCAATTTTAAAAGATCTCAGCCAAGAATAAAATATTCTCGCCGCGTCCTAGGTGTTCGCCTCGGTCGAGTCGGCGTCTCTGGATCGCCTCGGTCGAGATGAATCTCTGGGCAACCGAGGTGATCATAACTGAGTGTAGAATCTCTCAAAACTGGTCCAAAGTAAATCTTTAATCCATGGCTATGCTTCCTGAATGTAGCTCCAAATGACTCTTGACTCCTTTTGCTCCTTTTTGATGCAAAACGTACCATATTACCTGCAATTACAACGAAACTAGGTGTAGACCTCGATTCTCGCAAAGGTAGATGAAATGGTAGTAAAATCACATAATGTACATACAAACATGCAGATTATGAAAGATAAAACGTCCAAACAAACCCCAAAATATAGACTATAATTCATGCTATCAAAATACCCCATACTTAGCCCTTGCTTGTCCCTAAGCAAGTTCCTCATATAGAAATCAAGATAGAATGGATTATAAGTCATGAAAATCAATGAAAAGTCTTTCAAAAACATTTTATGGTGTGCAACTATCATAGATCACTCTAAGAGAGTACTTCCTGGAAATTAAAAACTCAATATGATCAAAACATTTTATAAATATAGGAAAGTTGTTCATCTTTGCATAAAATCATAGAATGCATAATAAATCATAATTATCAAAATTAATCATGTATAATCCGATTTAAACCGCTAAGTCAATCAACAAGCTCAAGGTCTCAAGGGCTTCCCAAAAGAAAAGGTCAAGAAACGTGTAGGGTAGGGATGAATGTAAGGTAATGTGGTGCTAGAATCCGGGAAAAGGATGAACTTCACTTTCACTTTGACTTGCAACATCTTCCACCAATAAGCTTTGCTTATTTCACACTTTTTTCTCTTTTACTTTACTTTTTGGGATGCATGGACAGAGGTGCACAATAACCGAAGCCTAGGAAATCCGCAATCATCAATTTCTCGAGATGCGTCAAACCCTTGATGCACATACCATGACCCGTTAGGAATATCGCTCAATCCGACTTTGGCAAGACACAAACACCCGGCTATGTGAATGGTGCCGAGTTACTCATCTTCATGATTGACTTCCCCAAACCTATTATTGCTTTCTAACACTTTCACTTTCAGCCACTTCTCAACTTTTGACTTGCTTTCACCACTTCGCTTGCTTCCAAATTCCCGGATAGGTAAAGGGAGGCAATATGTATATGAGGGGCTAAGCATGATCAAGAAGAAGAAGAAGAAGAAGAATGAATTGCCTTGGTCTTTCCAAGAAGAACGTGAGAGAACTTATGCTGCGGTGTCAACCTTCAAATTCAACATAATTTGGATAAAAATAAGGTATTAAACATGCCAATAATTTCAAACAAAGCATTTAGCAACTTAAACATATCATAAAACATTTCAAACATATAAAGAATTTAAATCCAGTCGGTAAACAAGATCTTCACTGAGATCATATCCAGATAAGTAACACAAAAATCGTTTTCGAAAACTCTCAGTTAACCTACCTCGGTCGAGGTGTTCTTGGTTCAACCGAGGTGAAACACCTCGTTTTGCCAGAACTGTCCCCGGCAACGGCGCCAAAAACTTGTTCGCTCCAAACGGTGTGTGCAAGCTTTAAATTTATAACCCTAGACTTAAGCTTAAAACAAGGATGCGAACCCGCAGTGTACGGGTCAATCGTAGTAAAAGCAAGAAAATTCCAGGGGTCGATCACAGGGACTTAGTGAAACAAAGTCCAATACGGTATGCTAGTGTTGATGCTAACCACAAGAGCAAGTAATACAATCAAAGATGAATAAGATGTCAAATAAAGCAAACATGCAATTCTAGGGATTAAAGCATCTAGTTGTGGTTCCAACTCAAGATCTATAGATAAGCGGACAAAGCTGAGGTTTTTGCATGGGGAAGGTGTTTCTAAAGTGGAGTAGATCACCGGGTAAGTCTCACTACACACTAATCCCAAACCGTAACTCCTATTACCGGGTAAGTCTCAAGGAATTAAGATAAAGAACTATAACCTCAAACTAACACACCATCTAAGGGAATAGAATCAACCTTTACCGGGTAAGTCTCAGGCTAACTCACAAAGATGGGATGGAAGCACACTCAAACCCCAATAAAGGACAAGCCTTTATTACCTACACTTATGATCGTTGGTATACAAACTAAGGAATTACCGGGTAAGTCTCATCCTAAGCTTGCTTTGAACCAGAAAGGTATAATAAGAATAGGATTTGGCAAACTCTAACACATTAACTCTCAGTTAAGGATCGGATAAGCCACCTCGGTCAGCCAGTTTCCACCCCGGCCGAGATGTTCATCGACTGAACGAGATGCTTAGGGTTAGGGTTAAAGACTCGAACTTTCAGGGTCCTACTGTGATTAAGATCATTCTATCATTGTTTTTCCCACAACCTTCAGCCAATCACCCTAGAATCACACAAGGAAATTAGCCACTCATCATCATAATGAAAGTATTAAATATATGGGAAGAAGGTGAATATTTGAATAAAGAAGAATTTAATGAAAACACTTCAATAACTGAATCAAATATCACACAAAAATCGTTCCTTGGATAATAATCCAACTAGACAAGACAACAAGGAAAGGAATTGAAGACAATCTTACAAAACCCTCCAAAAAGCTATAAAGCTATAGTCTTCAAATCTTCCTTCAACCTTCAAAAAGGTTCTTCAACTCTCTCCCAAATTGGAGTATGATGCGGCTGCTGCGCTGATAGCGTGATGTTCTAACTGTAAGCGGATGTTGGATTTGTGGAAAATCCAACCCTTTTTATAGGAAAAATAAACCTCCAAAGATAATAAATCTTAAGAAGATATATTCCCATAAAAATAGGTAAAATATATGATTCTGCATATCTCCTTCCTTCTAGAAGCTCAGCCCAAAAATATAAGATCACTTTCCAATTTTAAAAGATCTCAGCCAAGAATAAAATATTCTCGCCGCGTCCTAGGTGTTCGCCTCGGTCGAGTCGGCGTCTCTGGATCGCCTCGGTCGAGATGAATCTCTGGGCAACCGAGGTGATCATAACTGAGTGTAGAATCTCTCAAAACTGGTCCAAAGTAAATCTTTAATCCATGGCTATGCTTCCTGAATGTAGCTCCAAATGACTCTTGACTCCTTTTGCTCCTTTTTGATGCAAAACGTACCATATTACCTGCAATTACAACGAAACTAGGTGTAGACCTCGATTCTCGCAAAGGTAGATGAAATGGTAGTAAAATCACATAATGTACATACAAACATGCAGATTATGAAAGATAAAACGTCCAAACAAACCCCAAAATATAGACTATAATTCATGCTATCAAAATACCCCATACTTAGCCCTTGCTTGTCCCTAAGCAAGTTCCTCATATAGAAATCAAGATAGAATGGATTATAAGTCATGAAAATCAATGAAAAGTCTTTCAAAAACATTTTATGGTGTGCAACTATCATAGATCACTCTAAGAGAGTACTTCCTGGAAATTAAAAACTCAATATGATCAAAACATTTTATAAATATAGGAAAGTTGTTCATCTTTGCATAAAATCATAGAATGCATAATAAATCATAATTATCAAAATTAATCATGTATAATCCGATTTAAACCGCTAAGTCAATCAACAAGCTCAAGGTCTCAAGGGCTTCCCAAAAGAAAGGTCAAGAAACGTGTAGGGTAGGGATGAATGTAAGGTAATGTGGTGCTAGAATCCGGGAAAAGGATGAACTTCACTTTCACTTTGACTTGCAACATCTTCCACCAATAAGCTTTGCTTATTTCACACTTTTTTCTCTTTTACTTTACTTTTTGGGATGCATGGACAGAGGTGCACAATAACCGAAGCCTAGGAAATCCGCAATCATCAATTTCTCGAGATGCGTCAAACCCTTGATGCACATACCATGACCCGTTAGGAATATCGCTCAATCCGACTTTGGCAAGACACAAACACCCGGCTATGTGAATGGTGCCGAGTTACTCATCTTCATGATTGACTTCCCCAAACCTATTATTGCTTTCTAACACTTTCACTTTCAGCCACTTCTCAACTTTTGACTTGCTTTCACCACTTCGCTTGCTTCCAAATTCCCGGATAGGTAAAGGGAGGCAATATGTATATGAGGGGCTAAGCATGATCAAGAAGAAGAAGAAGAAGAAGAATGAATTGCCTTGGTCTTTCCAAGAAGAACGTGAGAGAACTTATGCTGCGGTGTCAACCTTCAAATTCAACATAATTTGGATAAAAATAAGGTATTAAACATGCCAATAATTTCAAACAAAGCATTTAGCAACTTAAACATATCATAAAACATTTCAAACATATAAAGAATTTAAATCCAGTCGGTAAACAAGATCTTCACTGAGATCATATCCAGATAAGTAACACAAAAATCGTTTTCGAAAACTCTCAGTTAACCTACCTCGGTCGAGGTGTTCTTGGTTCAACCGAGGTGAAACACCTCGTTTTGCCAGAACTGTCCCGGTCGAGGTCAAAAATTTTTTTTAAAACCATTTTTTTTTTGGTTTCGACGTTTTTCTCAATCAAATAACCTGTAAGTATGCATGCAATCTCAGATAAACATATAAATGCAGATAAAGCATGAATATGAAAATATCCGATAAATAATATCATACATCAAAAGTAGTCAAATAACGTCAAGTAGTCAAATAAGTACAAACACCCCATACTTGGGACACACTGTCCTAGTGGGTCAGAATAAGTCTAAGGACAGGATACTCACCGAACATAGCTAAACTGCATGAAGAAGTAAGAAACAGCTCCCAGATAAGACCATCTCGGTTGGCGAAGCACATATCGGTCGAGGTGTTCTGACAGTACCCGAGATGTATCTCAGTAAAGCTTGTTTCCTCAACTTCTCGAAATTTTGTTCTTCCAGTGTAGCTCCTGAACTGTGATCCTTCCTTTTGGAATACCTGGTTGTTGTCTAGAGGAAAACAAAAACAAAGCAACTATCTAAACTAAACTAGAAAAGGGAGAAGAAAGCAATACCTTGGGTTGCCTCCCAAGAAGCGCTTGGTTTAAGGTCGCTAGCTGGACCCTTCTCCATAGAATTACTCAATGTACCTTGAACACCATGGAGTGCTCATCACATCCATTATAAAATTCTTCCAAAAAGGTTCCGGTTCCTAATTTCACCGGCAAATGGTAAGATCTCCCACGTACAAGCTTGTACGGTTTGATTCTCACCGGAATCCTACCGGTCTTCCTCTTTTCAATGGGACATAATCTAGCCTTGCGTCCCATCCTTTCCTTGATCGAGAAAATAGTTTCTCGAGAATCATAGCAGCTTCCCCATCTATAGCTTGGGGATGGTACAGGGTCCTGAGCATGCGAGGGACCCCATACTTGAACAAATAACACTTCGTTGCCTTAGCGGTGAAGCGCTTGTTAACTTCACTCCTTATAGTCCAAGGAGCATCTTCCTCCAACAATTTCAAGAGAGGTTTCATCTTGATCTTAGGAGGTTCTTTCGGAAGAGACCTCCAACTCTCCGGTGCATTCCTTTCCTCCACCTTGACCACAGTCTCAGTAATTTGGTCAGGGTTTGCTGCCTCTTCCGGTTCTGCAGATTCTTCCATCATCTCGACCGAGGTCTCTTCTACCTCGACCGAGGTCTCAACAGTCAGATCGAGATCTTCCACATCTTCTCCCTCAGAAGCTTCAGGAGAAACTTCTGGTTTGACTGGAGGTATGCTCGAAACGTGCAACACTTCCTTATGCTCCTCTTCCGGTTTAGCATAGGATAGGGTGCTTTCCTTGAGCTCCGTCACCTTCTTCATTAACTTCTCCAACCTAGATTCGAGAGAATCTTCAAGAGGTTGCTCATAAGTCTTTTTAGGGACATTAAGTTCATCCCACATTGCAAGTTCGTGTTGAATGGCCTCTTCTCTTTCCCATTCATTGTTGAACCAATAGAAGGAGTACTTCTCCTCCAAGTATTCATAATAATCCGCCCTAGCACTTTGTCTTGCTATCCAGGCTGGATCAAACATAGCCATCAGAAATCCTGAAAACTACAAAACTCATAGAAAGAGTAGTTAGTAGCAATAGGGGCAAGCGCCCCGAAAGCAAACCGTACCGGCTCGGTCTAGACCAAGTCCCCGGCAACGGCGCCAAAAACTTGTTCGCTCCAAACGGTGTGTGCAAGCTTTAAATTTATAACCCTAGACTTAAGCTTAAAACAAGGATGCGAACCCGCAGTGTACGGGTCAATCGTAGTAAAAGCAAGAAAATTCCAGGGGTCGATCACAGGGACTTAGTGAAACAAAGTCCAATACGGTATGCTAGTGTTGATGCTAACCACAAGAGCAAGTAATACAATCAAAGATGAATAAGATGTCAAATAAAGCAAACATGCAATTCTAGGGATTAAAGCATCTAGTTGTGGTTCCAACTCAAGATCTATAGATAAGCGGACAAAGCTGAGGTTTTTGCATGGGGAAGGTGTTTCTAAAGTGGAGTAGATCACCGGGTAAGTCTCACTACACACTAATCCCAAACCGTAACTCCTATTACCGGGTAAGTCTCAAGGAATTAAGATAAAGAACTATAACCTCAAACTAACACACCATCTAAGGGAATAGAATCAACCTTTACCGGGTAAGTCTCAGGCTAACTCACAAAGATGGGATGGAAGCACACTCAAACCCCAATAAAGGACAAGCCTTTATTACCTACACTTATGATCGTTGGTATACAAACTAAGGAATTACCGGGTAAGTCTCATCCTAAGCTTGCTTTGAACCAGAAAGGTATAATAAGAATAGGATTTGGCAAACTCTAACACATTAACTCTCAGTTAAGGATCGGATAAGCCACCTCGGTCAGACAGTTTCCACCCCGGCCGAGATGTTCATCGACTGAACGAGATGCTTAGGGTTAGGGTTAAAGACTCGAACTTTCAGGGTCCTACTGTGATTAAGATCATTCTATCATTGTTTTTCCCACAACCTTCAGCCAATCACCCTAGAATCACACAAGGAAATTAGCCACTCATCATCATAATGAAAGTATTAAATATATGGGAAGAAGGTGAATATTTGAATAAAGAAGAATTTAATGAAAACACTTCAATAACTGAATCAAATATCACACAAAAATCGTTCCTTGGATAATAATCCAACTAGACAAGACAACAAGGAAAGGAATTGAAGACAATCTTACAAAACCCTCCAAAAAGCTATAAAGCTATAGTCTTCAAATCTTCCTTCAACCTTCAAAAAGGTTCTTCAACTCTCTCCCAAATTGGAGTATGATGCGGCTGCTGCGCTTGTAAACCCTGATCGACGGTATAGCGTGCTTTAATCGATGTATGCAGCCCCCTCAAATTGTGGAAAATCCAACCCTTTTTATAGGAAAAATAAACCTCCAAAGATAATAAATCTTAAGAAGATATATTCCCATAAAAATAGGTAAAATATATGATTCTGCATATCTCCTTCCTTCTAGAAGCTCAGCCCAAAAATATAAGATCACTTTCCAATTTTAAAAGATCTCAGCCAAGAATAAAATATTCTCGCCGCGTCCTAGGTGTTCGCCTCGGTCGAGTCGGCGTCTCTGGATCGCCTCGGTCGAGATGAATCTCTGGGCAACCGAGGTGATCATAACTGAGTGTAGAATCTCTCAAAACTGGTCCAAAGTAAATCTTTAATCCATGGCTATGCTTCCTGAATGTAGCTCCAAATGACTCTTGACTCCTTTTGCTCCTTTTTGATGCAAAACGTACCATATTACCTGCAATTACAACGAAACTAGGTGTAGACCTCGATTCTCGCAAAGGTAGATGAAATGGTAGTAAAATCACATAATGTACATACAAACATGCAGATTATGAAAGATAAAACGTCCAAACAAACCCCAAAATATAGACTATAATTCATGCTATCAAAATACCCCATACTTAGCCCTTGCTTGTCCCTAAGCAAGTTCCTCATATAGAAATCAAGATAGAATGGATTATAAGTCATGAAAATCAATGAAAAGTCTTTCAAAAACATTTTATGGTGTGCAACTATCATAGATCACTCTAAGAGAGTACTTCCTGGAAATTAAAAACTCAATATGATCAAAACATTTTATAAATATAGGAAAGTTGTTCATCTTTGCATAAAATCATAGAATGCATAATAAATCATAATTATCAAAATTAATCATGTATAATCCGATTTAAACCGCTAAGTCAATCAACAAGCTCAAGGTCTCAAGGGCTTCCCAAAAGAAAAGGTCAAGAAACGTGTAGGGTAGGGATGAATGTAAGGTAATGTGGTGCTAGAATCCGGGAAAAGGATGAACTTCACTTTCACTTTGACTTGCAACATCTTCCACCAATAAGCTTTGCTTATTTCACACTTTTTTCTCTTTTACTTTACTTTTTGGGATGCATGGACAGAGGTGCACAATAACCGAAGCCTAGGAAATCCGCAATCATCAATTTCTCGAGATGCGTCAAACCCTTGATGCACATACCATGACCCGTTAGGAATATCGCTCAATCCGACTTTGGCAAGACACAAACACCCGGCTATGTGAATGGTGCCGAGTTACTCATCTTCATGATTGACTTCCCCAAACCTATTATTGCTTTCTAACACTTTCACTTTCAGCCACTTCTCAACTTTTGACTTGCTTTCACCACTTCGCTTGCTTCCAAATTCCCGGATAGGTAAAGGGAGGCAATATGTATATGAGGGGCTAAGCATGATCAAGAAGAAGAAGAAGAAGAAGAATGAATTGCCTTGGTCTTTCCAAGAAGAACGTGAGAGAACTTATGCTGCGGTGTCAACCTTCAAATTCAACATAATTTGGATAAAAATAAGGTATTAAACATGCCAATAATTTCAAACAAAGCATTTAGCAACTTAAACATATCATAAAACATTTCAAACATATAAAGAATTTAAATCCAGTCGGTAAACAAGATCTTCACTGAGATCATATCCAGATAAGTAACACAAAAATCGTTTTCGAAAACTCTCAGTTAACCTACCTCGGTCGAGGTGTTCTTGGTTCAACCGAGGTGAAACACCTCGTTTTGCCAGAACTGTCCCGGTCGAGGTCAAAAATTTTTTTTAAAACCATTTTTTTTTTGGTTTCGACGTTTTTCTCAATCAAATAACCTGTAAGTATGCATGCAATCTCAGATAAACATATAAATGCAGATAAAGCATGAATATGAAAATATCCGATAAAGCGTGAGTCATACATCAAAGTCATCAAATAAGTACAAACACCCCATACTTGGGACACACTGTCCTAGTGGGTCAGAATAAGTCTAAGGACAGGATACTCACCGAACATAGCTAAACTGCATGAAGAAGTAAGAAACAGCTCCCAGATAAGACCATCTCGGTTGGCGAAGCACATATCGGTCGAGGTGTTCTGACAGTACCCGAGATGTATCTCAGTAAAGCTTGTTTCCTCAACTTCTCGAAATTTTGTTCTTCCAGTGTAGCTCCTGAACTGTGATCCTTCCTTTTGGAATACCTGGTTGTTGTCTAGAGGAAAACAAAAACAAAGCAACTATCTAAACTAAACTAGAAAAGGGAGAAGAAAGCAATACCTTGGGTTGCCTCCCAAGAAGCGCTTGGTTTAAGGTCGCTAGCTGGACCCTTCTCCATAGAATTACTCAATGTACCTTGAACACCATGGAGTGCTCATCACATCCATTATAAAATTCTTCCAAAAAGGTTCCGGTTCCTAATTTCACCGGCAAATGGTAAGATCTCCCACGTACAAGCTTGTACGGTTTGATTCTCACCGGAATCCTTCTAGACTTCCTGCACTTCAATGGGACATAATCTAGCCTTGCGTCCCATCCTTTCCTTGATCGAGAAAATAGTTTCTCGAGAATCATAGCAGCTTCCCCATCTATAGCTTGGGGATGGTACAGGGTCCTGAGCATGCGAGGGACCCCATACTTGAACAAATAACACTTCGTTGCCTTAGCGGTGAAGCGCTTGTTAACTTCACTCCTTATAGTCCAAGGAGCATCTTCCTCCAACAATTTCAAGAGAGGTTTCATCTTGATCTTAGGAGGTTCTTTCGGAAGAGACCTCCAACTCTCCGGTGCCTTCCTGAAAAATTCAGAAATTTTAATAGGGAATTCAAATGAAGTAGGAGAACGTACCTTGCAAAGTTCTCCAAAGCTTGAGGCAAGTTTCGTGTTGGGTTGATAATCCACCCACGAAATCTCTCTCAGTTCTGCTGGTCTTTCTTCCACCTTGACCATAATCTCAGTAATTTGGCTAAAGTCTTCTGCATCTGCCTCTTCCGGTTCTGCAGATTCTTCCATCATCTCGACCGAGGTCTCTTCTACCTCGACCGAGGTCTCAACAGTCAGATCGAGATCTTCCACATCTTCTCCCTCAGAAGCTTCAGGAGAAACTTCTGGTTTGACTGGAGGTATGCTCGAAACGTGCAACACTTCCTTATGCTCCTCTTCCGGTTTAGCATAGGATAGGGTGCTTTCCTTGAGCTCCGTCACCTTCTTCATTAACTTCTCCAACCTAGATTCGAGAGAATCTTCAAGAGGTTGCTCATAAGTCTTTTTAGGGACATTAAGTTCATCCCACATTGCAAGTTCGTGTTGAATGGCCTCTTCTCTTTCCCATTCATTGTTGAACCAATAGAAGGAGTACTTCTCCTCCAAGTATTCATAATAATCCGCCCTAGCACTTTGTCTTGCTATCCAGGCTGGATCAAACATAGCCATCAGAAATCCTGAAAACTACAAAACTCATAGAAAGAGTAGTTAGTAGCAATAGGGGCAAGCGCCCCGAAAGCAAACCGTACCGGCTCGGTCTAGACCAAGTCCCCGGCAACGGCGCCAAAAACTTGTTCGCTCCAAACGGTGTGTGCAAGCTTTAAATTTATAACCCTAGACTTAAGCTTAAAACAAGGATGCGAACCCGCAGTGTACGGGTCAATCGTAGTAAAAGCAAGAAAATTCCAGGGGTCGATCACAGGGACTTAGTGAAACAAAGTCCAATACGGTATGCTAGTGTTGATGCTAACCACAAGAGCAAGTAATACAATCAAAGATGAATAAGATGTCAAATAAAGCAAACATGCAATTCTAGGGATTAAAGCATCTAGTTGTGGTTCCAACTCAAGATCTATAGATAAGCGGACAAAGCTGAGGTTTTTGCATGGGGAAGGTGTTTCTAAAGTGGAGTAGATCACCGGGTAAGTCTCACTACACACTAATCCCAAACCGTAACTCCTATTACCGGGTAAGTCTCAAGGAATTAAGATAAAGAACTATAACCTCAAACTAACACACCATCTAAGGGAATAGAATCAACCTTTACCGGGTAAGTCTCAGGCTAACTCACAAAGATGGGATGGAAGCACACTCAAACCCCAATAAAGGACAAGCCTTTATTACCTACACTTATGATCGTTGGTATACAAACTAAGGAATTACCGGGTAAGTCTCATCCTAAGCTTGCTTTGAACCAGAAAGGTATAATAAGAATAGGATTTGGCAAACTCTAACACATTAACTCTCAGTTAAGGATCGGATAAGCCACCTCGGTCAGACAGTTTCCACCCCGGCCGAGATGTTCATCGACTGAACGAGATGCTTAGGGTTAGGGTTAAAGACTCGAACTTTCAGGGTCCTACTGTGATTAAGATCATTCTATCATTGTTTTTCCCACAACCTTCAGCCAATCACCCTAGAATCACACAAGGAAATTAGCCACTCATCATCATAATGAAAGTATTAAATATATGGGAAGAAGGTGAATATTTGAATAAAGAAGAATTTAATGAAAACACTTCAATAACTGAATCAAATATCACACAAAAATCGTTCCTTGGATAATAATCCAACTAGACAAGACAACAAGGAAAGGAATTGAAGACAATCTTACAAAACCCTCCAAAAAGCTATAAAGCTATAGTCTTCAAATCTTCCTTCAACCTTCAAAAAGGTTCTTCAACTCTCTCCCAAATTGGAGTATGATGCGGCTGCTGCGCTGATAGCGGGTGTATGCAGCCTGTATTTCGGTGTAAGCGGGGTTCTCGAATTGTGGAAAATCCAACCCTTTTTATAGGAAAAATAAACCTCCAAAGATAATAAATCTTAAGAAGATATATTCCCATAAAAATAGGTAAAATATATGATTCTGCATATCTCCTTCCTTCTAGAAGCTCAGCCCAAAAATATAAGATCACTTTCCAATTTTAAAAGATCTCAGCCAAGAATAAAATATTCTCGCCGCGTCCTAGGTGTTCGCCTCGGTCGAGTCGGCGTCTCTGGATCGCCTCGGTCGAGATGAATCTCTGGGCAACCGAGGTGATCATAACTGAGTGTAGAATCTCTCAAAACTGGTCCAAAGTAAATCTTTAATCCATGGCTATGCTTCCTGAATGTAGCTCCAAATGACTCTTGACTCCTTTTGCTCCTTTTTGATGCAAAACGTACCATATTACCTGCAATTACAACGAAACTAGGTGTAGACCTCGATTCTCGCAAAGGTAGATGAAATGGTAGTAAAATCACATAATGTACATACAAACATGCAGATTATGAAAGATAAAACGTCCAAACAAACCCCAAAATATAGACTATAATTCATGCTATCAATCCTCACGAAGGAGGGGAACACAACAAACCCAAATCAACCACCTAATGTACGAGAGTCCTCGGCCTGTCACCCTGCCAGATCACTTAGCAGCGCCTACCCTGTAAACATCTACAACACGGTATGAAACCGTTAGCTAACCATACATATATGAGGTAATTCATAAGCACAAACACAATCATGGAAGATAAACACATCATCATGCTTTCACACATTTACCCATTTTATTATCTTTATATAATAACCATTCACTCAAAAACCATATATATATATATATATATAGATGAAAGTATGTGACACGAGGACCGATACATCCCCGCCTCTGAGTACAATGTCCAGCTGTACGAGTATCGGTCACACAATCCGTTTACCCTATGGGAGTGGATTGCGCCCTTCCTGTAAACCAGTCTGGCCCGACATCTAGAAAACCTCCCAGACTCCACGGCGGGATGAAAGGGAAAGGTTATCACAGCCACGCAGTGGGGCAGTCAATAGAACATAGGTCGATAAAAACGACAACTCATGCTATCATAGCAAACATATAAAGCACACACCACTCATGCAAACACCCAATATAAGGATGGTAGCTAAGTAAGTCCTACGGACTTACCTCAACCTCGTACAAACTCAACCACGATCAACCTCCAATCCTGAGAGGGACACTGCCTAATAACAAGACATAAAGAGATATCAATACTCCTATCAATCATAAAGGTCACATCTAGACCCAAGGGATCCATAAGGATCATAATCAATCTATAAGCCTCACAACCAACTAAACCTCAATATCTCAACATAACTCACAATTCCTCAAATCTCAAGGTAGTATCAAATCAACATTCCTCAATCTCAATTCTAATCCTAATTTAATTAATTAACCTTTAATTAATTAGTTAGATTTCGCCAGAATAACGTTTTGCCCGCAGGCAATTTCTAAACCCACCTGTCATCAGATTTCATCAAACAAACAACCCATAATCACCAGAATAATATAACGACCATAATGGAATTTCTAATTGTCCTATTTGACAAGCCTAAAGTCAATTTAGGCTAAATTGCAGTACGGAAAAGGAATAAATTCATAACTTATTCGTTACTAACCCGATTGACGATCTGAAAGAAGATTCGGAATCACAACGACGCAGGCTATGCATGGACAACATCAAATTCATCGGAATCTGAGCGACGGAACCGTCCTGGTGACATATATGCTCGACCAGCCCTCCCTATACTCGGAAATGCAGAAACTCGGTACCGTTATGAAGAGAATGAAGAGAGGAATCCAGAAACTCAAACGGAATTGAAATCAGATTAGAAACGGAGAGTAGATCTGAGTTTGAAGGTTGAGAGAAATCAGAGCTTTTACTAGAAAACGTGAAAGGAAATGAATTAATAAAGGATTTTTTGCTATTTATAGTGAAGACGATAATTATCCTTTAGTAAAGTCGATAATTATCCATTAACCGATCAAAAGGCGGGTCGAACCTCTTTTTCCAAACTTCTCGAGTTTGGAACATTAAATCTGGAATATTGTAGGGATAATTATTCCACAAGTGCCTCGGAAAATGTGTATTCCTAAGCCGTCTTTCTTAGCCGTTAAGAAACGAAATAGCGACTCTTTTGGCCGTTTTGCCTCTCCATGTTATTTCATATCTAGGACATATCCGATGTCCTGGTCATTTCTCTCAACTGCATTTTTATTAATTGGAACTCCCAAATGCTCCAAATAACACCGGAGGGTAAAAATAATTACCCGGGGGAAAAAGTAAAAATTTCCCAAACGTCCAAAATTACGCCAGGAACATAACGGTGGCACTCTTACTCATCACTTGCGAAATCTTCGCAAGTTATATGTCAATTACTATCAACGATTAAGTTAATCAACATTAATTAGAATTCGGAAATCCTAGCTATTACATCACACACCCCTAAAAAAAAGTTTCGTCCCGAAACTTGAACAATTCCCAAATCCTCTCGGACCCATACGCCGAGGTATAACTCTCACTCTTTCTATCGGAGGTATCACATCTCCGTTCAAAAGATCACAACCTATAACAATCTATAACCTCAAGTATAAACATGGAGGAATCATCATCTCCAAGAAACAGGGTCATAACGCTACCCAAAGGCGTAGAGGAATCACGTCTCTCGCCATACCACATCACAAGGCATAGAGGAAGCACATCTCTAGCCAAAACATATCATAGGCATAGAGGAAATACATCTCTAGCCAACCCATAAACATATATATCGCATGGAGGAATCACATCTCCACTGAACTATGTCCATCAAGGTAGCATGGAGGAAAGAACCATCTCCAGTTGAATCCTAATCCCACTCAAATAGCATGAAGGAAAGAACCATCTTCAGCTATAAATATAATCATACTCGGGTAGCGTGAAGGAAATAATCATCTCCAGCTATAGCATACATCACGCTCGCACATCAAGATCTACTAAGATCATAAATCACATCACAACTAGCATGGAATAACACATCAAGGCATATAAGCACATAAGCACACCATTCATCAAGATAGGACTAAGATCTACTCGTGCTCCCACAAATGGGTTTGTCCCAACATATACTCTAGATAGTTCCTCAGGACACTATCCTCAATCTCTCACATAGCCTCTTCAGGTCTTCATCTTGACCATCATATCCTCAATATGGGAATGTCTTTCGAATGCAAGCGTTTCATATCTCATTCCAAGAATGTAATCGAATGCTCAACAAAAGTGTGGTTGGACTCAACCATCAAATCATCGTAACTCATAAGGTGTCTCGAGTCTGGTATATACGTCCTCAGTTGAGACATATGAAACACTGGGTGGATATCCGCTAATCTCAAAGGAAAAGCTAAACATCATGCTACCTTCTCCATACTGGTCGATCTCAAATAAACCACCATATTGGAAACTCAGTTCCCTTTCCATATTAACACGTCTAACGTGTCGCAACTGAGATACTTACAGCCGGACATGAACTCTCGCTTGAACTTTAGAGGTTAACGCCTCTTGTCTACATATAATATCTGGCGACTTTGTACAACCAACATTCTTCCTTCAATCAACGTTACTTGAACTATAAAATCCTGAATCTGGTCAGGTGTTATTCCACTACTACTGCTAGGTCACTTCTAGCATAAGGATATACGACATCTATGTCTATATATATTGCCTCAAAGGGCCATCCCAGAAAGATGCACGTCCTTCATTGTTATATAATAAACTCATTAATGGAAGGTAATATAACCATCCACATTTCCCATTCAACTTACAACTTATAATAGATCTTTAAGATCTAGATGATCCTCTCTAACTGACCATTTGTTAGGGGGTGAAGTGTAGTCATGAGGTACAGACTCGTCCCCAAAGCAGTCTGAATCTGCTGCCTAAAATCTCAAAGTAAAAACATCCATCTCGATCAGAAATGATCGTTCTCGGTATACCATGGAGTCTCACTATCTGTCTAGTGTACTCCTCAGCCAATTCATTCACTAGCCACGTCCTTCTGATAGAAATGAAACGTGTCGGTTTCATTAATTTGTTACCAACAATCCAGATAACATAAATCTTCTATTGGGTCACAATCCCATAAAAAAAAGTCCATAGAGATGTCCTCCCAAATTCTACTACTACACTAGTAGTGGGTGGGGCTTATCTTTAGATCGGAAATACTCTATCTAGACCTGCTTACAGGTCACACACTGTATCACAAATCTGGTTATATCGGCTTCATACAATATAATCGTCTCATCTCGTGGTACATCTTACTCGTACCTGAATGTACTGAATAAGGCGTACAGTGGGTAAACCGTAATATTCTCTCTTTCCATCTGCATCAGCAGGTACACAAAAGTGGTCATGACTCTTCATCAGTCCATCTACTCCCATGGAGAACTATGGTGCCTCAGTACGAGACATCCTTTCTCTAAACCTTGTCAAGGCCGGGCAGGTCTCCTACTTCTGTTGGACCTCATCCAACAGACCAGGTAGAACCTCTGAGGTATAATTGGGTATCCTCATCAAGGAACTCATTGTCCAACTCTAGCCAAGCTAGATCTCTCTGAAGTTGAGGCTGAACTATCAGTCTCACAATCATCTTCTCTTGGAGCGTCTTTCCATTCAAGTTATCGGCGACAACATTCAACTTCTCTGAATGATATGGAATCTTCAAGTCAAAGTCTTGATCAACTTAAGCTCTTAACACTGGCGGTTATTCAACCCCTGTTGCATAAAATAAACTTCAGATTTCTATGATCTATAGAAATCTGACATGAAGATCACACCGGTACGGTCTTCAAAACTTAAAGGCTTGAACTTTCACTACTAACTCTAAATCATGAGTCGGGTAGTTCTCATCATACGTTCTCAGCTGTAAACACACATATCAATAACCCTGCTCCTCTATAGTAATACACATCTCAGACTTAGTTGGGATGTATCACCGTAAATCACGGGATCCTAAAAATCTTCTAACTACAACAGAATGGAAGCAGAGGTCAAATGCCTCCTCAACTCTTCGAAACATAGACACACTGCTTTCCTCACGTAGTTATGGTGGTCTTCTCAAAAGACTCGTAAATGAATACGTAATCATATAAAATCCTTCCTTAAAACATTGGTAGCAATCGGCTCAGCCGAGAAAACTACGTATTCCTTAATGTTCATCAGTATCTCCCATGTTACAATATACTAAATTCTCGCCAGGTCAACCATGATCCCACTGGCGGAGACAACATGGCCTAAGGCTACCACTGGCATCTCAACTTACACTTAGAGAGTGTAGCATACAACCCTCTATCTCTCGAAATCTACAGAACGGTCCTCAGACGATCGGTCTACTATTCTCTACTATGAGAGTATACCGACATGTCATCAATGAAGTCCACCACCAACTAATCAAGGAAGTCGATGAAGATACTGTATATCAACTCCATAAAAACTACTAAAACATTCGTCAACCCAAATGACATCACTACAAACTCGTAGTGTCCATAACGGGTATGGGATGCTATCTCATACACATGTTGCTCTCTCATCCATGACTAGGGATATCTTGAGCACAAAGAAATCCTGAAAACACAATTGCTTCTTGAAGCTAACTCATCAGGTCTTCAATACGGAACATGGAACCCACTAGGGTAAACCCGTTTCAGTCAACTATTCAAGTTATCAGTACAATATCTCAACAAGCACCATATAGTGTGGCTTTCCCATTCAATCTTGTATCATACTTCAACTCAATAACAATGTCCACACTCCGCTGAGGTGGCAACTAGACGGTTCAGTAACACGTCTATAAACTCATAAACAACTGGAATACCTTCCATTGTTGGACTATCTTGCTCCTTCATGGTATAACACTAGAAGGTGTCACATCCCTGTGCTATCAGCTCGCTGCTCGTACAGTCCTGATGACAAACCCGTCTCTTCAAAGGTCTTAACCTTAGAAGACCTCTATTTACCATCTCAGTAAAGACTATACTAGCCTTACTATTAATATCTAACACCGCATGATATCTATTCATCCAATCCATACACATAATGACTTCCTCATGCACCTACGGCATGACAAAGAAGTCTACAAGCCATACACAAGTCCCGGAATAAGGGAACAAACGCATATCTTGCGGGTACCTCAGACCCCTAACTGGTAATCCTGTAAAGGAAAGTCCACCTTCTACTATATATCAAAGATCAAACATTAACGCATGCATCGAAAGACAAGAAGTGCATAGCACTCATAACAAACAAAACTCCACTAGGTAAACCATTAACGAGAATGGTACCTGTAACAGCTAACTCCCGTAGCTCCACTACATATCATCACTCGATCTCGGATCTATGCTCCTAAAGTATCACTGAGGTCCTCACTATAGCCTCCACTTCCACTCTTTCAACACCGGAAAGAGGAAGGTCTTGCTGGGAACAAACACTACCTTGCTGACAGAAAGGGGCCAGATGGCCTAGTTCACCACAGATGAAACAAGCTATCGGTGCCAAAGGGCACTCAGAACGCAAATGATCTGGATAGCCACAATTGTAACATAATTGTCCTATTCTTGCAACCTGTGCAATTGAAGGGTAACTCGATCTTCGTCGTCCACCTTGAATGATCTTATTCCGAGAGGGAACTTGTAAAGACAATGCCTTGCCCTGTCGACAAAACTTCGCTCTATGCCCTGCTTTACCACACGTAAAGCATATTATGGGCGCCTTTGGGCACACAGCTCGCCGGTGTCCAAACTTCCCGTAATTAAAACATTGTAGTTCCGTGCCATTCGTCTTCATGGAAAAAGGACCACTTGGTTGTCCTGGTATCTGACTTGGTTCACCATTCATCATCTTTGCTTCTCCACTAACTGATTCAATCCGTTGCTTCTCCTCTGATCCAGAAGCTTCAGTTGATCTCACAAATGTTGGTAAATCCGGTGTAGGTCTACCCGCTATCACCGCCTCATATACTTGCTGCATATACTCTTGAAACTCGGATCTAGTCGTGGAGACACGATCAGCCTCTTCAAACTCGTTCTCTGCCATAGGCAAAACAACAGCAGAAACTAGTCCTTGACTTATCACCACTAGAGGAAGAGGGGGTGTACCCCTACCTTGTCCCACTACAGGTACTACTCTAGTCTGAGCCATTTGTAGGATATACGAACCTAATCTTATAAGGCTATATATATGCCATATGTATCTATATGTATATAATACATCCACATAATCCATAGTACACACAAATATATATGCATATCTACGATGCAGAGATCCATGGCAGAGGTGACGACTTCTCGTACATTCTACCCCAAAACCACACTTAAAACCAAAACCTTTGGAAACGTCAGATCCCATGTGAGCTTTGTTTATTTTACCTATCAAACCTCATTGCAGGTAGCAAGTGCCATTGTTGTCAACCTGGGCTCTGATACCAACTCTGTAACACCCCGAATCCGCGGGACTCGGGATGTCACATTGGGCTAGGATCTCACAATGAATCCTGACCCTAGCCTGACAACAAGTTCACTGGACCTTACAACATGGCACTGACAGATATAAAACAAATACATAAAACAGTATAAACTGTACAACCCAAAGTAAACAACAACATAGCCGAGTATATAAAACGACAACCTCACACAGGAGGTACAAAAGAACATCCTCACGAAGGAGGGGAACACAACAAACCCAAATCAACCACCTAATGTACGAGAGTCCTCGGCCTGTCACCCTGCCAGATCACTTAGCAGCGCCTACCCTGTAAACATCTACAACACGGTATGAAACCGTTAGCTAACCATACATATATGAGGTAATGCATAAGCACAAACACAATCATGGAAGATAAACACATCATCATGCTTTCACACATTTACCCATTTTATTATCTTTATATAATAACCATTCACTCAAAAACCATATATATATATATATATATATATATATATATATATATATATATATATATATATATATATATATATATATATATATATATATATATATATATATATATATATATATATATATATATATATATATATATATATATATATATAGATGAAAGTATGTGACACGAGGACCGATACATCCCCGCCTCTGAGTACAATGTCCAGTTGTACGAGTATCGGTCACACAATCCGTGTACCCTATGGGAGTGGATTGCGCCCTTCCTGTAAACCAGTCTGGCCCGACATCTAGAAAACCTCCCAAACTCCACGGCGGAATGAAAGGGAAAGGTTATCACAGCCACGCAATGGGGCAGTCAATAGAACATAGGTCGATAAAAACGACAACTCATGCTATCATAGCAAACATATAAAGCACACACCACTCATGCAAACACCCAATATAAGGATTGTAACGCCCCATTTTATTAGGCTTGTTTTCGATATTTATTTTTCGATATTTTAATAGCTTAAATAGGTTACGAGTATTTTCACGTCATAAGTTAAAATTTTTCGATCTTGTATATATTTGATCCATATATTTATTTTCCGTATTTTATTTTGGAACGGATCGGAATTATTTTCCGATTCAAAAATTTCCCGATCCGATTAGTTTGATCGAGTATATTTTAATTCCCAATTCCTTTTTATTTATTTCTTTCCCTCTCCCTGACCCCTCGTTCCGCCCAAGCTATGATTTGTGGCAGTCTATTCTACTTGACCTTCCCTCTCTGTTGCTTCCTCCCGCAAGCAACAACCTCATTCCTTCCTCTACCCTCCCCATCTCTCCCTCCATACCTCCCCACCTGTTCTGTCTTCCCTACCATCTCTCTTCTCCGGGACCTCTTCTGCTTCATCCTTTTTCTTCCATCCCTCACAAGCTAGAGAGCTGCTGCAACGCCATCCTCTCCTTGCCGCCGTCTTGACCACATTCGTACACTATATATGCAACCACAGGAGATGGCCCGCTGGAGCCCCTTCCCCAGCCCGTGCGCAACCCTCCTCCCTCTGATTCTTCTTTGCAACCGCCAGGAGACGCTTTCGCCTTCACCTCTAATGTGCATCACCATTCTCATCGCCAGAGGCAGCAGCCTTCGGCCTCCCTCCCCTGTCTCTCGACCACCTCGCATCGGAGCACACTAGTCTCGCCGCGCCCAACACCGACACCGGAGGAGCCCAACAGCTCTGCCCTACCGTCGTCGCCAGGCCGGGAGAAGCAATCAGGAGCCCCCTCCTCTGCTGTTTGTCACCCAGCCCAACCGCCGCCGTCTTCTCCTTCACTGGAGAAGCCTCCCAGTGCCTCCGCCTTGGCAGTCGGAGCCCCTGCCTGCCGCCACCTCGCCTTGCTGCTGAAGCCCTTGCCGCCTCCTGGCTTCTCTCTCTGTTTCAATCCAGCGGGTTCAAAGGAAACCCTTTCCTATTAATTAAATCGGGCCCCCTAGTTTATGTGCAATTACAATATGATACCCATGTTTTGCTATTGCATTAATGGCCCTAATTTCTGAAGTTTGCATTTATGTCCCTGTTCAAATAATTACAGATTTTGGCTGGAAGTTTAATTTACCAAATATAACCCACGTTTCTGAAATTGTATATTTTTCCCCGGAAAGCGGTTTGGTTTATACTAGGCTTGAAAAACGAGTTTTACCTTGGGTTTATGATGTTGTTTAGGTTGCCCGGAAAATATAATTGCGGATTTTAAACTTGGGTTTTACTTCGAGTTCTAGTCTTGTATTTACTTACACGATGTTTTATGCCCTTGTGTATAATCATGGTTTTGACCCAAAGTTTATTTCGGGAAATGACCAAGTTTCGAGAGTTTCTTAGTTGCCCGGAAAGTTATTTTGGTTTTGACCCGTATTTATAAATTGTTGTGATCACCCCGGAAAATATTTTGCAAGTTTTACCCTTGTTTTGAAAGCGGTGCTTCCTTAGATTTTTATATGCGTTAATCTTCCTTTCAAAATTAGCGTTAAGCTAATTTTGCCTAGCTTTGGTTTTAGGTTCGGAAATGCCCCGATAAAGGCCTAACGAGTCCAAGGTCGACATCCGTCTTGAAGTCGTGTGAGTATTCTCTTCCTCGATTTAGTTATGTTTAGTAGTAGTATCATGCTAGGTTGGATCTAGCATAACTTAGAGTGAATGCCAAGCAGTGGCTTTGAACCTTAGGTGAGTTTTGAGAATTTGATTTTATTTGATGGATTGATGTTGATTCTAAGCTTGAGGTGTTGATGTTATCCTGTGAGGCTTGTGAGGTTTGAGAATTGGAGTATATGGTTGTTGAGATTATTGGCTAGAATATGCGTATCATAGCACAGTGTTGATACCGTTGAGATTGTTGACACTAGGCACGTATATCCTAGTATGTGTTATGGGTTATGATCCTGCGAGATCATAGGGTCTAGAAGTCTAAGGACTTCTAGTTTGTGTTGAGTGTGATGTGAGCATGAGAGATTCTAGGATGTGGTCCTAGAATGTGAGTTAAATGATCTCGCGTAGATCATTTGTGTAGAATTCTTAGACTTCTTGAGTTGAGCGTGTTGTTGATATGGTTATCTTCTTGTGAGCAGGTTGTGGACTCCTTCCCAAGGGAAGCGAGAGTGTTGTGAGTTGAGTGTGGCGATAAGGTAAGTCTCCGGACTTACTTAGCTCGTATTCCTTGTATTAGCATTGATGTGTGTTTGGTGGTGTGTGTTTATTGTTTATGTTATAACAACTAAACCGGTAATAGGACCACCGACCTTATATTATTTTGGCCCAAGTGTATGATAACGGGCGGTGACATCATCTGCCTAGCTCTTGCGAGAGTCTAGGAGGTTCTTGGCGACTAGCCCGTGCTGGTTAGACGGTCGGAGGCATCCGCACCGTTCCATGCCGGTAAGTAGGGACCGAGGCGGGACCACGGTGGTCTCGTGTCACAAAACTAAGTTGAATTAGAACGGGATATGACTTAATGATAAAAAGATAATAAACCGGAATTGTGTGCTTTGAGAATGTTGTGTGTTTATGATGATTTACTTGTGTTTGTGCCTTTCACCTTGATTCTAATGCTTCGAATATTAGCTAACGGTTTTATACCGATTGTTGTAGATTGCCTTGCAGGTTAGGAATGCGGCCGAGAGATCCGGAAGAGTGGGCAGCCGGGGTTCCGTACATTTTAGGAGTGGGTTTTGGTTAGAGTCGGGTTGTGTTTTATTCTTTGTTTATTATGTTGGTATGCCGCGTGTATGGCGTTTTGGTCTTTGGTATTGTTTATCGGCTGAAGTCTTTTGGTTGTTCGGTTTCGGGTTTCATTGCATTGCATAAAATTGTATTTCGTTTTTGCCTTTATTTGTGCCATGTTGGAAAGGTCCGGTGAAATTGTTGTCAGGCTAAGGGTCGGGACCCATTGTGAGGTCCCAACCCGTAGCATCCCGAGTCCCGCGGATTTAGGGTGTTACAAAAGTGGTATCAGAGCCCTAGGTTGACAACAATGGCACTCGCAATCTTCTAAAGGCCGAATGAGGAATAAATAGAACCCACACGGGTTTTGACTTTTCGTTTTCAAAATCACATGCATGAGTCGGGGTAGAATGTACGGACCACCACTCCTTCCGCGGATCTCGGCAGCGTAGTTTATTGGATTTTTAGTATATATATGTATATATATGTATATATGTAGATATGTATCGTGGACCTAGGATCTTTTTGGACTATTTTTGTATGGTAATTATAGTTATGCATGATGGACTTGTTATGTATAGTAGTGGCATGGCCTTATATTGATATATGCTTATATATGTGGTATGATAGTATCTTATTAGCTTTTGAACCTTGTATTGTTGTAATGTATTTTTTGGATTTGGCATATTAGTAGTGATGTGAACATAAGACTTATATATATAGTTATATATACATACACATGTGGTATGCTAGTATAATATTAGTATTAGTGGACCTTATAGTTAAATTGATAGGAAGCTATCATCGCCCTTGGACAAACGCCTTTTTGGGATTAGGATAGTGTATATACGATGAGTACGCTCAATTATAGAGGTTGAGCATTTTGTGCTAACAAACACCATGGCGGTTTTCGGATCCCTTTAGAAGGATATCGAAGCGGAAGATTAGAGACGACGTAACCGAAAGACGAACAAATGGAAGCGAACTTTGAGTCAACTTGAAAGAAACCAAGATGGAAACTATACAAGTAAAGGGAATAACATGAAGATGTGGGAGTGGTTCCAAAGAAGCAACGACTGAACAACAATGAAGCAAACTAGAGGTAACAAATTAAGGGGGCATTCCAAGTGTCGTGCCGATAAACGGAGGACGTGGATTATGTGGATATGATTACAAGTGTGGCGATCCAATTAAGGCAAGTTGCCTAGACACTCCTAAGCACGGGAGTCGAGGTGAGAAGTATGATCAACAAATTATGAAAGGTTTAAGATACCGTAAGTTAAGCTTACGAGGTACCAACAAGTGAAGCGTCGACATTACGAGAGTTATGAGAAGACGGGCATGGTGGGAATTCACGTGGAGATGACCGATTTTCATTATGATGATAAGACTAAGAAACGCCAAGAAGGAGGAAGTGTGTATAGATGATGGTTTAAGAAGATGAAAGAGGAAACAAGAAGCTTTGATCAAAAGACTTAAGATACCAACCAATGGGAACGCGGGTGGATGCTAGCTAAGGCTATAATATTTGGGAAAGTGCACTTGAAGACATCAAGGAAGAGTGGTTAAGCTTATGAAGGTGAGTTATACGGCGTGCGAGGCCTAGAAGAGTATGGTTACCTTATGGAAGAGGAAGAAAGCATGGAACGGGGAAAGAACTAACGGAGTTTAATGTAAAGTACCCCGAGGAGGGTAGCCTTCACGAGAATGGTAACATGAGAAGTGTAGTAGAATAATAAGTCGTTGACTTCGGAGAAGGTCAGATACAAGTCAATCGGTGACAATTGAGAACGCACAGTTGCGGGTTGTCTATTAGTGAGTATAGAGGGGATGAGTAAACAAGATTATAGGCATATAGAGGGATTTGGATGACCTTATGCAACCTTTGTGGGTCATGGATTTATCATATGGGAGAATGACACGAATTAGAGGTTTTAAAGTTTGACCACGGTAAAGGGGAAGTAGTGAATCAAGAAGAAGGTAAGGTGTCATGGAGGTGGTACGTAAACGGGAGTATATAGAGGATGCAGGGTATGAAATGGACGATATGTTACCGCGGGCAAGAGTTAAGTCAACTTTCTAGACTAACACGGAAGAGACATGGTGGTTGTGGCGTGAAAGAGAGGACTTAGATTAGGGCAACGCTGCAAGCTTAGAGTTATGATGTTAGTACCCGGAGATGTAATGAGTTTGATATTTTAGTGGTTATGGATGGGGAGTTTCTTCTAGCATTTTTCACAGGGCATACCGGTACAGTTGTGAAGTTATTCATGGAATACCGAGAGATGCATTACGTGGCAAACAAGGGTAAGAGAAGATCGAAGTTTTCAAGTTTGATGTCGACAAGACATGTACAAAAAGTATATGGAAAATTGAGGTTAGAACCTCTACCGTCGGGTTGACTTGCAAATAACAAAATGAAGTGTAAGGTTCTACACCTACTTGAAGAAAGGATGTCTATGGTGAAAGCTTAAGTAGATACGAGGAGCCCTCCCATATGTTGGGATGTCAGTGAAAAAAAAAATAAATAAAAAAAAAGGTTTATGCCATTTTGTTTTAGGGCATGATTAAGTCTCGTAGTAAGTACCTTTTTGATTGAACAAATGCGCGAGATCAAGAGAGGTTATTATCGTTTTTCTTTTATAGCGAGAAGAGGAATTAAGATGAGTTATTGCTTAACTAAGGCTTCAAGAGTCGGAAAAGTAGAGCAAGTCTCTCGATTTCTGTAGATGAAGGATATATGGAAGAGGACGGTGAACATAGTAGCTACAGAAGGAGCAATAAAAGGGTTGAAGGACGGCACCTCAATAGATCAGGGTGAACCACTTGTCAAGCGTTAGGACCAGGTGGTGTCGGTCATTACGATATGAGGTGGGTAGAGAAAAGATGTGACCCGAGATAGAAAGGATTACAATGCATTGGAAGTTCATGTTGGAAGTATATCTCGAACCCTTGATTTGAAGTTCATGATTAGAAGTATATCTTGAACTCTTGATTTGAAGTTAATATTGGAAGTATATCTTGAACTCTTGATTTGAAGTTGTTACAGGGAACACCAGTTTGCGAAATGAGAGAAGGTTATCACTGTTTGTACATTGATTACCATAAGTTGAACAAGATGTCAATGAAGAACACGTACCCCTTACCACGTATAGATGATCTACTCGACCGGTTGCAAGGGTCGGTAGTTTCTTCTAAAATTGATTAACGGTTGATTATCACCAAATGAGAATTCGAGACTGGGATGTTGCAAATACGGCTTTCCGGACAAACCATGGTCACTACGAGTTGAAGTGATTCCATATGGGCTTACTATGCCCCGGACAAGATATTTTAGTCTACTCTCGAAGAAGAGAGAAGTTGTATGACAAGTTGTCTCGGGATGGCAACCCCGAAGGATGTAAAAGAAGTTACAAGTTTTCTTGAATGTGCCGGTCATTCCCGGATTTGTGGAGAGATTCTCCAAAGTAACACCATATACGGCTAACCTACTTTGGAAGACAAAAAGGTTTTGAGTGGGACGAAAATTGACAATGAAGTTGTTGAGAGTTAATAGGAGATTCATTGGTTCGACTGTTTTGAAACTGCCTTGAGGTATGATGGGTTTGAAGTGTACAAGTGATTCTCCAAGACATGGTCTTGATTGGCTATTGAGGAATGATGTAAGAGTAATAAGATAAGTGTCTTGTTAGTAGAAGCAATGTCAACTTAAGTACTTCCTTTATTCCTTAGAGCTTGCAACAAGAATTGATGAAATGGAACATTCAAGTTTGGTTTGACAAGGATCAAAGCCAACAATGTAAAAATTGGAAGTTCGATCTTCTTTGACGGAGAAATCAAAGGGAAAACAATAGAGATGTTGCATCGAAACCGAGAAGGAAGCCAAGTTCCGATATATTGACCCTTTTTAGATCTTAGCGCGAGTTGGAAAAGAGTCTTATAAGTTGGCGTTGCCGCCAAGAGTAGAGAGTGTTCACCCGGTATTTCATATGTATCAGTCGAGAGGGTACATGCATGATTCGAGACGCGTGGTCAGTCATGATGATCTAGTGGCAATCGAGGAACCTTTGAGGCTAATAGGAAGACGGAAGATAGTATCTTTGGGTGATTTATACGTTGAGCTTGTAGCTTCGATAGAAACGACGGGTTAGACCCAGTTCTTCCCTTAAGTGAGTTGTGTATATATATGTGATGCTACATGTGGTTTAGTGCCCCGTGCGGGAATGTGTTTATGACCTAATATATCTTGCAGCGATAGTTTGAGTAGAATTGTGTGTATAGATTAGAAGGTTTAAGCCTTCTTAGTTTGAGAGTTCATACCTCGGCCTTAGGGACCGAGAAGTTCGGCGTACAGCAAGTTTCGGGACGAAACTTGTTTTTAGGGGGATCTCATGTAACGCCCCATTTTATTAGGCTTGTTTTCGATATTTATTTTTCGATATTTTAATAGCTTAAATAGGTTACGAGTATTTTCACGTCATAAGTTAAAATTTTTTGATCTTGTATATATTTGATCCATATATTTATTTTCCGTATTTTATTTTGGCACGGATCGGAATTATTTTCCGATTCAAAAATTTCCCGATCCGATTAGTTTGATCGAGTATATTTTAATTCCCGATTCCTTTTTATTTATTTCTTTCCCTCTCCTTGACCCCTCGTTCCGCCCAAGCTATGATTTGTGGCAGTCTGTTCTACTTGACCTTCCCTCTCTGTTGCTTCCTCCCGCAAGCAACAACCTCATTCCTTCCTCTACCCTCCCCATCTCTCCCTCCATACCTCCCCACATGTTCTGTCTTCCCTACCATCTCTCTTCTCCGGGACCTCTTCTGCTTCATCCTTTTTCTTCCATCCCTCACAAGCTAGAGAGCTGCTGCAACGCCATCCTCTCCTTGCCGCCGTCTGGACCACATTCGTACACTATGCAACCACAGGAGATGGCCCGCTGGAGCCCCTTCCCCAGCCCGTGCACAACCCTCCTCCCTCTGATTCTTCTTTGCAACCGCCAGGAGACGCTTTCGCCTTCACCTCTAATGTGCATCACCATTCTCATCGCCAGAGGCAGCAGCCTTCGGCCTCCCTCCCCTGTCTCTCGACCACCTCGCATCGGAGCACACTAGTCTCGCCGCGCCCAACACCGACACCGGAGGAGCCCAACAGCTCTGCCCTACCGTCGTCGCCAGGCCGGGAGAAGCAATCAGGAGCCCCCTCCTCTGCTGTTTGTCACCCAGCCCAACCGCCGCCGTCTTCTCCTTCACTGGAGAAGCCTCCCAGTTCCTCCGCCTTGGCAGTCGGAGCCCCTGCCTGCCGCCACCTCGCCTTGCTGCTGAAGCCCTTGCCGCCTCCTGGCTTCTCTCTCTGTTTCAATCCAGCGGGTTCAAAGGAAACCCTTTCCTATTAATTAAATCGGGCCCCCTAGTTTATGTGCAATTACAATATGATACCCATGTTTTGCTATTGCATTAATGGCCCTAATTTCTGAAGTTTGCATTTATGTCCCTGTTGAAATAATTACAGATTTTGGCTGGAAGTTTAATTTACCAAATATAACCCACGTTTCTGAAATTGTATATTTTTCCCCGGAAAGCGGTTTGGTTTATACTTGGCTTGAAAAACGAGTTTTACCTTGGGTTTATGCTGTTGTTTATGTTGCCCGGAAAATATAATTGCGGATTTTAAACTTGGGTTTTACTTCGAGTTCTAGTCTTGTATTTACTTACACGATGTTTTATGCCCTTGTGTATAATCATGGTTTTGACCCAAAATTTATTTCGGGAAATGACCAAGTTTCGAGAGTTTCTTAGTTGCCCGGAAAGTTATTTTGGTTTTGACCCGTATTTATAAATTGTTGTGATCACCCCGGAAAATATTTTGCAAGTTTTACCCTTGTTTTGAAAGCGGTGCTTCCTTAGATTTTTATATGCGTTAATCTTCCTTTCAAAATTAGCGTTAAGCTAATTTTGCCTAACTTTGGTTTTAGGTTCGGAAATGCCCCGATAAAGGCCTAACGAGTCCAAGGTCGACATCCGTCTTGACGTCGTGTGAGTATTCTCTTCCTCGATTTAGTTATGTTTAGTAGTAGTATCATGCTAGGTTGGATCTAGCATAACTTAGAGTGAATGCCAAGTAGTGGCTTTGAACCTTAGGTGAGTTTTGAGAATTTGATTTTATTTGATGGATTGATGTTGATTCTAAGCTTGAGGTGTTGATGTTATCCTGTGAGGCTTGTGAGGTTTGAGAATTGGAGTATATGGTTGTTGAGATTATTGGCTAGAATATGCATATCATAGCACAGTGTTGATACCGTTGAGATTGTTGACACTAGGCACGTCTATCCTAGTATGTGTTATGGGTTATGATCCTGCGAGATCATAGGGTCTAGAAGTCTAAGGACTTCTAGTTTGTGTTGAGTGTGATGTGAGCATGAGAGATTCTAGGATGTGGTCCTAGAATGTGAGTTAAATGATCTCGCGTATATCATTTGTGTAGAAGTCTTAGACTTCTTGAGTTGAGCGAGTTGTTGATATGGTTATCTTCTTGTGAGCAGGTTGTGGACTCCTTCCCAAGGGAAGCGAGAGTGTTGTGAGTTGAGTGTGGCGATAAGGTAAGTCTCCGGACTTACTTAGCTCGTATTCCTTGTATTAGCGTTGATGTGTGTTTGGTGGTGTGTGTTTATTGTTTATGTTATAACAGCTAAACCGGTAATAGGACCACCGACCTTATATTATTTTGGCCCAAGTGTATGATAACGGGCGGTGACATCATCTGCCTAGCTCTTGCGAGAGTCTAGGAGGTTCTTGGCGACTAGCCCGTGCTGGTTAGACGGTCGGAGGCATCCGCACCGTTCCATGCCGGTAAGTAGGGACCGAGGCGGGACCACGGTGGTCTCGTGTCACAAAACTAAGTTGAATTAGAACGGGATATGACTTAATGATAAAAAGATAATAAACCGGAATTGTGTGCTTTGAGAATGTTGTGTGTTTATGATGATTTACTTGTGTTTGTGCCTTTCACCTTGATTCTAATGCTTCGAATATTAGCTAACGGTTTTATACCGATTGTTGTAGATTGCCTTGCAGGTTAGGAATGCGGCCGAGAGATCCGGAAGAGTGGGCAGCCGGGGTTCCGTACATTTTAGGAGTGGGTTTTGGTTAGAGTCGGGTTGTGTTTTATTCTTTGTTTATTATGTTGGTATGCCGCGTGTATGGCGTTTTGGTCTTTGGTGTTGTTTATCGGCTGAAGTCTTTTGGTTGTTCGGTTTCGGGTTTCATTGCATTGCATAAAATTGTATTTCGTTTTTGCCTTTATTTGTGCCATGTTGGAAAGGTCCGGTGAAATTGTTGTCAGGCTAAGGGTCGGGACCCATTGTGAGGTCCCAACCCGTAGCATCCCGAGTCCCGCGGATTTGGGGTGTTACAAGGATGGTAGCTAAGTAAGTCCTACGGACTTACCTCAACCTCGTACAAACTCAACCACGATCAACCTCCAATCCTGAGAGGGACACTGCCTAATAACAAGGCATAAAGAGATATGAATACTCCTATCAATCATAAAGGTCACATCTAGACCCAAGGGATCCATAAGGATCATAATCAATCTATAAGTCTCACAACCAACTAAACCTCAATATCTCAACATAACTCACAATTCCTCAAATCTCAAGGTAGTATCAAATCAACATTCCTCAATCTCAATTCTAATCCTAATTTAATTAATTAACCTTTAATTAATTAGTTAGATTTCGCCAGAATAACGTTTTGCCCGCAGGCAATTTCTAAACCCACCTGTCATCAGATTTCATCAAACAAACAACCCATAATCACCAGAATAATATAACGACCATAATGGAATTTCTAATTGTCCTATTTGACAAGCCTAAAATCAATTTAGGCTAAATCGCAGTACGGAAAAGGAATAAATTCATAACTTATTCGTTACTAACCCGATTGACGATCTGAAAGAAGATTCGGAATCACAACGACGCAGGCTATGCATGGACAACATCAAATTCATCGGAATCTGAGCGACGGAACCGTCCTGGTGACATATATGCTCGACCAGCCCTCCCTATACTCGGAAATGCAGAAACTCGGTACCGTTATGAAGAGAATGAAGAGAGGAATCCAGAAACTCAAACGGAATTGAAATTGGATTAGAAACGGAGAGTAGATCTGCGTTTGAAGGTTGAGAGAAATCAGAGCTTTTACGAGAAAACGTGAAAGGAAATGAATTAATAAAGGATTTTTCGCTATTTATAGTGAAGACGATAATTATCCTTTAGTAAAGTCGATAATTATCCATTAACCGATCAAAAGGCGGGTCGAACCTCTTTTTCCAAACTTCTCGAGTTTGGAACATTAAATCTGGAATATTGTAGGGATAATTATTCCACAAGTGCCTCGGAAAACGTGTATTCCTAAGCCGTCTTTCTTAGCCGTTAAGAAACGAAATAGCGAGTCTTTTGGCCGTTTTGCCTCTCCATGTTATTTCATATCTAGGATATATCCGATGTCCTGGTCATTTCTCTCAACTGCATTTTTATTAATTGGAGCTCCCAAATGCTCCAAATAACACCGGAGGGTAAAAATAATTACCCGGGGGAAAAAGTAAAAATTTCCCCAAACGTCCAAAATTACGCCAGGAACATAACGGTGGGACTCTTACTCATCACTTGCGAAATCTTCGCGAGTTATATGTCAATTACCATCAACGATTAAGTTAATCAACATTAATTAGAATTCGGAAATCCTAGCTATTACATGATAATTGTTAATATATTAACAAATCAATTAAATAATATTGTGACGTGCATTAACGAATAATCGATTGATGTAAGTTTGATGATGTGTTTGCATGAAAGTATGTCAAGTGCAAATTCATATACTGCTTTAGTTGTTTAGCATATAGATATTTTGAAGAAACTACACGAATATATAACCAAATTAGTTTTTTTACTAAACATTTTCTAAATTAATTTCAAGAATTAAAATAAAACTATATTACTATTCATTTTAACATCTACTAAAAATATGTTTAATAAGAGATCATGTGTAACACATATCATAAAATTTAAATCAAAAAGTTAAATAATAAAATACAAATACAAATGAAAGAGATTTATATAAAATAAGTAGTATGTGTAAGTTAAAAATTATAATATCCTAAAACCACATGGTTAAATTTAAATAGTGAATTAATTAATCATTGATAATATATGTGAAATTACTAAAATAAAAAAAAATTTGAAAAGGTTTTGAAAAAAATATGTATCCGCAAGGACCGCACGACAAATATATTTTCAATAAAAAAAAGTTAATAACCTTTAGAAAAAATAAAGTTCAGTTAAAAATCAAAAAATATAATTAAACAATATTTAAGATTAAATAAAGTAAAGTTTATAGGTTTTAGAAAAGGAAGAAAAAAAGTTCTAGTTTTAATAAAAATAAAGTTTATAATTTTT
>BSUD01000002.1:10901121-10918795 GCA_033239045.1 Fagopyrum esculentum | reverse complement strand
AAAAAAAAAAAAAAAAGCACACAGTATGTATAATAGACTCAATTCTGAAGTTTAACAAGATAGACATCTACCTCAAAGGCGAAAAAACCACCAGGCTTCAGCATTCTGGCAGCTCTTTGACAAATTTGGAGAAGACTATCCATGCCTTGAGAACCTCCATCTAATGCAAGCCTTGGTTCATGATGTGCAACTTCAGCTTGTAATTCAATGATTCTATCACTTGGGATATATGGTGGATTACTCACTAGTCCAGCAAGTGCTCCTTCAACATCCTCAAGTGGATCAAACCATGAACCTTGCCTCACCTCGATAATTTCCTGAAAAAAAATTCTTGACCTGTAATGACTGTTGTCAATGATAAGTGATAAGCGTCAAAGACAAGTACATACGGACTGGTAGAGCAGGATCGTATGCATACGAACGCACATGCACATTAGGAACTCATTATATCCAACAATAAGTTTGATCTCATATGCAAAGATAGATGATAAACCTTCTTCTTCCAAAATTTCATTATAAACATGAAAACATATAATAATCTAAGCAAATAAATGGGAATCACCTGTAATCCATATCTATGCACATTGAACTTTGCAACAGAGATAGCAAGTGGACTCAAGTCAGTGGCGATAACCTTAGCACCATCACCCAAAATCCTGGCAATTCCAATGGAAAGGGCGCCACTACCAGTCCCCAAATCCGCCCACAACCCGCGTCTCAGAAACTCATTATCCCTTAATACATCAGAAACCAAATCCACAAGCTTCTCGGTTTCAGGCCTGGGAATCAAAACCCCTTCTTCTACAGAAAGCACCAAGTCCCTCCAATGCTCACACCCAACAATGTATTGAAATGGCCTTCTGTGTTCCACTCTCTGCTTCCACAACTCATACATCTCCGCCAAACTAACTCTAATTTTCACTGTATCATTTAGGTTATGAATATCATCCTTTTGGGTGATGCCCAGATGGTGAATGATTGCAGGATCTTCAATTGAGTCTTCAAGGAACCACCGGAGCTCCCTGAGCAAGAGGATGGAATCTGGGCCATTGTCTAATTCGGCGAATGAAGAACCAACTTCGGAAATTAGGGTTTTAGACCAGTTAGTGAAGGTTTTAAGATCTGAGAGAGTTGAAGAATGGGATGATGGTCTTAGGAAGAGGGGAGTCGGAGTGGGTGATTTTGAAGTGGGGTTGTGATTTGAGGAGATGGGTCGGTGGAAATGGCTAAATTTTCTTGAGAAATTGGGAGTTTTCCGTAAGATTGGGAGTATGGTAGTAAAAGCAGCTGATTGGAGGAAGCCGATTGCTTTCATCCTCGACTAGAAATGCCTGCAGTGCACACACGCGAAGAACTGGGTTTTGTAGCATTGGCCGGGTTTACAATTTTTGTAAAGAAAACAGCTTATAAATGTTTTATCGAACAAATAGTATTGTTTAAATCAGTGGGAAAATATTGGAATAATCTTCTTCTGCCAACTTCTCTCACAAACCCTCACCGGCGTTTTTCCTTGCCGGACTCCAACCAGCTTGGTTTCTTCTTCTTCTCCTTCGACCCAAGCAAGGCCAGGTTAGGGGTGGCCGAAGTGGATCAAAACAGTCGGATTAGGAGTTTTTGTGCACCCGTCTTACAAACAATCAAGTTAACTGGACTTGATAGAGTTGGTTTGAGAAGCTAAACAAGGAAGATTGAAGGAAAAACAAAGCTTCAAACTTGAATCCCTAGATAATGTTCATCAACAAGTATGCAGAGGGCCGAGATTATCTTGAATTGTATTTTAACTGATAGAGGCTTGTAGGTTGTTCTCCAAAAACAAAGCTTCAGACTCAACAGTACACTAAACAAACATTATGTATCGAGAGATCGAAAAATTCCATAAACGGACCATACCAGTCGTGCACGGTGTTTAGGTAAGAGTTTGGTAGATTATTTTTTATTTTCAATGAATAAGAAACACTCATTTTCATAACCTTTGAGGAAAACGGTAAATTTATCTGCTTCGCATGTTTTCTACGTACATGAGAAGAAATGCACACAGCTCTCTCGTTACATCAAATTCTGCAATTGTCAACTTGATTATAATTTTAGGGGCAATTCCGTCTTCTACCATACCAAACCTCGTTATGTAAAACTGTTACACAGAGGGCTACATATGGTACCAGAAAGAGAGGAGCGTCTAACATATCACTGACTCCCTCTCTATCATTTACAGTCTTCTTCGTTGCAACTTTTGGAATGTGACTCACACAGCATCGCTACGTGAGATCGTGATGAGACCGAAACTTATTGTGTTGTTAGACAATTTAACCATGCATGAAGCATTATACATAACCCAATCCAGCAACTCAAGTAAAAACTGATAGACAATAGACAATAACATATTCACTGTTAACCGAATTGGGGGAAAAAAAAACAGAGGTTAAATCCATGTCACTCCATGCATAATTACTGCATAATCGATCATTATTTCCAATCTCTCAAGGAAACGAAAAAGATGACTGATTATGGAAAGCGCGTTCATCTGGACAATTCCGAACAATGCTATACATCCTTCAAGTGATATATAACTTAGGTCAACCTTCCATATGTATGATGATGATACTGTCAGACAGATGATCACAGCGCTTCGAAAACACTTATAATTCAAAGAAAAGCATAATTCAAGATCAAACCTGCAACCAGTTGATTATCATCTAAGATAATAAAATCAGCTCTCCCCACGTCTTTTGCTCAAGGAATGATGAGCTATAAGCTTTCGTCCAGCAGTACGGTGGTCATCCTACAGCATACATCCAACACAATGCCTTTGAGATATATAATATACACGAGGATTGAAAGCACCAATTTATGATAGCAGATACGACTGTTCTAATTTCAGATCAAAAGTTCCTGTTTTATACTTCGATAGCAGTAAACTAACAGCAAACCATTAATGAGCTTGGGTAATCTTCTAATTAAAGATGAAGAAAACTTGCATAATCCACCCCTTAAAAACAAATTTCCACACGCCCTACATGCATTACTGTTTGCAAAGTACCACCCATGTCAATTGTCAAAACCCAAAAAACACCTGAGATGAAGCAAGTTACCTTCATTATTTGAAGTTTCCCTTTGACATTTCCCATTGAACAAGCTATGTTTTGTAATTACATGTTTAATTAGTTTCTACAGGTCAGCTATGTTTCTCTTTCATCTCAATTACTCTTTCTCCTCCTTTATTTTATGAAAAACAAGTATTAATATAATCATTTTATTAATGGCGCTATTTTGTCTTGCAATTAAACTATAAACAAATCTTCCAAAGTTCTTGCAGAGTAGCAAATTCCAGTTCTTATATTCACAGCCCAAAATTTATTCAGTATTCTATCTTGTCTCTTTGAACCCACAAAATGGAGAATGCAACGGGTGGCTCAAAGGGTTGTTTGGATGAAAAGTGAAAGCAGAAATAGGCAATCGCCGGGGATTAGTAGCACCGGCAGGAATTTTGGCAGCGGGTTTAATGCCAGGGATTGGTTGATGAGATTAGGGTCTCTACAATTGGGGCTTTAATAGTAGATTTCTAACAAATAGGGTTTAAGCGGCACTTTGCCATTTCCCCGGTTCCCCCTGTTAGATAGTTATAGGAGAGGAGGGGGGAGAAGAAGAGAACTGAGGGGGAAATTTTCATGTTTTGTTTGAAAGGACCTATATTCTGAAACTGGAAGGGTTATAGGAGGCAAGCTGACTTCAATTTAAATCTTCATCATTCTTGCACATAGTGAGATAAAGAATTTATATTGAAAATTGAAGTTCAGCATGGCTGGAGACTTGGAGGTTTGCATGAACATGGAATGAATTATAAGTATGACAACTTCAAAATCCACAGAGAGGAAAACAAAAGAATAACTCAGACGACATTAGCTAAGAAAGAAAAGACATACCTTGTAAAGAGATGCAGCTGACTCGGATTCAACGGGTTGCACTGGTATATGACCAAGTGACTGAAAAGTATCTAATGCATCTAGAGTTTGTTGCCAACCACAGAAAGCTATTGCTCCAACAGCATCCATAGAACTGCTGATGCATCCTGCTGCCGCAACATTCTCATTCACCCATGGGCAGAAGCTGTTATGATGCTTAAGTGGATCGAATTCAACACGTTCCTCGTAGTTGCTCTCTCCATATGGAGGTCCTGAAACCACAACATTTTGTGAACACTTGCAAAATGCTAACTAGGCCAAAAACCACAACAAGATGTGTTTCAGGCCACGCAAAAAAAATGTGATCAGCTAAGAAGTAAATCGGATAACTACCTTATATACAAGGTTTTTGAGCACTTACATTCTTCTATATTCTTTATTTGGTAATTTCCCTATTGCGGAAATATAGGGAAGGGATTTGCCTATAAATTCTCCCCTCTCTCTTATCTTTCTACTTTGAATGCAAAACAAACGTATCCCTCCCACTTCTATTTGATTCGACGTTACAGCGGCACCACCAACCGATCTCCCCAAGGAGCAAAAAAAAAACTCAAAATACCCAATCAATTTCTTGTTTGTTCAAGTACATTTTAATGTCTGAAATATAAATGATCGTACGATGAAACAATTATTTTTCATGAATATCAATGGAGATAATATACAAACATTTATACTCATGAAGATGGGAAAGGACAAAGACTAAAAATAAAGAAATCTAGAGCATCAGAGCATGAAGAATAAGAGTCTAGAAAATCTGAACAAAACTTTTTTTAAATATCTTAAAAACAAATTTTATAAGGCTTTGTTCTTTCTGCTGGAATTTATCATAAGTTAAAATTAGACTATTTACATATAAAAAAGGTAATATTCAAGAACTAGAGAAGGGTATTTAGCTAAACGGAAAGGCAGGTGTCTAAACATGCAGCAAAGTTGGTCCAAAAATATTAATTACAAATTCTGAAGAAATGCCGAGGAAGGGTATAACGTATGATATGCAAAAAGGAAATGCGTCTACATATTGTTTGCACTTTTAAAAATTTATTATTGTTTAGGGGTGGGGGGAGGTAGAACTTGCAGTATTGAAGGCTATAAAAATCAGAAAGTACCTATCCCATCTGCAGCCCCGAAATCAGACTCATGATATGCACCATCTCTAGGTAATAATAGCTCGCGACCCTGTGTTACTTCCTCCTTAAATGCTTCATGACCATCTTTTAAAACAGCATTGCAAGAAAGAGAAGGGTGGGCACTGTTGCCATGTCCTAGCAATTGCATGTTACTGGCTTTTTCACCGCTTTCAACAGAATCAGCTTTCATCGAACCAATAATTTTGGAGCCACTATCAGCCCTAACCATTGACTGTGATATCATGTCTTGACTATCAGCATGAGGATCCTCCTGCTCCATTCGTTGATCAACAAAACCATCAGTTGATCCTCTTTGTGGTGCAAACTCTCCAGTTTGCCCCTGGTTTTCGACAACTTCGGCAACAGGTTCCATTTCACCAGCAAAACTGTCAGCTCTATGGATAACATTATCTGTTCCATGAACTTCTGCTTCATGACTAGCTCCCATTCCCACACTTCCACCACTGATTCCTATACTAGGACCATCTCTAGCATTTGCAGTTGCAGTTTCTGGATTTAGTACTTCTTCCTCATAGTTGGTGCTACTAATGCCCATTTCTCCAGTATTTCTGGCTGCAGCTGGTTGGAAACAAGCACTCTGCTGTGCTTGAATTTCAGACGTATCAGCAACCTCTGGATTCTTGGATGTAGAGGGAACATCATCGAAATCTCCAGGATAATTCTCGACGCTTTCCATGGAGTCATCCATGCCATGAGAAAATGTATCCATGGCAATAACAGATGATGCCCGTGTTGAATCTCTAGTAGAGGGGAAAAACGCAAGTTGGGTATCAACTCTTTGAGTGTCGGTCTCTGTCTCAAAACCTTGAGAATGACTCGGACCAGCACCAGATGAATCTCTCCAAAATGGGGACACAGACCTTCCAAAGAAGTCATAATCACGAAAACGCTTTGAAGGACCTGCTGAAAATTGTTGGTTATCATCAACTTCATCACCACCACGATCAGTAACCATACCCTCGACACTATCTGCTGCCTGTACCCTAAACAGTCTCTCTACAGTGCTCACGCCTTCATCCAAGCTCCTCTTATGGTTACTGGGCCCTCGAGATTCAAATGAAGCTGCACAGTCTCCAGCCTCACTGTTAGATTGATGTCTGATAGTCAGATCATTACCTAGCTCACCATTGTATTTGTGAGATACCTCAGGTATTTGCAACTGTGTTGAGGATAACCCGACAGCCATTGTCAGATTCAAATCCACACCTGCATTGGACGTGAACTTTCCCTGATCTGTTGTTGCAACCTCGTCAAGATAGTCAGTCTGTTCTTTTTCTATGCCATCTGTAGCAACCCATCCATTTATTCCACTAGCAGCACTAGCACCACGTGTTAATGCTGCTTTTTTACTCGATTCAGGAATATCAACACCATTGGGAACAACAGGGGCAGGGCAAGAAACAGTAATGAAATCCAAGATTCTGACAGTGACACCACACAAGCTGCAATCTAGCAAAGGTGACCTGGATTCACATTTTAATTTTGGGCCTGTCTTATCGTTCTTTCCGGAATCTTTCTTAGCTGTGGTTGAAAATGCCTTCTTGCTAGGTACAGGATATTTTCTCTGACTAACGTCTTTCGAAGGGCCAACAGAGCACCCATTTCTTGCTGACTGGGCAGAATGATCTTCACAGTCTTGCACATCAGGGAGCCATCGAGGCTCCCATCCACACAAGCTTATCAATTTATGGGCCTACAAAATTGAAGGAAAGAAATTAGAAGCTGTCACACAGTAGAGCCATGAGTTAGATACAATTGTACGACTTCCTCCAATATCTTACACGGGAATATATGGAGAAGGCCTCTTCCTTCGAGACATCAAGTCCTGTAACATTCTCAAATTTCATCCCTGCTTCACCAACCAAAAAGTTCAAAGGATGAGCAAGAAGACGATCAACTTTTGGTCCTTGAGATATACGCATCTGATCAATTGCAGTTGAAGCCACAACAGGAAGGGCGGGAAATTGTAACAGCCCGTCACAGCGATCTCTATAACCTCCAATTAGAGCTGATGGGGGAGTAGGAGGGAATTGTACCAAGCTTTCAGGACAGTTGTTTCCCTTCCATGGGCATGTTCCTCTGTGTCCTAGATCAAGCTGCTTGGTGAATTCATCAGCTGTGACATCGGCTTCATCAAATGCAAAATAAGATTATTCACCAATATGAGTACCAGAGATGATTAAGTGGATGAAGGTGGTTCACCCACGATGAGAAATTTTGGTGACAATAAAAAACATCAGAACTTGATAATTCATCTCTAGTGCAGCTAGGAACCGGACAAGAGAGAAACAAGACTAAAACTATCTCAAATAGTCTAACTGTAATTGTGAAATATACGATTCACCTTCTGCAGATATCCAGGGTGCACTAGGAAGATATTTCAAGTAAGCACCACAGGTCTCACATTCAATCTTATCAACATCAACATTTACCCATCCTCGGCGAGCACAAGACAATGAGCTGGCAGCCTGCAATATAAAAATAGAAGGAAAAAGGGTTTAACACTTCAGCAAACACAAATGAAATTGTAATATAGTTCATATTTTATAAATGTGTATCGTATGCAGATCTTTATATTCAATATACAGAACAAAAGAGTGCAGCTTCATTTACAGAATAGTCTTTCACAGGCTCGTAGTAGCTCAATAAAGAGAACATATGTTTATGCCAAGTATAGGAAGTCGGAAATAGCAAAATTACATCCTAAAGGAAGTCCACAGCATTAGTAAGAATGTAAGATGGATACAAGGTGCCTGAATAGAATTCAATCCAAATCTTGGTCTCTTGGATATGAAATAAGAACCGAAAACTAAGCAATATCACATATATGTTGCAAAACACATCAAATGGAGGTTGCAATGATAGATCCATCAGGACAGGAATAAAAAAAATAAGCAGAATATTACAGATTAAATGCATATAGCCACCCTGAAATCGGACCTTTGGTTTGCCGAACCAATTTGAAGGCTTAAACGTAGCAAGCCGCCTAAGCAAATCCCCTCTTTCCCAAGGTCTGCATGAAGGTTGTGAAGTCCCTAAAGCAGAACCTCCAGCACTTGTACTCAAGGATGTCCAAATAGGCTGTGTACCAACATAAGTCAAAGAACCCGTTTTGGAGCCTGGCCCATGGCCAGACCAATCTGCACTTCCTACATTTGCAGGTACAGCAGGAGAAGATGCCGCTGCAGAACTGATAAAGTGAAAGGCGTAAGAAATTGGAGGTTTTGTACACAAAGTAAGTCATGTATTCAGTTTATTTTGAAGGGAAGGCACGTAATCAGTAAAATGTACATAATTTTCTAAAACAAAATGCATGTAAATTCTAGTAATGAAACACATGCCAGTGGACAAATATGTAAGAAACGGAATCTAAAATGTGGAGTTCAATTGTGATTTTAGCAAGTTTCACACAGACACGCAAACCGTAAAAATGAAAATCCTTCTCATCAAGATGCAACCAGTGTAACATGAAACAGAAACACTTGACTAATGAGCATTTGTAAGTTTGTAACAAAAGATTAAAAGGATAAATCATAATTTGGTATCTTTTTGGCAAAACTATGAAGACGATTATCTTCCCTTATGGGTCAGCTTCGTTCCTAATACTGTTTCAGTTTAACATGTAATCACTGATGAAACTTAATATTCGATTAGATTTCAGGGCTTAAAAATAGGGTTTTAACAACATCACCAAACCACCCTCACATCTTTGTATGTTTCTCTCCTCTCTAGCCTAATCTCCAATCAAGACTTGATAGGTTGAATTTCAGCTTCCTTATGCACTCTGCTTTGACCTCCTCCCGCATTCCATTTTTCTTAGTCAGCCATCACTGTCTTAACCCTCACCCTCTTTCCTATGCATTGTCCTCCGATTTAATTACCTCATGTCACTAAATTCTACAAGGAACCAAAATCTGACCCTCCCGTTTACAGCAGTCCTTCTGGTGGACTTCAGTGGAAAAATGTGATTACGGAAGAAAGGCCTGCTGTCTGGAGGAAGAAAATGAGGATTACACTGATGAAAGGGTAGGACATAGGAAAAAAAAAAAAAAAAAAAAAAGCAAGTGCTTATTATCCATGGCCTGGAATCGACCATCCCTGGACTTCTCAATCAAATAAGCACAAGACTGATTCATGAGTATACTTCCCCTCCCTTTGGTAAGATATCACACACCTAACAGAACACTATATACAAAGGGACTTTGCTGATCCCCCGGAGAGAGAGAGAGCACCAGGAGCTTATCAATTACCAAATTGGCTCTTGGTTGTGGGGGAGAAAAAATAATATAAAACTTGCTTATAAACAACGAAAAGTCGAACAAATTGATTAAAAAAAAAAAAAAAACTGGGACTTCAAAGCGCTCCGACCTCGACATTTCTACAGCGGATCAACCGGAAACATCACCTAAATTCGGGTATCCATTCATCAACACGTCTGAATTCCGAATTCTGACAAACAAGTGAAGCAAGTAACTAGGACGCATCACGTCAACAGCATCATAGATGGATAAAATTCCCCTAATATACTAATCGAACAGAGTCTGAATCGGCAAAAAGAGCAAATTCACAATTCGACGAACACAAACCCTAACCACACACGGATTTTAGTAATGTCTATAAACCTAAATGAAGAATTCCACGGGGCCTCGATCGCTAAATGAGGGGTGGATAGAAAAATACGCCGAAGGATATATGAAAACAAGAGCGAGAGAGAAAGCGTACCTAGCAGCCGGAGTAGGATCGGGGGCGTTGTTGGTGCCGCCGGAACTAATTACTTCCTCTCGCATTCTCTCTTTCTCCCTCTCTCAAGTCTCAACACAGGTGGCCGTGTCGCGGTCTGTGACGAAGAGGAAGATAATAGAAAAGATTGTGAAGCCGGTAGGCGGTAGCTGAGTCTCCTCAACTAGTCGGATTGAATTTTTTTACGGTGATAATTTTGTAATTTTTAGTTCAATTTATTTAAAACTATATTCTATTATTTCTGATTTTTTTTATAGTTAGTTTAGGTATAATTTTATTAGCTTATTAGTTATGTTTATATGTAATTTGTCATGTTTATTTAAATTAATGATATTTAAATTTTGAACTAATATTATAAATGAAAATAATTTTTTATTTATGGTTATTATAATACTTTTATTATACTATTTTTAATTTATAATATTTATACTACTAATTCAATCGAGTATTCTTTTAATTTAAACATTTTACATTATTAATACCTGCATTATTTTGAGCTTATGAAAAAAAAATTAAATGTATGAACTATTAATACAATATAACGTGAATTAATAGAACAAAATTTGAACGAAAACAATGTCCAATAGAAAAAGATGTAGAGGGAAAAAACTGGAACAATTAAGTTCAAAAAATTTATGAACCATTAGTATAATACATTTGAACAAAATGTACAAAAATTTTGACCAAAAAAATGTCTGTAAAAAATAAATAAATAAAATGACACGTGTTGCACCGCTCTATATATAATAATGTTGTGTACTTGAACCGTTCCTAAAACTAATTACTATTGTATTATATAAGATCCACTAAAAACTAATATTCTCTACAAAATATTAATTTTTTTTAGTATATATATTGATGATTTTGTTAAGTATGTATTTTTTTAATGTGTATAAATGATGCACTTTTGTAAACTGAGTGATATTTTTTTTAATAATTCTAGAAAACATAAAAAAGTAAGAAATTAATTAGTTGAGTTAAATGATTTTTTTTAAATCCTAGGAAGAAGGGAAAAAATGATATACCAAACTTTCACATAGTTAACTTTCACTTACTCAACCTTTACGTACCCAACATCACGTACCCGACCTTCACGTACCCGATCTTTACGTGCCCGACCTTCACGCGTCCGATCTTTGCATATCCAACTTCACTCACTTACTCAATGTTAGTTACTCGATTCTACGTACCTAATTTATTCTTTTGGGTTAAATTATAGAAATTTGGAAATTTAGGTCATTCCTTGTAATTATAACTTGGGGTAACTTTTTGTAATTATCTTTTTGGCTGCAAAATATGCAAATTTGGGAAGTTGGGCTATTAACGCAATTACAAAATATAGGAGCCTTTTTAATTTAAATAAATATTCATCTTTCCCAATCGATCTAGGGTTCTAGTGAACCCAATGGAAACTTTTATGTAACTATAAGTAAAAATGAGCTACTATGATTTGTAGAGAATCCTTCTTTGAAACTGGAGAGAATGACTCATTATAAGCGGTATCCTTATAACTAGTGGAAACTTTTAGCTACAAGTCTAATCTTATGCCGTTTGATTTTCCCAAGAGAGTCGTGTTTGGTCTTATTGACTTACACCCGAATTTTTAATGTCATTGTGGTAAATCAACTAACTACCAAACGTTATTTGTATCCATATATTTCATCGTTAAACATGTCATCAATCCATTTATCAAAGCCTACACTTTTATGGCTTGTGAATACGTACTTGGATATTTTTCCAATCAAGTGTTAAATTCACATTTTTATGAATACAACATATAGTTATCATAAATAGTTGGTTTTTGAGGTCTTGTGCACCTCCTTGATGCTACTTCAGGTGTTGAATTTACACAACAATTTCACGATGGGGTGCATGGTCATTTAAATTTGATGCATTGTTGGTTGGACCAACAACATTAGGTGAAACAATGTTTGTCGAAACTCTAACATTAGGTTCCGGTAGGAACCTTTATTGGAATAAGGAGAAAGAACATATAACATCCATTTGATTAAATAATGAACGTTCATGACAGAAGATGCACAATAAGCTCTAGTAGGGGAGTTTTACGAGATTGTTCATATATTATTCACCGGCAATTAATAGGATCGTTATAATAAGGAAAAATATCTTATGTATGGATAGAGTTGAATAAGATAATTATGAATGCTTTCAATTGATTAATTTTTAGATCTTCGTTATACATTAAAAGATCATTATATAAATTTGGGAAACAAAACTTAATAATGCTCTTTTGTTACATACTAACGATCGTTAACCAATGAAAAGAAGTAAAAGGAACCTTTTTAACAATCAGTCGTTAAAATTGTTTTAATTTAACGATCGTTCATTTTTTTTAAAATTAACGATCGTTAAGTGTTGTTAAACGATCGTTAAACAACTTAATAATCGTTACATTTTTTAAAAGTTGTATCCGCTCGTTAGCCTACACTAACGAGCATTATCTAAAAAAATTATATAGGCTAACGATTCGTTATATGAAATCGAGAATGTAGATAATAATCATTTGCTAATGTAAATGATGCCCGTCATCAGTGGCGGATCCAAGGGGGGTAACGGGTGGTACGGTGCCCCGGCTTGCGACGTCGTTTTGCCTTAGGAAGGAAAAAAAAAAAGGAAAAAACCCTCCTTAAAACGAATTATGTTACATGATGTTCTATTAGCTCATTTGGTAGAGGAAGGGAAGAAAGTACATGAAGTCGTGGGTTCGAGTTTTGGGAGTAGCAAAAAGTTCCTTTTTATTTTATGGATTTATTTTAAACAAATTACAATATATTTAGATGGAGAGATTAAATGATGTTTATTTATTATTTCATTAATTCCTAACTATTACAATAAAATTAATATAATTTTTAATACAATAATTCATCAACAACTATCTAATTTATATGACAATATATTTATAAAAGAAACTAAATATACAAAATAAATTTAAATTTTATCTAAGTAAAAAAATAAATTTAATACAATAATTTCTAATGCAATAAATTTAATAAAATTTTATCTAAGTAAAAAATTAAATTTAATATAATTAATATAATTTTTAATACAATAATTCATCAACAACTATCTACTTTATATGACAATATATTTATAAAAGAAACTAAATATATAAAATAAGTTTAAATTTTATCTAAGTAAAAAAATAAATTTAAAGCTAAAATTTATAGTACAAAACTTAAGTAAACTTTTTCTATTTATTTAATTTATATATTTTATTGTTTAATTTCAAGCTTAATATTCGACTTCCATTATAAAATTTTTTTTTGTGCCCCTCCAACCAAAAGTTTCTGGCTCCGCCACTGCCCGTCATACATCACATATGTATTTTACGTTTTTTAAAAAAGAGTTCTAACTTGTCAAATTGGTAATAGGGTGAGCCTGTGAATCAGAGTTCGAAACTCTAAAACGGTGTTTATTAAATGCTTGTTCATAAAAAAGAAGAATTAACGAATGGTGTATGTAGATAACAATCGTATTTTAACTTGGTGCTTATTGTTATTAGCGTTCTAAATATTCTAGTAAAATATTTTGAATCTATTATCGGAAGGACAATAATTATGATCAATCTCTATTTCACAATTACCATAAACACGGATTAATCTCGGACATTCATATAATTAAATTGCACGGTTATTAAAAGCTCCTAATCCGAAAGCCGCACTTATGAGTTGTGAAAATCTCGGACATTCAATAAAAAAACGGTGTTTTTGATTGAGCTGTGAAAATCTTACATTTATAGTGATTAATATTATGAAATCCTATATTAGGTGGGATTTCGCATTGCACATCTGAACATACATCTATATTAGATCCGAACGCAACACATAAGTGCATCAGTTTTCGTCCTAAAACCAATTGTAATAGGAGAAAGAGGTCATCAATCTTCATTACTAATATTGTTATTCATAATTTATTATTCTCACGTATATAATGCCTACAAATCCTCATATTCATCTTCTTATATTTACGTTCATGCAATCCCATTTTGTGAGAGGAAGAAGAAAAAATATGATACAAAGTACCGACAATGCAACACATTATGATGCAATTTTATTATTGATGGTTCGAAAATTGTAGCGCATGAGCTAAAACCGATAAGCTAGATAGTAAATAAGTAGTACAACTTTTTATTCTTAACTTGCTCGTCTTCTCATCGAAGATGCAAACAAACCCACCAACCTAAATAAACTCGGTGGATGGCTCCCTTGAACATCTAATGCCTCTAAAAACCAAGGCAAGAAGAGAAGATGATGCATAAAGATAGAAAAAAAAAGTCAAAATGAAAAAGACGAAGAACAAACGTAACAATCAAACTCCATTGGAAGCGACACAACTCTCTCGTTTGACCAACTCTCAACGGGAAAGCTTTTAGAAACATTCACAAGAGAAGAAGAACTAAGACTCTTCTCAAGAGCATAAACCTCCTTCTCCTCTTCGGCAATGGTGTCAAGAACCCTCGCGAGTCTCCTTCTAGTGAAGGAGACGATTTGCGGGGGTGCAACCTCCAACATGAACCGCGATAAGTAAAGCTTGGCCATTTAGAAGAGCTTTGACATGTACGGTATAAGAGATTAGTTTATTCTTGAAATGTAAAGACTATTTATAGGAGTTTATATTTGTCTTTTGGAAGGAGAAAAGGTTGTTGAAACAATGACGATACTCGTTTGCCAAGTGTTAGCTGTATTCGCCGCCCCTCGACTTTTTGTATTAATGAATAAGAGAGCGACGAGTCTTGGAGGAAAGTGATGAGAAGAATTCATGCGTAAGATTGGAAATCAAATGAATTTAATGAATGAAGATGATGTATCAAAGTTCCCTCTCCATCAAGGCATGTCAAACATGAAGAAAATATTGAACCCGGTTCATTATTTTTTGTGCCATCCTTTTGATTTTGTTGTGTTTGGGAAATATCTTTATAGTATATTCAACATTATGCTAAGATTATACCCAAATATCGTGTGTTGGATACGGCAACGTACACAAAATCATTTCTAATTTTATAGCTGAAATTAATGTGATAATGATTGACTTAGCCATAAACAATAAAACACACTTTTATAATAAAGTGGAAATATCTAAAAATATATATTTCATGTAAAATGTTTATATAATCATGTGTATATTTACTTAGTATGTTTAGATTTCATTCATTATAAGAAGTCCGCTATTACAAATATATATTACAGCTAATGTTTTTTTAGGAGATAATCTATTTAATTCGTTCCGAAGAAAATTATGGGCATATTGGTAACTTGTGTGGACAAGGCTTGCTTCCAACTTCCGTTGACATCCTAATTTCAATTAGGGTAAATTATATAAAAAAAAAGTCCTTAAAAATAAATAGTTAACAAATTCTTATTATTATACAAAACTAGTATAATACCCGCACCTTGTGCGGGTTTTGAAAAAAATGAGAAAGAATATTGTGAAATTGGTTTTTTTACGTGCTTTTGTTTTGTATACTTCTCTAATCTAATCGACTTACCAACATTACTTTATTAAGGATAAATTTACTAAATGAGATTATACTATGGACATACTTAATAGAATAATAATATTATTATTATATATATAACAACATTTTTGTTTTTTTCCAATTATGTAATGAATTTGAGGATTTTTTCTTGGTCAATGGGTAACAATTTAATTTTACAATTTTTTTTTATTTAACAACTCTTTTGTTTTTTTTTGGATTATAATGCTTATTGGTGTATTAAAATTTTTATTTTAATTAATTATTTTTCGACTATAAATCTATTAGTTAATTAGTTAATTTTATTTTTGATTATTAAAATTACAAAAGATTTATGTGATCTACAAGCTATAAAACTTAACATAATTAAACAAAAATTTAATTAATATAACGCGGTCTATATCTACAAGCTAAAAAAGTTTTAAAAAAATTTAATTTAATTCAAAATTAACTTTAAAGTCAGATAACTATTATCTAAAAATAACTTATTTGTTGATGGGTGGAAGAAAATCAATAAATAAATAAAATTAACATAAAAAAGGTGTACACGTCAATTTTTTTTTAATAACTTGAAAATAGATCAGATACACGGGGTTACGGTTACAAATCAAATCAAGGGATGAAATAATAGAAAAACGATTGTTAATTATACAATTTCAAAAATAAATTGTGGGAGCTCCATTTCGAAATACTACTCTCACAACGCACCACGTAAACTGTCATGTATAATGCTCTAGTAGTAGATATAGACTCGCCCATAACGTAAAATTTTTAGTTCCAAAAAAATAAATTTTTTTCGACAAATTTGTAAAACATAAAAAGTTCTAAGGGAACCATGAAAAAAATCACATGGAACGTTCGGAAAAAAAATTCGTTCGAATAAAAATCCTAACAGAAAATATAACTAAAATGGAAATGAAATCGAAACCAATTTAATTAAAATCCATAATAAAAAGATATAACAACAATGGAAATCAATTTACCGTCAAAATGGAAATCAATTTTGTTGATTAAATGGAAGTTTTTTTATTTAAAAAACTATCAAAAAAATCTAATGGAATCATGTAAAGATTTATTATATATTTATAGGTATTTAAAAAAAAAACAACGTAAATTTTGATGGATTATATCAAAAAATAATTGTTCGCTTAAAATCTGATGGAACATTTCGAAAATAAAATTCAATTCAAATTCAATTTAATTAAAACTCGCACATAACGTAAAGTTGTAGTTTCAAAAAAATAAATTTTGTTCGACAAATTTGTAAAACATAAAAGTTCTAAGCGAACCATGGAAAAATCTGATGGAACGTTCGAAAAAAAATCCGTCTAATAAAAATCCTAACCGAAAATATAATTAAAAGGGAAATCAAAATCGCAATATCTTTTAATATATTTTTATAAATATTTATTTTTTAAAAAAATGATTTGGTTGTTAAGGTGATTTGATTGTTAAAGCTAATTCGATTAATTTTTTTTATTATTATTAAAAAATTGATTTGGTTTCTATAAAATTATTATTTTAACAATAAAAGATTTTATGGTTTAAGAAATAGTGTAAAAAATAAAGATTTATTGGCTTTAATTGTGGGAGCTCAATTTCAAAAATCCTGCGTCCACAGCGCGCCACGTCATCAACCCGTGCTCTGTTTTAGTAAGTATAATAGAATAATAGATAATAGATTTGGTTTCTATAAAATTATTATTTTATTAATAAAAGATTTTATGGTTTAAAAAATAGTGTAAAAAATAAAGATTTATTGGCTTTAATTGTGGGAGCTCAATTTCAAAAATCCTGCGTCCACAGCGCGCCACGTCATCAACCCGTGCTCTGTTTTAGTAAGTATAATAGATTTTCATATAAACTTAAAGAAAAATTAAATAATAAACAAATAAGCATTGTTCATATTTAGAAAAATAAATTTATCGTTCAGTTATTTTAATATCAGTAAGTAAAATCTATATAATATATCTATATACATATATTAAAGCAGAAGCGTTTACTTCAACGTGGTTCATCCTAACAAAAAAATATGCCACATGTCATTTTCTTAGAATTTTAGTTTTTTTAAATTAATATATATAGTTACCATATTTTAATTATCTTATTATAGAACTTATATTTATCTACTTACCAAACATATATATATATATATACTATTAGTGTTAAAATATATATCTATATACTAATAATAAAGTAGAAGCCTTTAATGCCATATATTTTTTTTTTCCGTTCTTTTTGTCAATGCAATTTAAAACGCACTCTCATTTTAAAAAAATTAATTAAAAAATTATATAAACTAACTATATATATATATATATAAATAGATAGTT
>BSUD01000002.1:10684827-10900955 GCA_033239045.1 Fagopyrum esculentum | reverse complement strand
TATATATATATATATATATATATATATATATATATATATATAATATTAAAAAAAACCTTAATTACATAAACCATGGTTCCATATATTTTTATATTACGGGGTATTTTAACGTTCAGTTTCATTTAATACCTTTTTTTATCAAGAACATGTAAACTATCATTTATTTAAAAATATCATTTTCTGTTTTTATTATCTTTACTTTCCCTTATAATATTATCTTCCAACTCACTTTAATTAATAATTAGATTTGTTTTACAATTTTATTAAAGCTAATCCCGCACACGGTGCGGGTATTAGACTAGTATATATTGAAGCAGAAGCACTTCATCCTACGTGTCATATTCTCATTAACCTCATGCCACGTGTCATTTTCTCATGTATTTAAATTTTATAATTATACTAATTTATTTAATCATTAGTATAGATAATAAATATATATATTTTTCCTTTTTAATCTTACCACAATCTTCAATATACTCTTAAGATATTCTTCTCATCTTATTTTGAAAAATTTCTCACTTTTCATTATAAAATGATTAGATAGTTTATTATACTAACTTTAACATATAAATATATAATTCTTATATTAATTAGAAAACATTATGTATGAGTTATTATAATATAACTATTACATCTTCTTTGTTTTTTAAGAATATTATTTAAAACTACCTAAGATAATTTTGTAATTGAACTTCTTAAATATTCTCTATTTTAACATTTATACTTTAATTTAAAAAAAATATTTTTCATTAGCTTCATGCCACATTTTATTTTCTTGTGCATTTTAATTTTGTAATTATACTAATATATAAATAAATAAATTATTAATATAAATAATAGTTATATTGTTTCCATTTTTAGTGTTACCATAATCTTCAATATACTATTAAGATATTCTCCTTATATTTTTTTTTGAAAAATTTCCTACTTTTAATTATAAATAAAATAATTAGATAGTTTATTATCTTAACTTTAACATATAAATATATAATTATTATACTAATTAGGAGATATTCACTAGCTTAACAAATCTATAAATTATTATAATATAGTTATTACATCTTCTTTGTTTTTTGAAATATTATTTAAAACTACATAAGATAATTTTGTAATTGAACTTCTTAAATATTCTCTATTTTAACATCTATATTTTAATTTCAAAAATTTATTTCTATTTTTCTTTTAGTTATTTTATTCACCTTTATCATCTTTATAAATAGTCTACTAACATTAACTTTAAATAAGATATGTAATATTATAATTTATTTTTTAAGAAAAATATTTAAAACATCTAATATAATTTATTTAATTGGTTGTTTTAAAAGTATTCTATCACTAAAATTATTATGATACATCAACATTGTTTATAAAAATTTAAATAATTAGTTACCTATTCAATAAAACTATTTTTAATGATATATTAGATTTGTTTACCCGTACCTTGGCACGGGAGTTTCACTAGTATATTAGTAAAATGAGACTCAAAAAATAGTCAAAATAACCAAAGTGACCAATTTTTATTTTCAGCTTTAAAATAAAAACAATATACTGTTTCTAGGAAACATAAACATCAAAGTTGTTGTAGTATAGTGGTAAGTATTCCCGCCTGTCACGCGGGTGACCCGGGTTCGATCCCCGGCAACGGCGTTTTTATTTTATTAAAATTGATAAGGTTTCACAATTTCCATAGCTCATGTCATTGATTCTAGCTTCATAATCTATAAGGACATAATCAAACAAACAGTCCCCGTTTTCGAGTCTAAAATCAACATAATCAAGTTTAATAAACTCAATCACTGGCTTTCCCTTTTAATTTTATTTTCTTCCTTCTTTCGTGCTTGTGTGTTTGACTAATCCAAGTAGCTCACCTACTCAACCACCTCAAATACACCAAACAAAAAAACTAACTAAGTCTTTATTTGTTTAGTGGTATGAGAGTATTTGAGGGTGTTGGTGGTTGTAGGGGTTGATTTTGTTACCACAATTATCCAAGATTAAATGTATATCGAAGCAGCAGACGCACTTGCAAATCATCTGATTTTACTTAATGCGCCTTTCGGAATCTTTTATAAACCTCCTAGAGTATTCAAGGATTTATTTCGGATGTATATTAGCCTCCGGACGAGATGAACATTATCGAATAATTTAATATATAGCAGGTAGGGCGAGACCCTCCTTTCGGATAAAAAAAAAAGAAGAAAGATTTTGATGAAAAATACTCTTTTTTTAAGTTTCTCTTTAGTAACTAAAGTCCTTTTTTATTACTAAATTTCACATAAAAATTCAAATCCTCTTTAATACATAATTGTTAGGGTTTAGGATATTAGGCTTAGGGTCTTAGGATTTAGGGTTGGAGTTTAGCATTCAAGATTTAGTATGTTAGGGTTTATGAGTTTATCATATATATTGGGTTTAATTTAAGGTTTTGGGATTTAGAATTTTAGTGCTTTATTAAAAATAAGCCTAATTTCTCAATTATTCCAATAGATTTTGGCATGTAAAATGTTTGTGTTGATTATTTTGACAACGATAACAAATTTTCACAACAAAACATTGTTAAGTTTTATTACATAATTGTAGGTAATTAACTATTACAATTTTTTTGCGAATATTAAAGTATTGAATATATATATATATATATATATATATATATATATATATATATATATATATATATATATATATATGCTACCGATGTCAATCATATAATAAATAAGCTTATATTTTTCCGAAAAATTCACTTCCATGTTTTTTTTAAAAAAAAAATGACTTTGCTGAGGTTTTGTTAAGGTAAAAGGTATATTTGAATTGTTGGAATTGAACGTCTATTGGAATTAATTAACTTGATTCTCCTTTCACATCCTTCTCTTAGAGGTTGGTTGATACGATATGTTATTATGTTTTGTTGCATTCTTGTGTTGTCATCACAGCTTGAGTGGTGATTAAAGGCAATTGATCCATCGCAAAGGTAACTTAACTCAGCTGCTATTTTTTAGCTAACTAGTTTGTGTACCCGTGCCTTGCACGGGGTGTTTAATATAGACTAATTAAATATGCAATAACATGAGCATATAAAATTAAATACAATTGTTAAGTCTACACATTATTTTAGTTTTTGAAGAAAATCTCCCGTCGAAATATTTCACCTCTAATTTTTTTCATTTAAAAGGACTATGGCTTGACAAAATGACTTTCAGTTTGAAGGAAATTGCAAGAAAATAAGATATTTCAATGGAATAAACAAAACATATTTTCGTTCAGCAAGATCAATGGATGTTCGCTACCAACTTTTTTTTTTTCCTTTACTATTTTGAAGATTCTATTTAGTCAGCATATTTAATTGTATTTCTTAATTATTTATGGTTTTTTTTGTTATCATATTTAATCGGATTTTATTTATTTATTTCTGGTTAAAGAATCTTTCCGGTGTTTTTTTTTAAAGATATAAAAATGATCAAAGATCTATGAGATTAATGATTTATGTATAACATAACACCTTAATTTATGTTTGAAATGTTAACATAAACATCATGAATTGTTTATATAGGTATAGGGTTAGTTCCTATTGATCAAACATACAAAGCTGCCCATTCGGGGCAGCTTTGGAGTGTACGATTCAGTAGAAAACTATAGTACTATACGCACGATTCCTGACAGCATTGTGTTGCCTTCCAATCTGAGGATTGGAACGGTGTACATCGGCAATATCCTCCACTTCTAGGGTTCGGGAGTTATCGCCGAAGGTATAATCTCCTACGATGTCGTAAAAAATACGTGGAAGCAAATTCCTGTCCCTATCCCTTATGAAGCACGTTACGCCTTCCTTGCGGAGGGTTGTGGAAGACTATGGTTGGTCGGCGCCGTGGCAATCGAGGATGCGGTCTCCATCAAAAAGTTGAAATGGACAAAGATAACTGGGTTGCCAATGTAGGAATCTGTAATACGATAGTTAAACTGTATGCAGTATAACGATGAGGTACAAAATTTCATACCACCGTAGTGCGTATGTTGAGCAGAGTCGAGATCAGAATTTCTTTCCTTAATTTTATTACGATTACGATGGTTACCGGTGTTTAAGAATCCTAGGATACAACTGATGTTCGAATCCGTGCGTTGCACTCTTGAGATCAGAAGCTCGCAAGCTTGAAGAGAGAAGAGAGAATAGAGAATGATTGTTGGTGTGTTTTAGAATGAAGGAAGAGCTCTCTATTTATAGGAGCTGCAGGGGCTGAATTGGGCTATGAGCCTCGAAGTCCAGCCCAATTTTTGACTATTTTCCCAAGTTATTGCCTATCATGCAACCAATTTTGTGCATCCATTTCTCATTCAAACGGAACTCAAATTTAACGTATGAGTATACCACGAGCAAGAGCTCGTGGAGGCGAAGCCAACACTCCCACTTTCCGGTGTTGATAATGGCCGGAGCCTACCCAAATGTGCCCGGAAAAGTGTCCGACGCACACATGTGGTAAAACATGTTTTTATTCATTATTTTTCATTAAGTTAGTTCCAACAACCAATGGCATGGAAGCTTACTCTTATTCGACCATATTTTTTCGAGTGTTTCGTCAATAAGAAACTGTTGATATTGTCGCTTAGAGACCATCGAGGCAGTTGGATTTTCACATATGACGCGGAAAACTGTGGGTGGTCGAGGGTTCCCCCTTTTGTTATACCCAATTGGTTTCGTTCGCGCGAGTATCTCGACAATACCTTTGGCTTCTTCCCTTGCATTTCTGCTTCCCCGTAATCTACATAGATGTCATTAGTCATTCTTTTATCTTTTTTTCTGTCTTGATGGAGATCAACAATGTTGCCTTATGCTTTGACATTTTGATTTGTTAACTTTCTTATTAGCCTCGGACTTCTAAGGAAATATGGTCATCTTTGTTAAGGTTTTGAATAGCATTTTTTCAATAATGTAGAAGTTGTCAACTCATAATTGCATAGTAAATTAGTTAGTTAAAAATAGGCCATTTAGAACTGCATAGTTAATTAGTTGCCATTTAGAACTGCATAGTTAATTAGTTTTTAACTCGTTATGGCACGTAGATGTGGTTAACTCACTCGATAATTCCTCATATAATATATACTAGTTTTTTTAACTCGTTATGGTACGTAGACGTTGTTAATGTTCTGAATATCATCTATATATCGATAGAGATATAGATGAAGACGTGAAAGAAGCTTATTAAAGTTTTGAAAGTCAAGGTAATGTATTAATTCCACCTATCTAGGTCATATTTTTTCAAATTTATATATATATACACTTTACCTTAGGGGTACCAACGGATTTTCCCAAAATTCATGCAAACGGAATTTTGAGTTAATGTTTTATTATTTCAAACGGAAAAAAATTTAAAGAAGGTTATTGAAGTTTTTCATATTAAGGTAATATTATATTCAAAAAAAGAAGTTTATTTAAGCAAAATTAGGTAATGTTTTGAAAATATTATTGGACAAGATATTATTGAGTAAAAATATCTTGTACCAAACAAACCCTTATCAATTTCGAGCAACGTTCAGAAGTGCCAAACAAAAGTCTTAAGGACCAAAAACACTTCGAAAAAATATAGACAACTAAAATTCACTGCCATTGTTGCGAGAAAATAATGCTACCCACAAAGTACTTGGATTGGTAACAATGTCCGCAACCAAAATTGAAAGACATGGATCCTGAAACCAGAATACGGAACCCAAAACAAACCACATCTCAATCGAGCCGGGTCTTAAGCACCACCACGCGAGGAACGGGTCGAAGACCAAGCAGGCCTGGAACTGTCGATACCACCACTCCCGCCAAAGGAAGATGATCTGCTACTGCAACGATCGTCGTTTTTCCAACCAAAAGAAGGCGTGCGGTCGTCACGTCGACCCTAGTGATCACTCTCTGGTGGTGGAGCTTGACTAGGGGGAGTGGTTGTGCCTCGAAGATGACGGGGCACATATTTTGCAGGTCCCGAAGCAGCAGCCGCAGCAGTTGCAGGTGCAGCGGTTCCGGAATCAGGACGAGGTTCGATGGTTGGATGAGAAGTGTCAGTTGACCTTCCAAGAAGCTGCTCTCTCCTTAACTTCTCCTTTTCCTCGAGCTCTCTCTCCCTTTGCCTTTGCTTTTCCACGATTTCATCCAACTTGGCTCGTTTTTCCCCTTCTTCCTTCTTCTTGCTCTTAGCCTCTAATGCATCATAATGCCACAACATGTTTATGATACAGAATAATATTACGGAAAAATGACTAAAAATAGTACAAAAATATTGACCAAAAGTAACCCTAACACCTAAGCCCAATAATTACCGAATATTTGTCCAATCTTATAAAGTTATACTACAATACCCTTAGACCTTTTACTATTTTATTTCTTGTTGAAACATGATTTAGGAAACAAAATCTTATACCCTTCATCAATAACATTTATCTTGATTTTATTTCATTTAAAGTATATACAATTGAGTTATTCATGCAGGGAAAATTTGAATTTTTAGAAAGACTTGAGTTCCTTACTTGTTATGCTTTGAGCTAAATGCCATTCATTTTAACACAGATGGAGCATATTATTTTGGGAGTTTTATAGTAGGATTATTTTGGATCTATGCTCATTAGTTTGTATTAGTAGTAAGTTAAGGAGACGAACCTTTGCTCTTTTCGGCTTCTTTGCTTTGACGAAGCTCCTTTATTCTCTTCTCTTCGGACCTCAAAAAGTACATAATCTTCCTCTTTGTCTCCCTCTCCTATTTCCTAGTCTCGAGAATTTGAGCGATATGCTGCTCTCTCTCTCCTCTTTCAACCGATCAAATTCAGCTTGGCGACGACTCGTCACTCTCCTCTGGAATTTTTCCTGCAAGTTCAGATAAGATGGAATCGGAAATCGGTACGGCTATATAAATAAAAAAAAATGATAATGATAAATATCGAGCATTTGGAACTGAGAAATGGAGCTCGGTTAAATTACCTTATTGTCTATCAACCGACTTAACTTGTTCTTCTCCAACAGATCACCATCATGACGTTGTTTGCTTTGTTCAATCTCCAGCTGCAATCGTATTAGATAAGATTAGCATAAGGGAAAATCAACCAAGAATATATTTTCTGTTTACATTTTCTACACTAAATGAAGCAATGTAGAGCACTTTCAATTACTTGTTGCTCCTTTTCATGTAAAATCTTTTCCTCCAGCAATCGTTGCTGATAAGCAGCTTTGATCAGAGGTGCAGCTTCCTCGCTTTTAGCTCTCTCAAAATGATCCATATTCTTGGCCAACCTCTGCAGTTTCTTCTCCATTTCCTGCCTTTCCTTGACTTGCTCAATACGTTGCATCTCCATCAAGGTTTGCTTAGTAAATTTCTCCTATAAAGCAGAATTTAAACCAGTATCAATAGAGTAAACAGACAAAAATAAAACATAATAACTATCATATCTCACTTAAACATAACTCACCCCTTCAATGAGTGGCTTCTTCCCCTTCTTTTTACCAAGCTTTTCAAATTCCTGGAGTAGCTGTTTCGCTTCCTGAAGTTCGTGTTCCTTGATTTCTTTGAGAATCCTTTGATTTTTCCTCTGCTCAAGCTCGGGTGCAAGCCGTTTTACTTCAGCCTCCTCCGTCATTTTCTGTATCTTCAACCTCTTTGACTCCTCTTCACGTTCCTTTACAACAAACTATATGTGATGCTTTTGTGGTTGGTAAAAAAAATTGTCAAAACAACAACCAAGCAAGTAACGATTGCAGATACCTTTTCTAAGAGCTGGCACTCTTGCTCCTCTTTCCTCTTTTCAATAATATGTTTGCGAGCAAGGATCTTCTTGTGCTCTTTTTCAACAACTTCTGCTAGACCTGGTAGTACCTCTGCTAATTTAGATATTTTCTCTACAAGGGGATATATCATTGATCTTGCTTTACTCATGGACTCAGCAAACAGTGCCAAGTGCTCCCTCAAGCCATCAGATTCAAGGTCCTAAGCACAATTATAACATCTTATATAAATAACAACAATCGTTAGGAAAGATATTTCTAGAAAAAAAGATGCAAGAAATCCTAACTCACCATACTACCAAAGACTACAACACCCTTCAAGTGGTTCACTTTCATGGATATAAAGTTATGCTTGACAACATCAACAGAAATTTTCTCCACAAAGGAGAATCCAAAAAACGGGATCATGCGAGACAAACTCTCAACGGTCATGTTCTAGTAAACTCGAGATACTTGCAATCAAAAGAAGTTTTAGAGATGGAAAACTAAGAAAGTTGCCCAAGTGTAAATGAATTAAACAATATAAATGCACATGTCGCAGCAATCTCAATGTGGCCAGCTTCTCTAATGCGGGTACATACTGAGACAATTGCATTCTGGTACGGAAGAAGCGGTAGCTAGTTTACCACCAAACTTGGAGACATTGACCAACAAGTGTTGCACTTTCGAGGCCACATCCTAGGGAGGAAATTCGTGTTCTAGCAGCTGGTAATGATCCTTCACTTCTGGAATCACACAAGACATTACACCTTTGGCTGCCTGCAAGGAACATCAAATGACACAAACCGGATATATAAAGTAATCAGCTTAGGCATTTTAGTTCCGCGACTTAAAATATGGTACATAATTCTTAATTACCAGTTCTGAAAGCAATACAGAGCGTGAGAGCTGTCAAGAAATAAAAAAAGTAAATAATCAATTAGACTATTTAAAAGTTGAGCTGTATTATAGGCTAAGTGTCAATATCTAAACTAGACGGATCAAGCATACCACTTCAGTGTTCTCATGCTTGGTCTCAAGACTGAAGTTTATAAGAGCTGATAGCATGAATTATAGTCTATATTTTGGGGTTTGTTTGGACGTTTTATCTTTCATAATCTGCATGTTTGTATGTACATTATGTGATTTTACTACCATTTCATCTACCTTTGCGAGAATCGAGGTTTACACCTAGTTTCGTTGTAATTGCAGGTAATATGGTACGTTTTGCATCAAAAAGGAGCAAAAGGAGTCATGAGTCATTTGGAGCTACATCCAGGGAGCATAGCCATGGATTAAAGATTTACTTTGGAGCAGATTCGAGAGATTTCACATTCTGTCGTGAGCCACCTCGGTTGACCATTGGTTCACCTCGACCGAGGTGATCCAGAGACGCCGACTCGACCGAGGCGAACACCTAGGACGCGGCGAGAATATTTTATTCTTGGAGGAGATCTTTTAAAATTGGAAAGTGATCTTATATTTTTGGGCTTGGCTCCTGGAAGGAAGGAGATATGCAGAATATATATTTTACCTATATTTATGGGAAAATATCTTTCTAAGATTTATTATCTTTGGAGGGTTATTTTCCTATAAAAAGGGTTGGATTTTCACAAATCAGAGGAGGCCGCATACGATCCGCTATCACCCCACATACGCAGCAGCAGCGGCATACTCCAAGCTGGGAGTTTTCGAAGAACCTTTTTGAAGGTTGAAGGAAGATTGAAGTCCATAGCTTTTATAGCTTTATTGAAAGGTTTTGTAAGATTGTCTTCAACTCCCTCAATTGTTGTCTTGTCTATTTGGATTATTATCCAAGGAACGCTTTGTTGTGATATTTGATTCAGTTATTGAAGTCTTTTCATTAAATTCTTTTTTGTTCAAATATTCACTTTCTTCCTATATATTTTAATACTTTCATTATGATGATGAGTGGCTAATTTTCTTGTGTGATTCTAGGGTGATTAGCTGAAGGTTGTGGGAAAAACAATGATAGAATAATCTTAGATTCCAGTAGGATCCTGAAAGTTCGAGTCTTTAACCTTAACCCTAAGCATCTCGTTCGGTTGATGAATATCTCGGCCGGGGTGGAATTCTTCTGACCGAGGTGACTTATCCGACCTAAAACAGAAAGTTAAGTGTTAGAGTTTGCTAAATCCTATTCTTATTACACCTTCCTGGTTCAATGCAAGCTTAGGATGAGACTTACCCGGTAATTCCTTAGTTTGTGTATAAACGATCATAAGTGTAGGTAATAAAGGGTTATCCTTTATTGGGGTTTGAGTGTGCTTTCATCCCATCTTTGTGAGTTAGCCTGAGACTTACCCGGTAAAGGTTGATTCTATTCCCTTAGATGGTGTGTTAGTTTGAGGTTATAGTTCTTTATCTTGATTCATTGAGACTTACCCGGTAATAGGAGTTACGGTTTGGGATTAGTGTGTAGTGAGACTTACCCGGTGATCTACTTCACTTTAGTAACACCTTCCCCATGCAAAAATCTCAGCTTTGTCCGCTTATCTATAGATCTTGAGTTGGAACCACAACTTGATGCTTTAATCCCTAGAATTGCATGTTTGTTTTATTGACTTCTTATTCATCTTTGATTGTGTTAATCGCTCTTGTGGTTAGACTTGACATAGCATACCGTATTGACTTTGTTTCACCGAGTCCCTGTGATCGACCCCTGAAATTTTCTTGCTTTTACTACGATTGACCCGTACACTGCGGGTTCGCATCCTTGTTTTAAGCTTAAGTCTAGGGTTATAAATTTAAAGCTTGCACACACCGTTTGGAGCGAACAAGTTTTTGGCGCCGTTGCCGGGGACTTGGTCTAGACCGAGCCGGTACGGTTTGCTCTTGGGGCGCTTGCCCCGTTTCATCTAACCACTCTACTTGAGTGACGATTTTTGCAGGTTCTTTCTTAGGTATATGCGAAGAACCCGCACTGGGAAGGAAATCGTTCCTTACGATCCCGAACCAGAAAAGACATACAAGCGACGCTTAAGAGAAGCGAAGATGGCCCAACAAGACGATCACGATCTTGCGGCCCAATTGAAAGAGACGCAGGAGCTGCTACGTCTCAGTAAAGAAGAACTAAGGCAAGAGAAAGAAGAGAATCGTGCCAAGACTGCAGCAATCGAAGCTGAGATTGCAGTCATACGAGATCAGATTCTACTTCGACCGAGGGAAGATCCTCCTGTTGATCCTCGACCGATGTAGAATCCAGTAGTTGACCCTCGACCGAGGCAGATTCCAGTACCCGTCGCCCCGGCCGAGGTACTTCCACCTCGGATGCCAGTCCGATATGTTCTTCTTGCAGGGATCCCGCAAACCCTAGGTCAAAGGATGGACCCGAATCAACAGCTGAGGCGTCCAGGGGTGAACCTAGGAGATCCAGCGGATCATGACTACGAACTTCGACCACAAGTTCTATCCATGATTCGCCAATGCCAATTCGGAGGGCTAGAGAAGGAGTCGCCGCATCAACATCTTCAAAACTACGAGATCTTGATGGAAACCTTGCGACCTTCCAGAATTGATAATAACAACTACAAGCTAAGACCTTTTTACTTTTCTTTAAAAGATAGAGCTCTTACTTGGTATCAATCTCTTCCTCCAGGAAAAATTAGCACATGGGAGGAGATGACTACGGAATTCTTAACCAAATTCTTTCCCCCCTCAAAGACCGCTGAAATGAGAGGGAAGATCAATGCTTTCATCATGAAGGACAAGGAGAGCTTGTCCAAATCTTGGGAGCGGTTCAAGGATATCCTTTTGGATTGCCCACATCATGGGATTCCAAAGATCGAGTTGTTGGAGATCTACTTCAAAGGGCTGGACGGAAGCACCCAGTTCAATCTCCAACTACTCTCCGCCGGTACCTTCATGGACATGGCGATTGACGAGGCTTGGGACTTCATTGAGAAGCAAGCCTTGCACATGGAGAAGTATACCCACCAAGAAGCTGAAGGTGGAGTTAAAAGAGTCAACTTTCAAGAGACTCAACCCAACAATAATCAACTCACGTCGTTGAAGAATGACGTGAAGCAATTGAAGGAGCTCTTGATGGCTCAAACTAAGAAGGAAGAGCAAGGGCAAAGGAGCAACAACAATAACGGGTACCGTAACAACAACGGTCCCCGAAACAACAACTACAACAACAACAATAGAGGATCCAATAGCAACAACTGGAGGGCGAATAACCAAAACCACGGTAACAATTATTCAAACTCCAACTCTAATGATTCCTCTAACCCTTTCCTCTCTTCTCCTTCTTCTTCTTCTACTCCATTGAAAAGCCAAGGGCAAGGATCGAGTTCGTCTCAACCGGAAAAGAAAGACGCAGTTCTGGAGGCAATCTTGATCAAGCTTAGTGCTATGGAGAATTCTATGACTTCATTTTCGAGGGCCCAAAAGTCCCTCGAACAACAACTTGCTAGTAGGGCGAATGAAGCGCCAAGAGATCCAGGGAAGCTTCCAGCAAAGACGGAAACTAACCCTAAGGGCCAGTGCATGGCCATAACGACGAGGAGTGGACTCAAAACTGCAGATCCAGTACCTCGCTCGACGCAGACCACCTCGGTCCAGATCCAGTCGAAGAACACCTCGACCGAGATGCCAACCGAGGCGGAGCAACAGAAAGCAGGAGGAACGGCAGAAACTTATGTTCCACCTCCTGCATATAAACCACCACTTCCATTCCCTCAATCCAGAGCCAGAGCACATCTAGACAAGCACTTTGGTAAGTTTCTTGACTTGATGATTAAGCTACATATTAATATTCCTTTCCTTGATGCTATTTTAAGTATGCCCGCCTATGGGAAGTTCTTAAAAGAAATCTTATCAAGGAAGAGGAAGCTGGAGGATGTTGGTGAAGTTAGGATGACATCTAAATCTTCGGAGCTTATCAAGATCATGAAGGAAAAGATGCCACCTAAATTGAGAGATCCCGGCTCATTTTGCATTCCCATTCAAGTTGGGGATGTCACTTGTGAAGCCCTTTGTGATCTAGGAGCCAGCGTGAGCATCATCCCGCTGGAGCTATGCACTAAGATCGGTCTTGGAGAGCCCAAGCCGGTCAAGATTCGACTTTACATGGCGGACCGCTCCATCACCCATCCCGTGGGCATCTTGGAAGACGTTCCGGTCAAGTTAGGTAACTTCTATCTACCTATAGATTTTGTCGTACTTGACATTCCCGCAGATTATCCTGTCCCTATTATTCTCGGGAGGCCATTTCTAGCAACTTCGGGTTGCAATGTGGATTGCAAGAACGCCAAGTTGAAATTCAACGTTGGTGGCGATGAGGTGGAGTTCGCACTACTTGCAGCAATGAAAGGGGAGCAACTAACTGATGATATCTTCAACATCTACGATGAAGAAGAATCAAGAGAATTGGTGAGCTCTATCCTTATTAACGACCCACTCGAAAGAGTTATAAGCTTCAGTTTAATGGAGGAAGGTATAGATGCTTCTTGTGATGCAGATATACGGAGCTTGAAGGCACTGGAAGAGGATCCAGGAGCTAAAACTGAGAAGCTAATCCAGGAGACGAAGATCTCCAGTCTCGGATCCAGTAGCAGTACCTCGACCGAGGCACTTTCTGGACAGAGCGAGGCGACCGAAGAACATCTCGGTCAACGCCTATGCGCCTCGACCGAGGTCGATGGCGAGATGATGTCAACTGAGATTGCTGAGAATAACAATTTTCTTACTCCCTTCTCTGACATTCATCCACTGTTGGTGGAACATTCCATCCACCAACTTTCTGATAATAAAGGTCCTTGGTATGCTGATATTGTGAATTATCTTGTTTGCCAGGAAACACCGCCCGGATTGACGTACTCTCAAAGGAAGAGATTCTTCAAAGAAGTGCGACATTACTATTGGGATGAGCCGCTGCTATTTAAGCGCGGACCGGATGGGATACTTCGAAGGTGCATTCCGGAGGATGAAGTTAATAGCGTCATAAAGCATTGTCATTCACTTCCTTGTGGGGGACATGCTAGCACCGATAAAACATGCGCTAAGGTATTGCGTTCCGGTTTCTTTTGGCCTACATTATTTAAGGACGTGCAATCTTTTGTTGTTTCTTGTGATGCATGCCAAAGAACAGGGAACTTATCAAGGAGGAACGAGATGCCACTTAATAAAATCCAAGAAGTGGAAATCTTTAATGTGTGGGGGATTGACTTCATGGGACCTTTCCCATCCTCCGGAGGAAACCTCTACATTCTCCTTGCTGTTGATTACGTCTCTAGATGGGTTGAAGCCATTGCTTCTCCCACTAACGACGCCAAGGTGGTTGTGAAGTTCTTGAATAGAACTATCTTTCCGCGGTTTGGAACTCCACGCATCATCATTAGCGATGGAGGAACGCATTTCATCAACCGGAAGTTTAAAGCACTTCTATCGAAGTATGGGGTAACCCACAAGGTATCAACCGCTTATCACCCTCAAACTAGTGGACAAGTCGAGATCTCGAATAGAGAAATCAAGGCAATTTTGGAAAAGACCGTCTCTAGAACAAGGAAGGATTGGTCCATGAAATTGGACGATGCTCTTTGGGCGTACAGGACCGCATTCAAGACTCCCATAGGTACCACCCCTTATAATTTGGTATATGGGAAGTCTTGCCATTTGCCCATCGAATTGGAGCACAGGGCGTATTGGGCTATCAAATGGTTGAACTTTGACATCAAGAAGGCTGGTGAGAAGCGACTATTGGAACTTAACGAGCTAGAGGAGCTGCGTTTGAACGCTTATGAGAATGCCAAAATCTACAAGGAAAGGACGAAGAGATGGCATGACAAGCGTATCGTTCCAAAGGAGCTTAACGAAGGAGACTTAGTTCTACTCTTCAACTCCCGCCTCCGCCTTTTCCCAGGTAAGTTGAAATCTAGATGGACCGGACCTTATGTTGTGAAACATGTTTTCCCTCATGGTGCAGTTGAGATTTGGGGCGAAACTAGCGGAAGCTTCAAGGTCAACGGTCATAGGCTTAAGAAGTACCAACCGGAAACGCCGGTTGAGGAGGTTGCACCGATATACCTCGTTTGAGACACATCATGGTCCAACTAGCGACCTTAAATCAAGCGCTTCTTGGGAGGCAACCCAAGGTATTGCCCTCTTTTCCCGTTTTCTAGTCTAGCTTAGATAGTTTTTGTTTTTGCTTTGCTTTGCTTTGTTTTTGGCATTCTGGACAGACAATAGGGAATATCTAGGAAGGAGCACAACTGGAAGGACAGAAGTTCGAGATTCTGAGAAGACAGAAGCACCTCGGTTATTGTCAGAGCACCTCGACCGAGTTGATTCTTGAGCAACCGAGGCGACTAGGGTTTCTGCAAAACCACCTCGGTCCGTACCACCTCGGTCCAGTCGAGACCATCTCGACCGAGGTGACAGCAAATCCAGTGACAGTATAAAAGGGGGAAAAATTACTTTTCACTTTTTTTAATCCTCCTCGACCGCGGCGAACAGACACACCTCGCTCATCTCAGATCTTGCTCGTTTTCGACGTTTTCTGCTTCCAAACCGAGATTGAAGGGTAGAGGAGTCGATTGCAACTGCAGATCTGCAAGAAATTCGAGTGAATCGGCCGGAACGAGGTAAAAACGATCGAAACCCTAAACTCGTTCGTTTACTTCGAATTGGGCTTTGGTTGCCCTTGAATCTGTTGAGGAAAAGCTTAAGTACCCCATAGGAAACAATTGTAGTGATTTTTGGGGGAAAAGAACTGAAATTCAGAGAGTTGAAATCGCGACTGTCTTCGCCTCGGTCCAGTCGATCTGCACCTCGGTCGAGGTGATTCTTGGAGTTTGTCAGTCGACCGAGGTAGTCTGACAGTGTTGATTGAAGATGAGTTCTGACAGATTATTAGCCCTTAGAGATAGATCCTCTCCTTCCCCTTCTTCTTCCTCATCCCGACCTTCTATCCCGGTGATCCACGAGAGACACCAGGTAGATTATGAGCGCATTGCTAGCCGTCCAGTGATCGCACCTAGATTTCTGGATGTTTCTGCTTTTGACTATCTCCACGTTGATGGAGATCTTAGGAGGATGATCACCACCGTCGGGCTGGATCAGTTTACTGAGATCCGAGCCCCAGCCTACTTAGGGCCGACGCTTGAGTTTGTCAGTTCCTTCACTTACCTCCCCACAGAGAGGGCTGTGAAGTACCGGTTGATGAACCGGAACTACTTAGTACCTCTAGACCACTGGAGAGACATCTTTGGCTTCCCTGCCCCCACTGCCGTAGACTTCCCGACCCGAGCCGTAGCTAGAGAGTTCTGGGGTCAGATCGCTTATGTTGTGGAGCATGCAGATAGGTGGCGCCCTGGTGATTCCAGGGAGAAGCTTATCTTCCATCTTGCTTTTCGATTAGCCCACCGGATCTTCAGCGAGACGCTTCTGGCGCGTACTGAGACGCCCCAGAAGGTCCGACAGGGGGAGCTCTTCGCTTTATACTGCATGGTCATAGGTGGATACCCTGACTTTGGATTGATGCTGGCAGAGGATCTACACAGGATCAAGGCCAAAGGGAAGGGAGATATATGTTGTGGAGGGATAGTGACCCATATCGCTACTTATCAGGATATGGATCTGAGTAGGTGTACTATGGTGGCGGCTGCCAAGCCGCTCGGACTACAGGAGATGATTACTCGGAGGATTCTGGTTCCCCGAGGACTGACTACACCTTACGTCGCTATGCCATGGGAGCTGACTGCACCTCAAGGCATCAGGTGGTCTGCACAGTTCTCAGTCTTTGATCCACATTTCTGGCAGACCGCTTGGGATCCATTGATTGAGGATTACAGAGAGGGAGCAGCTGCCCCTGCTGCAGCTGAGGAGGAGGAGGAGGCTGAGGATGACGACGATGATGATGATACAGTAGATGAGAGAGGAGGTGGCGTCCCGATGGACACAGGGACAGATACAGTTGGGACGAGCGCGCCACCTATCATAGATTTGGATGACGAGGAGGATACAAAGCCGGCACCAGCTGAGACTTCTCCAGTCAGACCTGCTAGACGCAGGAGGCGTGGAGTGAGGGATAGTGCTGCTCACCGACGGATCGATGACCTGACGGATCAGGTTATCGACTCATATGTTGCACTTTCGCTGGATATCCGCGAGATGTAAGAGCGGCAGCATCATCAGCACATCATGGCTCAGCTGCAGTTCGAGCGGATCATGGGCCATCCTTACGATCCGACTCAGTATCCTTATGCACCACCACCGGATCGAGACTACTGAGGAGCTGCAGGATTTTATTATTATATTTTTTTATGCAGTTCGGCTTTTATCCGGTGAGTTCTCTTTTGTTTAGACTTTTATTATACCCACTGGGACAGTGTGTCTCAAGTATGGGGTATTTGTTGTTATTTGACTACGTGATGTATGTTATTTGACCATATTTGATGTATTTTATTTATCGGATATTTTATTTATGCTTCCCTTTTGCATTATATGATTATCTGATATTACATGCATACCTACAGGTTATTTGATTGAGAAAAACGTCGAAACCGAAACAAAAATTGGTTTATAAAAAAAATTATTTTTGACCTCGACCGGGGAGATTCTGGCCGAACGAGGTGTTTTCACCTCGGTTGAACCAAGAACACCTCGACCGAGGTGGGTTAACTGAGAGTTTTCGAAAACGATTTTGTGTTACTTATCTGGATATGATCTCAGTGAAGATTTTGTTTACTTACTGGTTTTAAATTCTTTATGTGTTTGAAAAGTTTTATAATATGTTTAAGTTGCTAAATGCTTTGTTTGAAATTATTAGCATGTTTAATACTTTGTTTTTATCCAAATTATGTTGAATTTGAAGGTTGACACCGCAGGTTAAGTTCTCTCACTTTCTTCTTGGAAAGACCAAGGCAATTCATTCTCTTCTTCTTCTTCTTCTTGATCATGCTTAGCCCCTCATATACATTTTGCCCCCCTTTACCTATCCGGGAATTTGGAAGCAAGCGAAGTGGTGAAAACAAGTTAAAGTTGAAGTGGCTGGAAGTGAAAGTGTTAGAAAGTAATTTTAGGTTTGGGGAAGTCAATCATGATGATGAGTAACTCGGCACCATTCACATAGCCGGGTGTTTGTGTCTTGCCAAAGTCGGATTGAGCGATATTCCTAACGGGTCATGGTATGTGCATCAAGGGTTTGATGCATCTCGAGAAATTGATGATTGCAGATTTCCTAGGCTTCGGTTATTGTGCACCTCTGTCCATGCATCCCAAAAAAGTAAAGTAAAAGAAAAGAAAAGTGTGAGATAAGCAAAGCTTATTGGTGGAAGATGTTGCAAGTCAAGGTGAAAGTGAAGTTCATCCTTTTCCCGGATTCTAGCACCACATTACCTTACATACATCCCTACCCTACACGTTTCTTGACCTTTTCTTTTGGGAAGCCCTTGAGACCTTGAGCTTGTTGATTGACTTGGCGGTTTAAACTGGATTATACATGATTAATTTTGATAATTATGATTTATTATGCATTCTATGATTTTATGCAAAGATGAACAACTTTCTTATATTTATAAATTTTTTTGATCATATTGAGTTTTTAATTCCAGGAAGTATTCTCTTAGAGTGATCTATGATAGTTGCACACCATAAAATGTTTTTGAAAGAATTTTTCATTGATTTTCTTGACTTATAATCCATTCTATCTTGTCTTCTATATGCGGAACTTGCTTGGGGACAAGCAAGGGCTAAGTATGGGGTATTTTGATAGCATGAATTATAGTCTATATTTTGGGGTTTGTTTGGACGTTTTATCTTTCATAATCTGCATGTTTGTATGTACATTATGTGATTTTACTACCATTTCATCTACCTTTGCGAGAATTGAGGTCTACACCTAGTTTCGTTGTAATTGCAGGTAATATGGTACGTTTTGCATCAAAAAGGAGCAAAAGGAGTCATGAGTCATTTGGAGCTACATCCAGGGAGCATAGCCATGGATTAAAGATTTACTTTGGAGCAGATTCGAGAGATTTCACATTCTGTCGTGAGCCACCTCGGTTGACCATTGGTTCACCTCGACCGAGGTGATCCAGAGACGCCGACTCGACCGAGGCGAACACCTAGGACGCGGCGAGAATATTTTATTCTTGGAGGAGATCTTTTAAAATTGGAAAGTGATCTTATATTTTTGGGCTTGGCTCCTAGAAGGAAGGAGATATGCAGAATATATATTTTACCTATATTTATGGGAAAATATCTTTCTAAGATTTATTATCTTTGGAGGGTTATTTTCCTATAAAAAGGGTTGGATTTTCACAAATCAGAGGAGGCCGCATACGATCCGCTATCACCCCACATACACAGCAGCAGCGACATACTCCAAGCTGGGAGTTTTCGAAGAACCTTTTTGAAGGTTGAAAGAAGATTGAAGTCCATAGCTTTTATAGCTTTATTGAAGGGTTTTGTAAGATTGTCTTCAACTCCCTCAATTGTTGTCTTGTCTATTTGGATTATTATCCAAGGAACGCTTTGTTGTGATATTTGATTCAGTTATTGAAGTCTTTTCATTAAATTCTTCTTTGTTCAAATATTCACTTTCTTCCTATATATTTTAATACTTTCATTATGATGATGAGTGGCTAATTTTCTTGTGTGATTCTAGGGTGATTAGCTGAAGGTTGTGGGAAAAACAATGATAGAATAATCTTAGATTCCAGTAGGATCCTGAAAGTTCGAGTCTTTAACCTTAACCCTAAGCATCTCGTTCGGTTGATGAACATCTCGGCCGGGGTGAAATTCTTCTGACCGAGGTGACTTATCCGACCTAAAACAGAAAGTTAAGTGTTAGAGTTTGCTAAATCCTATTCTTATTACACCTTCCTGGTTCAATGCAAGCTTAGGATGAGACTTACCCGGTAATTCCTTAGTTTGTGTATAAACGATCATAAGTGTAGGTAATAAAGGGTTATCCTTTATTGGGGTTTGAGTGTGCTTCCATCCCATCTTTGTGAGTTAGCCTGAGACTTACCCGGTAAAGGTTGATTCTATTCCCTTAGATGGTGTGTTAGTTTGAGGTTATAGTTCTTTATCTTGATTCCTTGAGACTTACCCGGTAATAGGAGTTACGGTTTGGGATTAGTGTGTAGTGAGACTTACCCGGTGATCTACTCCACTTTAGTAACACCTTCCCCATGCAAAAATCTCAGCTTTGTCCGCTTATCTATAGATCTTGAGTTGGAACCACAACTTGATGCTTTAATCCCTAGAATTGCATGTTTGTTTTATTGACTTCTTATTCATCTTTGATTGTGTTAATCGCTCTTGTGGTTAGACTTCACATAGCATACCGTATTGACTTTGTTTCACCGAGTCCCTGTGATCGACCCCTGGAATTTTCTTGCTTTTACTACGATTGACCCGTACACTGCGGGTTCGCATCCTTGTTTTAAGCTTAAGTCTAGGGTTATAAATTTAAAGCTTGCACACACCGTTTGGAGCGAACAAGAGCAGCAATCTTCAAATTACGTTCTTTCTCATAATGGAGTTCCGAATGAGATGCACCATGTGAGTGATCATAAAGAGCAACGGAAAGTGCAGCCAAAACAACACAAGATGCTATCACCCGAAGATCATTTTGGCTTAAATTCTTGTTATAGGTTTTCTGGAGCATAAAAAACTTAAGCCAAGCATAGGCTTGATACAAGGGACTTCCCGAAACCCAGAATATTTCAGTGAGCTTAGCATAAGACACAACCATCAAAGATGGTTTGGGGGTTTTCTTGACCAAACACATCAGATTATGAATATCTTCAACGGAACGAAAGGCTTCCTATAGGATATAAAAGCATAAATTAGCTACTTGGCACACATTTACTTAAGTAATATAACCAAGTTAGCGATTTTAAAATTTTAAAAGAAAAGATAGTAGTACAGTGCAATCCCAATAAAGGTTGTTATTAACATCCATACTTGCCAAATGCCAAGTTCTGTTGCAACCTTCAGCTGCTCAAACCTTGTATCAAGATATAGTTTATGGCTTTCGGGAAGTGAAAGGTCAGGTCTGTCCCTTTGATCTCTGTATTTGATAAGGTTTAGCAGATGGTTCCTGATAATTTCGCATAGCCTACGAAACTCCGTGGTGCGCTTATACTGCTTGCAGAATTGAAAAGCCCTGTGAAACTATCGAATTGATTGCGCTTTGGGGGAAATACGGCGAAACTTGATTCTTGATCAAAAATCCACTTCGTCAGGTAGTCACGTATAGTCAATTTTCAACATCATGTGTTCATTTTCTGCATTTTTAATTAAAAAGAGAAAGAAAAGAATTAGGGTTGCAGAAAGAATAGATTCTTGATTTCTGTTTATAGATATAATTTTCAATGCAATTGGATAATGAGTTTGCAAAATTTTTAGATCGAAATTTCGATTTCCCTTTTCCGTTAGTGACGAGCGGTTCTGCTTTGGGGAACTACGGGAAAATCGATTCTTGATTTCCCTTTTTCATTCAAAATTCCAACAACTTTTCCTTCTTCATCAGGTAGTTACGTACAGTCAATTTTGTCCTATGTGTTTTAAATTTAGCTATTGTGTATGAACTGTAGTGGAATTACTGTTTTGTATTTTGATTTTTCATGATTATGTTTTAAATTAAGACAGTGGGTATTTTCGGTCATCCCTGGATTGCTAATAGATCCCCTGACTGGCTAGCTAAGAAGAGTTTGTTTGATTTTCGGTCAATACAGTTCGTATGTGTTGTGTTATGAATTTACGAGCATTCAATTTTCTTTCGAGTTTCTTGTTCACTTGCTGATTTAATCAACAAGAGAAATATAATCAAGAATTATGTTTGCACGAAGAATCGATTCTTAATTTCCTCTTTTTAGAAATAGTTTTCCATTCGATTGCATAATTTTTCATTGAATATTGATTTCCATTTTCAGTGGAGTGACGAGCGGGAAACTACCGGGAAGATTGAATCTTGATCAGGTTTACACCTTAACTGCAGCAGGTCATCCACGTCAGGTACTTTTAGTCATTTGCCGCATCTTCTATCAGAGGATAGAAGCATTATGTTTTTGGTAGAAAAATAGAAGCATTATGTTTTTGGTAGAAAAATAGAAGAATTATGTTTTTGGTAGAAAACTAGAAGAATTGCAGCAGCTCATACGTTCATCAGGTACTTTTGTCACATCAATTGAATGTTATCATTACTCGGACTGTGAGAAAACGCCCTGCAATTCTTGTCATTGAGTGCTAATGTCTTGGATTTTTATAATATTTATGCTGAATCATATGGTCAGTTTTTTGCATCATTTCTTATTGCTCATTAGAATTATGTTACTTAGGTCAATTACGGAAATATAGCAAATAACACAGAAAACAATTGATAAAATATAAAATCTTTACGTGGAAAATAAACCAGTGTTTCTATTTGTTATGTCTGAGTGTTAATCAGATGACCAAACAACTGTTTTTTTTTATTATTTCTTATAAATAGCATTTGCTATATGAATGATTCAAGGTGGGGAATGGACATGCCCGGTCTGTTATATGAATGGCATGTATGCATAGTCTAGATCTCAGGATGGTTTAGTACAAATTGGTACAATTTCCTATTTTTCTGGGTTTCAAAGATTTCGGGCTATATACATGAGCGCAATTGTTCATTGTTCAGGTTGGATATGTTTCGAGTTTGGGTATACGAAAACTAGATTTACCCAAACTCGGAACATATTCAATATACTTTTAAATTTCGACTTTGGGTGGACAAATTTTACTTTTTATGAGGTTGTCAGTGTTAAATCAACTAGGTGGAAGCTACAACCTTCTTTGTGAACTTCAATTGTCATCTCTAATTTCTGTGTTTTGCCTTCTTTACCTTAGATATAGACACCTGCATCACGGTATCTTGGAAAGCTTGTGAGGAGGTGAAGGTCATGGATGTGGAAATTTGGAAATATTTTCTGGATGATCTCCTGGAACAAGTGTTAGCAAGGCTTCCTATAGTTGTATTATGCCGATTCCGTTCCGTTTGCAGGAAATGGAACACACTCGCCAAATCTTCTAGCTTCCATAAAGTTTGGGCAAAATCCGGTCCACAAAAGCAGCTTGTGTTCTTAGCAAGACGGTTGCATGCAACATCCGATATTAGAGCAATTTATGATCCTCTTGCGGATGAATGGAGCCACGGAACGTACAACCTGCCATTTCAAATGGATAATTGTATGCATTCTTTTGCGGGTGGACTCGCCCTCGTATGCAACTACGGCGGTTTGTTACACGTAGAGAATGTCCTTACATGTACTTGGAAGGTATTGCCTATGCCTGGTTTTCCTGAATCATTTCCCGACAGGCGTCCATTTACTTATATAGGCATAGGGTTAGTTCCTATTGATCAAACATACAAAGCTGCCCATTCGGGGCAGCTTTGGAGTGTATGATTCACTAGAAAACCGTAGTACTATACGCACGATTCCTGACAGCATTACGTTGCCTTCCAATATGAGGATTGGAATGGTGTACATCGGCAATGTCCTCCACTTCTTGGGTTCGGGAGTTATCGCAGAAGGTATAATCTCCTACGATGTCGTAAAAAATACGTGGGAGCAAATTCCTGTCCCTGTACCTTATGAAGCACGTTACGCCTTCCTTGCAGAGGGTTGTGGAAGACTATGGTTGGTCGGCACCGTGGAAATCGAGAATGCGGTCTCCATCTGCATTTGGGAACTCAATAAGGAAAAGTTGAAATGGACAAAGATAACTGGGTTGCCAATGTAGGAACCTGTAATACGATAGTTAAACTGTATGCAGTATAACGATGAGGTTCAGAATTTCATACCACCGTAGTGCGTATGTTGAGCAGAGTCGAGATCAGAATCTCTTTTTTTAATTCTAAAAACACCCCGTATTACGACGGTTACCGGTGTTTAAGAAGCCTGGGATACAACTGCTGTTCGAATCCGTTCTTCGTAATAGAATCGGAAGCCTACGAACCAGTAGTGCGTTGCACTCTTGAGATCAGAAAAGCTTGAAGAGAGAGAAGAGAGAATGATTGTTGGTGTGTTTTAGAATGAAGGAAGAACTCTCTATTTATAGGAGCTAGAGGGACTGAATTGGGCTATGGGCCTCGAAGCCCAGCCCAAAACCGGAGCCCATAGGAGGCTGACACGTGTCCGCAATCCATGACTTTCGAAGCCACGATTTTAGGGGTCAAATGAAGACCATAACCGCCCACTTTTGTAGGAGTTGTTGGCTGATCCGTTGGACTGGATTTTCGGATATCCAATCCGGTCCGCCTCATCTGGACTGTTGGACTTCGAGTTGCGTCGGCCCAAAAATAATATAGATGGCCAGCCCAAATTATAATTAGGACCACCTGCCCCGCAACACAACACGGCTCGGACTCGGCACGACCACGAGCGTGTGGTGTTTTGCCTACGCCGTTCCCCATTGAAAATGGGTAGTGACCCAAGGCCACATGCCTTAGAGCAAACTTGTCCCTTATATCCTACTCCCTTTTACCTCCATATAATCGATGTGGGATTCAACCAATTTTTGACTATTTTCCCAAGTTATTGCCTATCATGCAACCAACTTTGGGCATCCATTTTTCATTCAAACGGAACTCAAATTTAACGTATAAATATACCACGAGCAAGAGCTCGCGGAGGCGAAGCCAACGCTCCTACTTTCCGGTGTTGATAATGGCCGGAGCCTACCGGAAATGTGCCCGGAAAAGTGTCCGGCACACACATGTGGTAAACCATGTTTTTATTCATTATTTTTCATTAAATTAGTTCCAACAGCCAATGGCATGGAAGCTTACTCTTATTCGACCGTATTTTTTCGAGTGTTTCGTCAATAAGAAACTATTGATATTGTCGCTTAGAGACCATCGAGGCAGTTGAATTTTCACCTATGACGCGGAAAACTGTGGGTGGTCGAGGGTTCCCCCTTTCGTTATACCCAATTGGTTTCGTTCGCGCGAGTATCTCGACAATACCTTTGGCTTCTTCCCTTGCATTTCTGCTTCCCCGTAATCTACATAGATTTCATTAGTCATTCTTTTATCTTTTTTTTTTTTCTGTCTTGATGGAGATCAACAATGTTGCCTTATGCTTTGACATTTTTGATTTGTTAACATTCTTATTAGCCTCGGACTTCTAAGGAAATATGGTCATCTTTGTTAAGGTTTTGAATAGCATTTTTTTCAATAACGTAGAAGTTGTCAACTCATAATTGCATAGTAAATTAGTTAGTTAAAAATAGGCCATTTAGAACTGCATAGTTAATTAGTTGCCATTTAGAACTGCATAGTTAATTAGTTTTTAACTCGTTATGGTACGTAGACGTGGTTAACTTACTCGATAATTCCTCATATAATATAAAATAGTTTTTAAACTCGTTATGGTACGTAGACGTTGTTAATGTTCTGAATAGCATCTATATATCGATAGAGATATAGATGAAGACGTGAAAGAAGCTTATTAAAGTTTTGAAAGTGAAGGTAATGTGTTAATTCCACCTATCTAGGTCATATTTCTTCAAAGTTATATATATACACACTTTACCTTGGGGGTACCAATGGATTTTCCCAAAATTCATGCAAACGGAATTTTGTGTTAATGTTTTATTATTTCAAACGGAAAAAATTTAAGGGAGAATTTGACATACTAGTCTTTTTTGAGTTTTTGTTTAAGAAAATGTACCCTAAATTTTTTACCACTTTCATTTAATAGTAGGTAAAAAATATTAACCCTTCTATTTAGAAAGAAAGAATAAATGATGTTTGTTATTTGTTATATAAGTATAAGTTTTAATTTTTAATTACTGAATTTGTTTTCTTTTATTATTTTTCTTGCCTTTTTTTTTATTTTTTATTTTATTTTTTATTTTCTAGATAGAATTTCTCATACCGGAATTTCTCATACCAGAAATTTCATACCAGAAATTTCATACCAGAAATTATCATATCAGAAATTATTCTCATACAGAAATTTCATACGAAAATTAGATACCATAAATTGTATACCATAAATTAAATACCAGAAATTAAATACCAGAAATTTGATACCAGAAATTATATACCATAAATTATATACCAGAAATTAAATACCATAAATTAAATAGCAGAAATTTGATACCAGAAATTTTACAAGTTAAGTAAATTTCATACCGGAATTTCTCATACCAGAAATTTCATACCAGAAATTATATACCCGAAATTTCATACGAAAATTAGATACCATAAATTATATACCACAAATTAAATACCATAAATTAAATAGCAGAAATTTTACAAGTTAAGTAAATTTCATACCAGAATTACATATCAGAATTCCAACATAACCATTATTATACAAAAACTATACAACAACTCAAAGGCACGTTACAACATAAATTTCCAACAACTCCCGTGTGAGAATGAAAAACATATTTCACTACTCAAAATATCTCTCTTCATTCTATGTGATTTGATTTCACACCAAATCATGAGTATTCAGCTAGAAATGCACAATATGATAGATTTTGCTGTAGAGATGAATGCTACCGCCATTTTCTTCTTGCCTCTTTCACTGTTTGTTTTCAACTGCTTTTGTTTTGCTGTAAGTTTTGAAACAAAACTGAGATCTATCCTCTCTATCACATTCTCAAAAAGTAAAAAACCAGGACTATCATTCAGCTAATCTGAGCACTCACTGCATTCAGCTAATTAGTAATCCAAATCGCCTACTTCAGCTACTCTAGGCACTCTTTGCATTAAGAGCAAAAGTTTAATTTTCAGCTCATGAAATGAATTTAGATCCTCAAACTAGTGAATATAGACCGAAATACAAAAATAAGGACACGAAACTGTGTCTCTGCTCAGTTGTTGTCCAAAGGCAATAACAGGAAGTCCAGTTGCAAAGAAGATGTAAGTAGTTGGGGCCAAAATCCTGTCAAATTAACAACAAAATAATGAATCTTAAACTACTAACTTCACTATAAGAAAGATTAAAAAGTTAACAACCAAACTGAATGTGCCTTATTCGTATATACATGAGTATAAAGCATTCTCTAATCACAATTCTCACAATATTCGGGGATCACAATTCTCACAATATCTGGGAACAACAAACACTAAAAGCAATCATGTATTCATATAATAGATGAGCACCTAGGGACCTGTCTGCCCAAATATCGCGTTATCTGCAGCTATTGTCAAATCACAAACCATGTGTAATACATAACCTCCTCCGACAGCATATCCAGAAACCTTGAGCTAAGATAATTAAGAGAATATGCCATAATCTTCAAAGATTACAGCCAAAGAATGAAGAGAAATAATATGCATTTTACCATTGCTATGACTGGTTTTGGAAGAGTTGTTGCCTAAAGGCGTTCAACAAGAAGTGAATAATTATTTCTACTTGTGTTACAGTGCAAGGTATCATACCAGAAAGCTTGTTAGAAGACAGAATCAAGGCCTCTAGCCAGGTTAAATTCCCCAGGCTCCTAGTTATAATACCACAAATCGAACAATCCTTGGCTCTCAAACTCAACGCGGATCTGAGTTGCAGCAAAGCCCGTCGTTCTCAAGTGGCTTCAATCGGATCCATATCAGTTGGATTCATCCGAGAAAAGGTGTTCTTCATACCATATATACTTCATTACTTGTTGCCTTGACAAGAGGAATGAAGCTCACACTAACGTCTTGCTCTTGCGCTACTACAGAACTACAGATCTGATGTAGATCTACATCTTGACTTCAAGGGAATGAAGGAGAGAATGAGAAAAGAGGAAGGGAGGCGGCGGTGACGGTGGGCGTTTAGTTACCGGAGGAGCAGTGGCCGTGGTTTTCGAGGAGAGCGGTCGCGGGGTGGAGGGAGAGGGTGAGAGAAAAGGAGGCGGCGTTGGCAGTGGAGGAGAGCGTTGGCAAAAAAGTCGATCAATTGAGAGAAGGGGAAAGACGAAGAGATGGGGAAGCGGCGGCTCTCAGTTTGCAATGAAGACCTTTTAGAATTTTCACGGTAAAAAAAAAATTTGGGGTATATTTCCTTAACTAAAAACTAAAAAAAACCTACTTAGTATCATCATTTTTCAAAACAGCCTACTAACCAAATTTTCCCAAAATTTAAAGAAGGTTATTGAAGTTTTTCATATTAAGGTAATATTATATTCAAAAAAAGAAGTTTATTTAAGCAAAACTAGGCAATGTTTTGAAAATATTATTGGACAAGATATTATTGAGTGAAAATATCTTGTACCAAACAGATTGTAACACCCCAAATTCTCAGAACTTGAGACGTTACTGGTTAGGACTTCACAATGAGTCCCGGCCTCAGTTTGACAACAATATTACAAGGATCTTGAAACAAGACACAAATAAGAAAAACCGAAATTCATAAAGATGGTATTTTTAAAGAGATGAATGCAACACAAGGTCTAACAACCAACATTACTTAAAACCATAAAAATCTATCTGTCTACATACGAAGAAAGAAACAACAAAGCAAACATCCAACCCACTATTATATTCAAAAAAAGAAGTTTATTTAAGCAAAACTAGGCAATGTTTTGAAAATATTATTGGACAAGATATTATTGAGTAAAAATATCTTGTACCAAACAGATTGTAACACCCCGAATTCTCAGAACTCGAGACGTTACTAGTTAGGACCTCACAATGAGTCCCGACCTCAGTTTGACAACAATATTACAAGGATCTTGCAACAAGACACAAATAAGAAAAACCGAAATTCATAAAGATGGTATTTTTAAAGAGATGAATGCAACACAAGGTCTAACAGCCAACATTACTTAAAACCATAAAAATCTACCTGTCTACATACGAAGAAAGAAACAGCAAAGCAAACATCCAACCCACTCTAAGGAGTACGGAGACCCGGCTGACCACTACTTCCGGATCACTCAGTTGCTGCTCTAACCTGTAGTAAATCTAAACATCACAACAAAATAACCGTTAGCTAGCTATCTAAACATTAGGCAAATGAAAATAGCACATCATAGCAAAAGTAAACACTCATCATGCTTTCAATCAATTCATTTATTATCTTTACTTAGGTCATTCACTCTTACTAATGATACTTATTTTGTGACACGAGGGATTCCCAAACCTCGCCTCCGCCCCCGTGTAACCATCAGGAATGGATCCGATGCATCTCACCGTGTACCTGTATGGTTTGGGTATAGAGAACCTCCCAGTCTCCTGGCAGAGCTGGGCAGTGATGTCACGACCCGTTATACAAACACTTGGGCCTTAAAACATAACAACAACGGTCGTCCTAACAAGTTGTTATTATAAACACACAACACACACACCACTATCGTCATCCAACTAACATCCAGAAACCAGCTAAGTAAGTCGCAAGGACTTACCTGAATCGAAACTCGATTCCCGTTATCTCGACTCGGTCTGTAACCGTAGAAACGCAACCGCCTGTTATATAAGGCAAGTGGATCAATAATGTGTCTCACTTTCTTAGAAGTTTCCAATTCTAAGATATTCAATCGATCGTAAAGGAATTACCAAAAATACCCTTATAAGGGTAAATGACCATTTTACCCCTGGTCCCGAAACTCTAGAAATTTCTATAACAAAGTTCCAAACTATTCTTTGGAACTCAAAACCACACTCTAACTCTCAAAAGGAAGTTCTCTAAAGATTTAGAAGGGTTAAACACATTTTTGAATTTCATAAAAAGTTACTAGGGTCCAACTTTGGCTTAAGATATGAGGTTCGAATAAAAAATATAAAAATTCCAAATAAAATATTTTAACAACCTATGAGGTGCACTCTACTCACTATGATAAAGAGATTCCGAAATGAATCAAAGGCTTATCCTACACAAAAATCCTAAGTTGACTACCCAACCCAAACCTCCCGTACTTAGCCAAATATCCATTGTTGAAATAAAAACTGTCCAACTACTCTTCTTTGGGACATCATAACTTTGGATCCGACCGTTGAATTGTTCCGAAACTTCAATATCATAAACTAGTCATATCAACCTATAACATATCAAAAATTCAACGATGTACATTTTAAGATATCAAAACTCCGTCGTAAAACAGATGATACAAGCTGAATTAAAGAAGTGTGCAAGAGGTCTCTACTTCGAGCCTCTCCACCAACATATTTTGGCAATCAAGCTACCCGATGGTCTCCAGTTCGATACTCATCAGAAGCAAGCCAATAAGTTAACTAAACTTATGTACCTTTTTGCCCCAACATTTACTCCACACAAGTCCTCCTTCAACAATGTACATAAACGTAAGGTCAGAGCACTCACCAGGTTACTGCAGCCGGTTGGAAGATGGTCCAGTCCTGTCTTTGGTTCGTGTAAGAAACGGCTAGTGGTTCTCCTTTGTGTGCAGAAGACTCGTCTATACGATGGAACGATGAAGGGTTAGACATGGTTCCACCGTTGGGATCGATCGAGACGTGCAGGGGTTTTGAGAAGGATCGTCACTTCCGGATCTGTTCGGGAAGAGGGGTAGATATGCCTCGCTTATTACGCTGCCTTTTGATAACGACTGAAGAGGGGAGATTAGGTACCCTGGACGTCCGCGTACATGACAGTGGTGAGGTTGTATGACCAGTGGCGCCCAGGGAAGAGAATCGGTCAGGCTCGCCAACGGTTGTGCGTGGGACAAGGTGATGATGGTGAAGCAGGTTGCGCTTCTGGATAGGACCAGGCTGCAGGAGCAAGAACGAAGGTCTTCGGCTGGCTAAACTGACACAAGGGCGAGTCTTCGGTTGTTGTATAGGTGTATCGAAGCAAGGCTGGAAGGTCGGAGCTGTCGTTGTACCCGCTAGGAGATCGAAGTTGAGAGAGAGACGTGCAAGCTGTCCTTCGCTGACTCTAGATATGGGGCGTTGGAGTGGTTACGCAATTCATGGCGTAATATGTGCAGTAGAAACCGATGGTTGTATAGAAGGGTACGGAATGTAACGGCTGGAAAGAGTGAGTCAGCAAGGTTCCTTTGGTTGAATTGGTACATGGGCTGGGATGCTTCCTGGGCTGGCTGGGCAGAAACAAGTACGTATTGGGCTGGTGTGGTAAGGCTGCAGAAATGAGGAAGTATGTGGGCTGAAATAAAGATGGAGAGGTGGGCTGAAATTTATATTAAAGGTCTTGTCAAAAGTTTATCATGGCTTGCCTTAAGCTTATCGGTGTCGTTGTCATGGCCTCGTCATGGCCTTGTCAAAACTCGTCGGGTGGCGTCATCATGATCTCGTCAGGGATATGCACTCCGGGTTGGAATTTAGGGTTTAGTTTTTTTTTGTATATATCATTTTATGTGAGAAAAAGATCTCACGTAAAATGATAGAATTTATGATGACACCGGAAGTTAGGGGAAATGAAAAGATCAACGGATAAAAATTCGGTTTGACTCGGAGTTGATTGAAACAAAAATTCCGGATATTACACAGACCCTTATCAATTTCGAGCAACGTTCAGAAGTGCCAAACAAAAGTCTTAAGGACCAAAAACACTTCGAAAAAACATAGACAACTAAAATTCACTGCCATTGTTGCGAGAAAATAATACTACCCACAAAGTACTTGGATTGGTAACAATGTCCGCAGCCAAAATTGAAAGACATGGATCCTAAAACCAGAATACGGAACCCAAAACAAACCACATCTCAATCGAGCCGGGTCTTAAGCACCACCACACGAGGAACGGGTCGAAGACCAAGCAGGCCTGGAACTGTCGATACCACCACTCCCGCCAAAGGAAGATGATCTGCTACTGCAATGATCGTCGTTTTTCCAACCAAAAGAAGGCGTGCGGTCGTCACGTCGACCCCAGTGATCACTCTGTGGTGGTGGAGCTTGACTATGGGGAGTGGTTGTGCCTCGAAGATTTCGGGGCACGTAATTTGCAGGTCCCGAAGCAGCGGCCGCAGCAGCTACGGGTGCAGCGGTTCCGGAATCAGGACGAGGTTCGATTGTTGGACGAGAAGCGGGAATCTCAGTTGACCTTGCAAGAAGCTGCTCTCTCCTTAGCTTCTCCTTTTCCTCGAGCTCTCTCTCCCTTTGCCTTTGCTTTTCCGCGATTTCATCCAACTTGGCTCGTTTTTCCGCTTCTTCCTTCTTCTTCCTCTTAGCCTCTGATGCATCATAATGCCACAACATGTTTATGATACGGAATAATATTACGGAAAAATGACTAAAAATAGTACAAAAATGTTGACCAAAAGTAACCCTAACACCTAAGCCCAATAATTACGGAATATTTGTCCAATCTTATAAAGTTATACTACAATACCCTTAGACCTTTTACTATTTTATTTCTTGTTCAAACATGATTTAGGAAACAAATTCTTATACCCTTCATCAATAACATTTATCTTGATTTTATTTCATTTAAAGTATATACAATCGAGTTATTCATGCAGGAAAATTTTGAATTTTTAGAAAGACTTGAGTTCCATACTTGTTATGCTTTGAGCTAAATGCCATTCATTTTAACACAAATGGAGCATATTATTTTGGGAGTTTTATCGTAGGATTATTTTGGGTCTATGCTCATTAGATTGTATTAGTAGTAAGTTGAGGAGACGAACCTTTGCTCTTTTCGGCTTCTTCGCTTTGACGAAGCTCCTTTATTCTCTTCTCTTCGGACCTCAAAAAGTACATAATCTTCCTCTTTGTCTCCCTCTCATATTTCCTAGTCTCGAGAATTTGAGCGATATGCTGCTCTCTCTCTCCTCTTTCAACCGATCAAATTCAGCTTGGCGACGACTCGTCACTCTCCTCTGGAATTTTTCCTGCAAGTTCAGATAAGATGGAATCGGAAATCGGTACGGATATATAAATAAATAAAAAAATGATAATGATAAATATCGAGCATTTGGAACTGAGAAATGGAGCTCGGTTAAATTACCTTATTGTCTATCAACCGACTTAACTTGTTCTTCTCCAGCAGATCACCATCATGACGTTGTTTGCTTTGTTCAATCTCCAGCTGCAATCGTATTAGATAAGATTAGCTTAAGGGAAAATCAACCAAGAATATATTTTCTGTTTACATTTTCTACACTAAATGAAGCAATGTAGAGCACTTTCAATTACTTGTTGATCCTTTTCATGCAAAATCTTTTCCTCCAGCAATCGTTGCTGATAAGCAGCTTTGATCAGAGATGCAGCTTCCTCGCTTTTAGCTCTCTCAAAATGATCCATATTCTTGGCCAACCTCTGCAGTTTCTTCTCCATTTCCTGCCTTTCCTTGACTTGCTCAATACGTTGCATCTCCATCAAGGTTTGCTTAGTAAATTTCTCCTATAAAGCAGAATTTAAACCAGTATCAATAGAGTAAACAAACAAAAATAAAACATAATAACTATCATATCTCACTTAAACATAACTCACCCCTTCAATGAGTGGCTTCTTCCCCTTCTTTTTACCAAGCTTTTCAGATTCCTGGAGTAGCTGTTTCGCTTCCTGAAGTTCGTGTTCCTTGATTTCTTTGAGAATCCTTTGATTTTTCCTCTGCTCAAGCTCGGATGCAAGCCGTTTTACTTCAGCCTCCTCCGTCATTGACTCCTCTTCACGTTCCTTTACAACAAACTATATGTGATGCTTTTGTGGTTGGTAAAAAAAAAATTGTCAAAACAACAACCAAGAAAGTAACGATTGCAGATACCTTTTCTAAGAGCTAGCGCTCTTGCTCCTCTTTCCTCTTTTCAATAATATGTTTGCGAGCAAGGATCTTCTTGTGCTCTTTATCAACAACTTATGCTAGACCTGGTAGTACTTCTGCTAATGATCTTTTCTCTACAAGGGGATATATCATTGATCTTGCTTTACTCATGGACTCAACAAACAGTGTCAAGTGCTCCCTCAAGCCATCAGATTCAAGGTCCTAAGCACAATTATAACATCTTATATAAATAACAACAATTGTTAGAAAATATATTTCTAGAAAAAAAAAAGATGCAAGAAATCCTAACTCACCATACTGCCAAAGACTACAACACCCTTCCTGTGGTTCACTTTCATAGATATAAAGTTATGCTTGACAGCATTAACAGAAATTTTCTCCACAGAGGAGAATCCAAAAAACGGGATCATGCGAGACAAACTCTCAACGGTCATGTTCTGGTAAACTCGAGATACCTGCAATCAAAAGAAGTTTTAGAGATGGAAAACTAAGAAAGTGGCCCAAGTGTAAATGAATTAAACAATATAAATGCACATGTCGCAGCAATCTCAATGTGGCCAGCTTCTCTAATGCGGGTACATACTGAGACAATTGCACTTCTAGTACGGAAGAAGCGGTAGCTAGTTTACCACCAAACTTGGAGACATTGGCCCACAAGTGTTGCACTTTCGAGGCCACATCCAAGGGAGGAAATTCGTGTTCTAGCAGGTGGTAAAGATCCTTCACTTCTGGAATCACACAAGACATTACACCTTTGGCTGCCTGCAAGGAACATCAAATGACACAAACCGGATATATAAAGTAATCAACTTAGGCATTTTAGTTCTGCGACTTAAAATATGTTACAAAGATCTTAATTACCAGTTATGAAAGCAGTACAGAGCGTGAGAGCTGTCAAGAAACAAAAAAAGTAAATAATCAATTAGACTATTTAAAAGTTGAGTTGTATTATAGGCTAAGTTTCAATATCTAAACTAGACGGATCAAGCATACCACTTCAGTGTTCTCATGCTTGGTCTCAGACTGAAGTTTATGAGAGCGGCAATCTTCAAATTACGTTCTTTCTCATAATGGAGTTCCGAATGAGATGCACCATGTGAGTGATCATAAGGAGCAATGGAAAGTGCAGCCAAAACAACACAAGATGTTATCATCCGAAGATCGTTCTGGCTTAAATTGTTGTTATAGGTTTTCTGGAGCATAAAAAGCTTAAGCCAAGCATAAGCTTGATACAAGGGACTTCCCGAAACCCGGAATATTTCAGTGAGCTTAGCATAATACACAACCATCAAAGATGGTTTGGGGGTTTTCTTGACCAAACACATCAGATTATGAATATCTTCAACGGAACGAAAGGCTTCCTGTACGATATAAAAGCATAAATTAGCAAGTTGGCACACATTTACTTAAGTAATATAACCAAGTTAGCGATTTTAAAATTTTAAAAGAAAAGATAGTAGTACAGTGCAATCCCAATAAAGGTTGTTATTAACATCCATACCTGCCAAAGGCCAAGTTCTGTTGCAACCTTCAGCTGCTCAAACCTTGTATCAAGATATAGTTTCTGGCTTTCGGGAAGTGAAAGGTCAGGTCTGTCCCTTTGATCTCTGTATTTAATAAGGTTTAGCAGATGGTTCCTGATAATTTCACATAGCCTGCGAAACTCCGTATGTGTTGTGTTATGACTTTACGAGAATTCAATTTGCTTTCGAGTTTCTTGTTCACTTGCTGATTTAATCAACAAGAGAAATATAATCAAGATTTATGTTTGCAGGAAGAATCGATTCTTGATTTCCTATTTTTAGAAATAGTTTTCCATTCGATTGCATAATTTTTCATTAATATTGATTTCCATTTTCAGTGGAGTGACGAGCGGGAAACTACCGGGAAGATTGAATCTTGATCAGGTTTACACCTTAACTACAGCAGGTCATCCACGTCAGGTACTTTCAGTCATTTGCCGCATCTTCTATCAGAGGAATAGAAGCATTATGTTTTTGGTAGAAAAATAGAAGAATTATGTTTTTGGTAGAAAAATAGAAGAATTATGTTTTTGGCAGAAAAATAGAAGCATTATGTTTTTGGTAGAAAAATAGAAGAAGTGCAGTAGCTCATAAGTTCATCAGGTACTTTTGTCACATCAATTGAATGTTATCATTACTCAGACTGTGAGAAAACGCCCTGCAATTCTTGTCATTGAGTGCTTATGTCTTGGATTTTTATATTATTTATGCTGACTCATATGGTCAACTTTTTGCATCATTTCTTATTGCTCATTAGAATTATGTTACTTAGGTCAATTACGGAAATATAGCAAATTATACAAAAAAGGATTGATAAAATATATAATCATTACTTGGAAAATAAACCAGTATTTTCTATTTGTTATGTCTGGGTGTTAATCAGATGACCAAACAACTGTTTTTTTTTTTATTATTTCTTATTAATAGCATTTGCTATATGAATGATTCAAGGTGGGGAATGGACATGTCTAGTCTGTTATATGAATGACATGTATGCATAGTCTAGATTTCAGGATGGTTTAGTACAAATTGGTACAATTTCCTATTTTTCTGGGTTTCAAAGATTTCGGGCTATATACATGAGCGCAATTATTCGTTGTTCAGGTTAGATATGTTTCGAGTTTGGGTATACAAAAACTAGATTTACCCAAACTCGGAACATATTCAATATACTTTCGAATTTCGACTTTGGGTGGGCAAATTTTACTTTTTATGAGGCTGTCAGTGTTAAATCAATTAGGTGGAAGCTACAACCTTCTTTGTGAACTTCAATTGTTATCTCTAATTTCTGTGTTTTGCCTTCTTTACCTTAGATATAGACACCTGCATCACGGTATTTTGGAAAGCTTGTGAGGAGGTGAATGTCATGGATGTGGAAATTTGGTTACATTTTCCGGATGATCTCCCGGAGCAAGTGTTAGCAAGGCTTCTTATAGTTGCACTATGCCGATTCCATTCCGTTTGCAAGAAATGGAACACACTCGCCAAATCTTCTAGCTTCCACAAAGTTTGGGCGAAATCCGGGCCACAAAAGCATCCTATGTTCTTAGTAGGACGGTTGCATGCAACATCCGAGATTAGAGCAATTTATGATCCTCTTGCGGATGAATGGAGCCACGGAACGTACAACCTGCCATTTCAAATGGATAATTGTATGCATTCTTCTGCGGGTGGACTCGTCCTCGTATGCAACTACGGCGGTTCGCTACACGTAGGGAATGTCCTTACCAGTACTTGGAAGGTATTGCCTACGCCTGGTTTTCCTGAATCATTTCCCGACAGGCGTCCATTTACTTATATAGGCATAAGGTTAGTTCCTATTGATCAAACATACAAAGCTGCCCATTCGGGGCAGCTTTGGAGTTTACGATTCAGTAGAAAACCATAGTACTATACGCACGATTCCTGACAGCATTGTGTTGCCTTCCAATCTGAGGATTGGAACGGTGTACATCGGCAATATCCTCCACTTCTTGGGTTCGGGAGTTCTCGCCGAAGGTATAATCTCCTACGATGTCGTAAAAAATACGTGGGAGCAAATTCCTTCCCCTATCCCTTATGAAGCACATTACGCCTTCCTTGCGGAGGGTTGTGGAAGACTATGGTTGGTCGGCGCCGTGGCAATCGAGGATGCGGTCTCCATCTGCATTTGGGAACTCGATACAGAAAAGTTTTGCTCCTATATTAGCTCAACCAGAGGGCATTGAGGATTTTGTGGTTTAAAGCGACGCATCCAAGTTGGGTTTGGGATGTGTTTGAATGCAGAGGGGAAAGGTGATTGCTTATGCGTCTCGACAGTTGAAGACATACGAGGAGAATTATCCTACCCTCAATCTTGAGTTAGTTGTTGTTGTTCATACTTTAAAGATTTGGAGACACTATATGTACGGAGCCACTTGTCAGATTTTCACACACCATAAGAGTCTGAAGTACATATTCACTCAACGGGAGATGAATAACCGCCAGCGCAGATGGTTAGAGTTGATCAAGGACTTTGATCTTGAGATCCTATACCACCCGGGAAAGGCTAACGTGGTAGCAGATGCTCTCAGTAGGAAGACTTCCCGGGAGATGGCTATCGCTAGACTGACAGCTCAGCCACAATTACAGCGAGATTTGGCATGGCTAGAGATGGATATCTACTTCCCAGATTCCGACAGCCAGTTGTCCACCTTGGAGATAGTACCTGATCTGTTGGCCGAAATCCGACAGAAGTAGGAGAGTTGCCCAGCTTTGACACAGATCCGAGACCGGATGTCTCGAGGAGAGGCACCACATTTTACAGTTGGTGCTGACGGAGTTTTGAGATGCCAGGAGCGGGTTTGTGTGCCGTCAGATTGAGAGTTAAGACAGAGGATCCTTTAGGAGGCTCACTCTTGACCTTACTCAGTTCACCCTAGTGCGAGTAAGATGTATCAAGATATCAGACGCACTTACTGGTGGGGAGGTCTGAAGCCAGACGTCACGAGATATGTAGCTCAGTGTGCGACCTGTCAGCAGGTCAAGATCGAGCATCATAGACCAGGAGGCGAGCTACACCCACTTCCCGTCCCTCAGTGGAAGTGGGAAGACATCTCTATGGCTTTTGTGACCGGTTTGAGACCGAGTCGTGGTTTTGATGCTATCTAGGTCATAGTAGATCGATTGACGAAGACCGCACGTTTCATTCCGATCAAGGAAACGTGGCCGGTGAGTCAATTGGCAGATGAGTTCACGAGACAGATAGTGAGACTTCATGGAGTACCTAGAACCATAGTCTCTGACAGATACGGACGGTTCACTTCGAGGTTCTGGCAACAGGTTCATGCCCCCCTAGGTACGAGTATACAGTTCACTATTGCTTATCATCCTCAGACCGATGGTCAGTTTGAGCGGACCATCCAGACTTTGGAGGACATGTTGCGAGCTTGTGTGTTAGACTGGGGACAAGTGTGGCCAGATTACCTTCCCTTAGTGGAGTTTTCATACAACAATAGTTGGCACGCATCGATCAGGATGGCTCCTTATGAGGCTTTATATGGACAGAGATGCCGTACACCGTTGTGTTGGGAGAAGCCTAGTAGTGCCAGTGGAATAGCACCTGAACAGATTCAGGATGACATGGCTCGAGTAGCAATGATCCGAGAGCGGATGTTAGCAGCACAGAGCCGACAGAAGTCTTATGCAGATAAAAGGCGCAGACCTCTAGAATTCAGAGTTGGAGCTCAGGTTTGGTTGAGAGTATCCCCGACACGAGGCGTCAGACGTTTCGGTGTAAAAGGGAAGTTGAGTCCCAGATATGTTAGACCGTTCGAGATTCTTGAGCGAGTTGGAGAGGCAGCTTACAGACTTGCGTTGCCACCGAGACTCGAGGGTGTTCAACCAATTTTCCATGTGTCTCAGCTACGGGTGTACATACCTGACCCGAGACACATCGTCAGTCATGAGGATCTAGTGATTGAGCCAGACCACACGTTCGTAGAGCACCCGGTGGCTCTCTTATAGCGTAGTACGAGACGCTTGCGTTCGAAGGACATACCGATGATGAAGATACAGTGGTCGAGGCGAGGAGCTGATGAGGCGACTTGGGAGACAGAGGATAGTATCCAGAGGAACGATCCGGATTTTTATGCTGAGCTTGTTGCACCTTTAGCTTAGTCGGTTGTTTGGGTTTTCCTTTGTTGCGTTGTGAACGCTTTTGTGTGACGTTTTGTACTACATGCCCCGAGTGGGAATATATGAGCTCAGTTCTGTTTCTGTGTGTTGTTGTGATCTTTTGGCTTTTGCAAGTTTCGGGACAAAACTTCTTTTTAGGGGGATCTGATGTAAGATCCTAGGTTTTTGCCTTCACCGCCCCTGCGGTGAAGAAGGCCGCCCCCGCGGCCAGCCGCCCCTGCGGATCGTGCGACAGATCGCGCCGATCTGTTTTTGTCGTTTTATCTTTCTTCCATAGATAGAATACCCTATATTCTATCTTATGGGCCGGTTTCCTTGTTTTCTTTCTAACCCTGGACGCCCTTTCCGTCTAGCGTTCCAGCCCTCCCTATATATTCTTTTCTTTCTCTCCTTTTCCCGTTCCCTGCTATCGTCTTCAAACCCTAGAGAGCTACAGTCGTCCTTGCTTCCTGTAATCCCGCTGAGCGTGTAAGTGCATCTTTTCTGGTTCTTCCTCACGTTCCTTTAAGCGCTGCATGCCTTCCCTTCTGTTTTGGTTTCTTCCTTTCATTCTTTTCTTTCTTTCTTCTCCAAAGATCAAGCATGAGCCTTGATTCTTGTGGAGTGTTCAGTTGTTGACCCTTCGTTGTTCTCAGGCTCTCTGGAGTTGAGTCTTGACGTGTTGGAACCAAAGGTTCGAGCTTTGGTTGCCCCTGCTGTGAGATCTGTCGAAGAGAAGCCCGACACTAGCTTCTAACGAAGATTCGCCCCTGCGCCTGCACAGAGCCGCCCCTGCACCTCTGTCACAGCCGCCCCTGTGCCTGTACAGAGACGCCCCTGCGCCTCTGTTCAGCCGCCCCTACACATCTGTCTAACCGCCCATGCGGTTTCTCTACAGTAACTCTTGTCTTTGGTGAGTTGTTTCCTTCCTTCCTTTTCTCGTTCCTTCCTTGGTTCCTTATGTTGTTCCTTGTTCCCCTGAGTTGTTGTAAGACTAAGTTTGAGCCCTTAGCATGTGTTGATCTCTTAGAGATCGTTGAGACTAGAAGTCATAGACTTCTAGCAACCGTTTCGTTCCTGATTCGTGTTGCTTGTTCGTACAGGCTTTCCTTGCTCCTTTCCTGAGGAAAACTGAGCTTCCTTGTGTGTTTCTGAGTTGTTCGCTGATCTTTTGGGTTACCTTCGTGTGAGGTAAGTCCCTTGGACTTACTTAGCTTCATTCCGCGTATTAGTTGGATTATTTTGGCTTGTTTGTGTTGCTATCATGTTTATAACGGATAATTGGTAATAGGATTCACCCTTTGTTAACCTTAACTGGCCCAAGTGTATTACAACCGGGCGGTGACCACTTGTCTAGTCCTACAGGAGACTAGAATGTGCTCTTGTAACCCAGACCCGTAGGTAATGGATAGTATTGATCTATTCCTATTGGTAGTAGACGGAAGCGGAGACGAGTTTCGGGAGATTCTCGTGTGACAAAAGAAGTTGAATTAGTAATGGATAACCTTAATGAAAGATAATAACCGGTTGATGTGTAAGCATGCTATGTGTTTTCTTTACCTTATGTGTGTTTGTGCCTTTACACTCTTGCTTATACCTAGAATGTTAGCTAGCGGTTTATACCGTCGTTGTAGATGTTCTGCAGGTTCAGGATGCTGCTGAGTGATCCGGATGGTGTGGTCAGCCGGAGTTCTCGTACATTATAGGACGGGATTGGGTTTTTATTTCGTTTGTTGTTTCCCTTTTGTTTTGACCCGTGTGGAGCTTTTGTGTTTTCTTCTGTTTGAACATTTGGTTTTATATTAAGTTTTGGTTTTCATTCGTCTGTGCCTTGTTGTAAGATCCGTTTGCTGTTGCTACTCTGAGGGTCGGGACCCATTGTGCGGTCCTAGCCCGTAGCGCTTCAAGTTCCCAGAACTTGGGGTGTTACACGGTATGTGTTTTTCGAATAATAATTATAATTTCATGTTATTTTTAAAATTATTTAAAATATTAAATAAAAATTATAACTCTTATTTCATTAGATGTTAAATGATATTTATAAGCCAATAAAGTGAAGATATAATTATGTTAAAAATATAACTATTTACAAAAATAACACAAATATAATTTTGAGTTCGAATTTTATTTTTCCTGATTAAAGTATTTTTAGTTTTGAAATTATTTCACTGAAACACTTTGTTGCACGGAAACATGATTATCTGTGTTATTTAATCATATTGGTTTAACTCCTATATTGTAACTCTTATTTCTATAGATGTTAAATGATATTTAATCTAACCGGTTTAACTCCTATATTTTGTAACTCTTATTCCTATATTCGGAATAAGTTACTTTCCATACCTTAATATTCGTTGTTTTACCTTCTTTTTTTTCTAAGAAAACCGCAGTTTCAAACTGCGGGTTACCTTCTTTTTTTTCTTAAAAAAAATAAAAAATAAATGAAACCCGTAGTTTGAAACTGCGGATTACCTTTTTTATAAAAAAAAATAAAAATCGCAGTTTAAAATTGCGGGTTATTCAATAAAACCCGCAGTTTGAAACTGCGGGTATGCTCCAAACCTAATTTGGAGGAGGTTAAAAAAAATATTGATTTTAATAATATCTAAAATCCCCAATTGTTGATCAATCCGGATTCAAATCTACCCAAATGCTAATTTGGAGGAGGTTAAAAAACAATATTGATTTTAATAATATCTAAAATCCAATTTGTGTACCTTCCATTACAATATATATCAATTTCTATGTTCAATTTTTTTTTGAATAGCATTAGTTTAGTTTTTTTTAAGTGTAAAAATTATACACACTTAATAAAATAGATTACGTAATGTTAATGTGGTGGATGTGTGCAATTTTTTATAATATTTTTTTCATACATGATAGATTTTCGGTGTGGTGGAGAAAACCACACAAACGGTGGAGGTAGAACCATGTTGTATTAACATTATTACGAACTTTTATATAGGATTACAAGAAAATCAAAAGAGAATAATAAAGATACTGACATAAAATAAAATAGAAACTAACCTAAAATACATAGATTATTTGCTTATTATTAAGCACTATATTCAAATATTTATCTCGCATATCTTTCAATACGCTCCCGCAGTCAAAGCGTGCGTACACAAACGAACGCTGAAGACTAGACCATTTCATTGACAGTGAGCAAAGAAAACACTTCGATCAACAATGAGCGGTGACCCGAACACCACTTGTAAAATCGGTGTGTCCACTAGTAGAACGGTGACAACATTAGATCGATAGGACCACCAGTAAACCGGTGGTAAATGTAGATTTAGACGAGATTGAGGTCCCGAATCGAACCCGCTCTGATACCATGATAGATTATGGTGGAGAAGATCACACAAAAGGTGGAGATAGAACCACAAGTTTATTGATAATATAATGATCCTATATACCGGCGCTTGATAGGTTGACTGATATATCTTACCATCACCCGCCCGGATCTCACCTACTCGGTTCATATTCTTTCACAATTCTTACAAAATCCTACAGTGCAACAGTGGCAAGCCGGGATCTGAGTTCTTCGATACTTAAAGAATAATCCCGGTCAAGGTATTTTGCTCTCTAACAGTAGTTCTTTACAAATTAAAGCTTTTTGCGATTCCGACTATGCCTCTTGCCCTTTAACTCGTCGCTCTCTAACTGGATTTTTTGTTTTTATCGGCGAGTCCCCTTTTTCTTGGAAAACAAAAAAGCAAACGACTGTCTCTAGATCACCAGCAGAAGCCGAATATAAGGTCATGGCCACTACTACGTGCGAGGTCAAATGGATAAAAATGCTTCTTGCATCATTTGGAGTTATTCACCGTCAACCTATCAATCTATGGTGCGACAATCAGGTCGCCTTATATATCGTCTCTAATCCGGTCTTCCACGAGCGTACTAAGCATATTGAGGTGGATTGCCACGTAGTGCGAGACAAAGTTCAAAATGGGACAATTTGTACGTTACCTATCCATTTCGAAAATCAATTTGCGGATATCTTTACAAAAGCGTTGGGTCAACAACAATTGACTTACCTTTTACGTAAACTGGGCATTCGAGATATTCATGCACCAGCTTGAGGAGGAGTGTCAAAAATCCCCCATATCTCTCTTATTGCCTTTTTATGCAATAATTGTATATATGATAGTTTCCGTATTTAACGTTACCGTTAATTTTATCTAGTATATATATGTAATTGTCATCATCAATAAAGCAAGAACATACATATTCATTCTATTCTAAATCTTATAGGGAGAATTTGACATACTAGGCCTTTTTGAGTTTTTGTTTTAGAAAATGTACCCCAAATTTTTTACCACTTTCATTTAATAGTAGGTAAAAAATATTAACCCTTCTATTAAGAAAGAAAGAATAAATGATGTTTGTTATTTGTTATATAAGTATAAGTTTTAATTTTTAATTACTGAATTTGTTTTCTTTTATTATTTTTCTTGCCTTTTTTTTATTTTTTTTCTTTTTTTATTTTCTGGACTGAATTTCTCATACTGGAATTGCTCATACCAGAAATTTCTTACCAGAAATTTCATACCAGAAATTATCATACCAGAAATTATCATATGAAAATTACCAGAATTTTGTCATACCAGAATTTTGCCATACCAAAATTTTTTCATATACCAGAATTATCTGAATTTTCTCACATACTAGAATTTTTTTCACATACCAGAAATTTTCTTACCAAATTTTTTTTTAAAATTTTTTTGATCATTTTATATTTTTTTTTAATTTTTGGTATGAGTTTTTCCTACCAGAAAACTCATACCAGAAATTCGTAAAAAAAATCATACCAGAAAAATTGCATACAAGAAAAATCGCATACCAGAAAAATTACATACTAGAAAAATCACATACCAGAAAACTCATACCAAAAGTTTCTGGTATGAAAATTCATACCAGAAACTAATAATCATCGAATATATAATGCCATGGTCCATCGACTTGTCCCACTTTATTATCATCAACATGTAATATGAGAACTAGGGGTGTAAATGGGGCGGGGATTTCCCAAAATTCGCGGGTATTACCCGTCATGGGGACGGGGATGGGGATTTTAAACGGGTACGGGGACGGGGATGGGGAAAATATTGATTACCCGCTTGGGGATGGGGACGGGGATGAAGATAGGGGTATCCGCCCCGCCCCCCGATTCGAACCCGAACCCGTTGGGGAACCCCGATGGGAATCCCCGATAGGGATCCCCAACGGATAACCCGATGGGATCTCCGACAAGGAATCTATCGGAATACATAAATAAACAAATTGTATTTATATTAGACTTTCGTTGTGGTTTCATGTTTAATTTAAAAATTATCGATGATTCCTAAAATTAAAACTATATAAACTTTTGTACTTTAAAAGTACTCGTTCTTACTTACACAAAATGTATTTTAACTTTAAATATTAAATTGATAATAATATGTGTAAGTTATGCTATTTCTAACCTATATTAATTTGGTTTTCAATCATATGAGGATAACACCTCGTGAAATTTTTGAATACGTCGTGAACGCCAATCACGATGATCAAATGCAAATCGCACTACACGTCGTTGTGTTTTTAATGTGTCTTACTCTTTCACGTACATGATTTAATGTGAAACCTAAATTCTAAATCGTAAAATTAAAATGATAAAATAATATAACACTTTATATTGAGATCATAATCTAAATGCTAGAAAGATATAATGATTATAATTTGCACTAGTTTGTACTACAAGTCTCGATCGTACTTGAACGAATGAAACATAATATATACACACAATATATCTATACTTTGATAAATTGAATAAGGTGATGTGTTAAACAACAAATTAAGTCACATCAACATTTCAATTAACAATGTATATTAATATAATATAAATTGACAGTTATCTTGTAATCACGAACTAAGGGTTAGTAAACTATATACACTTAAGACTTAATAGTATCATACTTGTACCTACTTACACAATATATTTTGAAAAAAATACGTGGATAACATTTCAATTAAAATGTATATTATATGCATAAATTATATACATGCTAATGATAACCAATATTAATTTTGTTTTGGATCATATAAGGATAACAAAAAATTTTGAATGTGTCATAAATATCAAATCACGATGATCAAATGTATGACAAGCTAGATGTTGTGTTTTTTATTACGTGTGTATTAGTCTATCAAATACATGTTTTGGTGGTGCAACCAAAATCATAAACCGTGTAATTAAATTGATAAAGTAATACAACATTTTATCTTGATATCGTAATCAAAGTGTTAGTAAGATATAATTATTTTGGTTTACACTAGTTTGTACTACGAGTCTCGACCCTACTTGAAAGAGCGAAACCTAATATATATGCTGTATAACTTTACTTTGACAAGTTTTTATTATTTTTTTAAAAAAATGAAGTTTTCTTTTTTTTTACTCGTGTTTTTTTATTTATATAGTAAAACAAAGTAAAAATTTTCTATCTTATGGTCTAATTTTACATTTATTACCCGAGTTAATGTTTTTTCAAAATCCTAAAAGTTAAACGGGGATGGGGATAAAGATTTTTACGGGGAAAACCCATAGAATTTTAAGATGGAGAAATTTAAACGGGGATGGGAAATCCCCGATGGGGACGAATATCCGACGGGGACGGGGATGGGAACAATTCTCAATACCCGAACGGGTATGGGGATGGGGACGGGGGGCGTTTTACTAAACGGGTATGGGGATGAATAGGGTACTCCCCGCCCCAAACCCGACCCATCGACATCCCTAATGAGAACTACTGTACAAATATATACTTTTCGTACCTTCATATTCCACACCCACAACAATGTATATGAATCATACAAACACATTAACCATAATTAATCATTCATCAAGTATAATAATATATATATCATAATTAGAAAGGCCATGTAGGATGAAGAGGAGCATTTTAGATCCTTCCTCAAATTCTTCATCTCTCATCATCATTATCCTCTCCATTGCCTCATTAGGGTTCGTCCTCTGCAAACATATAATTTTGAATTAAAATACAGCCATCCATTTTCCGGATCCTACTCGCCTGAACCAAAATGTTACGTACCTGGAGGGCCTCCATGGCCTCGGCTTCCGGAGAGTTGAAGTCGTAGAACATACTTGCAACTGAAAGCTTCATCGAAAGAAACTGAAACAATCCCACAAGAAAGAAGATTCTTATACGAATGGATCGATCCGGGTTCGATTGAATTCATATACGGTATCTTTGTTGCAAGACCAAAACCATTCATCATTTATTCTTCATACTTCATCCTCTACATCATTTTCTTAATAGAGGGAGTTGCAAGAGGCTGCATTGTTTGAAGATCTAATTGGGGGGAATATACATTGCCATATACAGATTCCCAACAATCAGCACAAAAGATTTTCAAAAATGGCATCATCTTTTGTTTGACATGGGGGCATCTAAGTTGTTGTAACTTGTAATCCTGTAGCAGAATTCATCTCAAACATATACAAATGACGATACTTTGGAGGTATTTCAACAAAACTATCTTACTAGGACAAATAATTGACAAGATAAAGAGGACTTCTTCGGTCATAAAACAAACATTTATTACTAATGAAATGATTAATGCAAACCTTGTTTAGAGATTAGACATAGGACCCAGAGATTACCTCAATATGATAGCAAAATACAGTAGTTCCTTATCTTTTCACCTTTGCCTAAGCCTCCGTTGTCTTCTGTTAGCAGCTTAGTTTGCTAGCAAAGCAAGTTCCACAAGTGAAACTGTGAATTATAGGATAAATAGTATGTCCGAGTTCTCTACAAAGGCCTCTTTTATCATCTTCTACCAAGCTAACAAGCATAATTCCTTTCAAAAATATACAAATGACAATATTGTGCTGAACTGGCGTTGAAGCCAAACGAAGCTTGCGACTAGACCGGAATTTTTTTTCCCGAATAACCACTTCTTTCTTAGCCAGATGTGTGAAGAAGGTGGAATTTATCAAAACGGAACAGTAACAGCCAGTAAACAGCATAAAATCAAGATCATAAATCTTCAGAATCAAAATTAAACAAACTAGTCAAATGCCATACATTGCCTTCAGGCTAGATCCATATACGAGTAAATTTTCTTAATAGCAAAACTTAGTCCTCGAAAATCAACCAGATCTACAGATCTAGACACAAATATCATACCAGATATTTTCGAGGACCGGGACACCGTTTTCCTGGACGAAATGTTACAAGCCGAAGAGGTCGCTCTCTTTTCCACCGACCCCACGCAGTTTCACAAACCCCAACCTCCCGTCGCTTCCCCAAGCCCCCAGCATCCTGCTGCGCTGCCGGAGCACTTTGTCGCTCACCCTGCTACCTCCAGCTCCAGATCCAGATCTGAGAGAAGCGGCTACTCCAATTTAGGATGAGAAAATTGGTGTAAAGGAGCCCTTTTTGTATCCATGATACAATCTAGGCCCCTCTAATTTTCTCTCAAAAAATAAAACTAAATTAAATTATAAAGAGGTTATTAATTGTGGGGACCACTCTAATTAAAAAGATTCTCTCCCTTAATTAAGGAGGATAAATAACTATTAAAAATTAAAAAGATAAACTAAATTAAAAAGATAATTGAATATTAATTGTGGGGACCACTCTCATTAAAAAGATTCTCCCTTAATTAATATGACTGTTTTTTTAATTAAATAAGGAAAATGAGAGTGATTCCCAGAAATTCGGTACATAATTTTATGTACATAATTTCGCACGCAGATTATGTACATAAATTCGCACGCAGATTATGTACATAAATTCGCACGCAGATTATGTACATAAATTCGCACGCAGATTATGTACATAAATTCGCACGCAGATTATGTACATAAATTCGCACGCAGATTATGTACATAACTTCGCACGCATATTATGTACATAAATTCGCACGCAGATTATGTACATAAATTCGCACGCAGATTATGTACATAAAATTATGTAATTAATTTAATTTCCAGCAAATAAGCGATTATTTAAAAAAAAAAGCAATGTTAATTAAGGGAGAGAATCTTTTTATTTTTTAAAACTAATTCCTTAATTGTAGGGGACCACTCTTATTTTCCTTTTTTATTTAAAAAAATTAAGGGAGAGAATCTTTTTAATTTTGAATAATTATAGGGGACCACTCTCATTTTCCTTTTTAATTTAAAAAGTATCTTAAATTATTTTTGATTTTATCTTTTTCTCAAAATTACAAGGGGCCTACTTTATCTACATTTTTACAAAAGAGACTAGTTAATCTACATTAATGCATAATTAGTCTACTTTCTCTTTTATCTCATTTAGGATTGACGGTAAAAATTAGAGGGAGGGGTATATTTACTAAATCAATTTATGTAAAAAGCCTAGTTACTAGATTAAAATAAAAAAAAAGCCTAGTTACTAAAATTGCCCAATCTTATATGGTATCAGGCTTAAAAACGATCCTCAAACACTAAACCAAAATTTCGCAAAATCAAACTTTGACATGGCTCTAACCAATGCTCTCGAAGTTACCAATTCTTACTACCTTCATCCTTCGGACCATCCGGATATTTCTCTAATCTCGGTGGTTCTCAAAGGCAAAAACAACTTTTCCGAGTGGAAAAGACACATGAGGAATGCTTTTCGAGCCAAGCGTAAGCTTGGATTTATCGATGACACTATCACTGAACCAATCTCAACCAATCTGTAATCCGTGCATTGGGGTACAATCAACTCGATGCTTGTTGGGTGGATCTTGTAAACCATGGATTCATCAATCCGGGGGACATTCTCCAACCTCGATACAGCCCGGAGACTTTGGTTGGAAATCGAGCAACAATTTTCAGTTGGAAATGGTCCCCGGATCCTTAAACTCCGGGCTGATATCGCTCAATGCCGTCAACAAGGTTAGAGCATATCGGCATATTTTGGTCGTCTTCGTTGGTTTTGAGACAAGTTAACCTCAGCTCTTCCGTCAACGGCAACAATTTGCGCTCCATGCACGAAGGTGCTAACATCCGAGAGGGATGATGAACGAGTTCATCAATTCCTTATCGGACTTGATGACTCGTATCACACTCTTCGTTCTCAAGTGATTTCCAAGGAAATTTTACCATCCATAAACAAAGTTTACGCGTTGGCTATTCAGGAGGAGTGTACACATACGGTTTCGAAGGAAACGGATATCTGTGTGGATTCTCTTGCGTTGGCGGCTCGTCATGCTTCTCGATCTAATCAAGTTAAAATTGATAAAACGCATCTTTATTGCTCTTATTGTAACAAAACCAGCCATGAGAAGGCAGGATGTTTTAAAATTATTGGCTACCCGGAGTGGTGGAACAATGGACGCGGAACATCAGTCGGAACGGAGAATAAACAAAATCAATTCAATAGGCCCATGCAAAGACTTCGGCGTCCACTACTGGTGCAGAAAATGCAATCAACATTCACGTACTCATATTGCAACAACTTCTTCCTCTTTCAACAATGAAAATTATCAAGATCAATTCAAATTCAAACTAACCTAATATATAAATATATTTTATCTAAATAGAATATATAATATTCTTCAATACACCCCCGCAGTCAAAGCGTGGGTAGACAGACGACGCTGAAGATTGGATCAACGAGTAAACCAGTTAAGCGGTGACACTACCAGTAGATCGACGACATCAATAGATTGATATGATCACTAGTAAATCGGTGGCAATGACAGATTTAGACGCCGATAGGTTGATGGTGTGCCTTAAGGCCGACTAGCCTAATCGGACGAACTACTATTGTTCATGCCCGCGTTCAATGTCGTAAGGTGATAAACCTAATAGGTCAGGATGCGAGAGATCGAACTCCTCTGATACCATGATAGATTTTTGGTGGAGAAGACCACACAAATGGTGGAGGTAGAACCACGATGTATAACATTATTACGATTCTTTATATAGGATTACAAGAAAATCAAAAGAGAATAATAAAGATATTGGCATAAAATAAAATAGAAACTAACCTAAAATACATAGATTATATGCTTATTATTAAGCACTATATTCAAATATTTATCTCGCATATCTTTCAATAATACATCTCTATAGTTTGGACATATGGGACGAGTCATGATTAACCGTATATGTTTTTATATAGGTTTCGTAAAGACTAAAGAGTGAAAGTTGCGACATGTTTCAACGAGGAAGACCCGTAGAATGTGGAAGTTTTAATGAACTTCAACGACGAAGGAGTTGGTGTTGGCGGTGATGAGCCCGAAGATGCTACTTATCAAGAATGAGAAGAGTATTATGGAAGAATTTGATTACTCGGGGATGGATTACGTATTGAATCCTCACGTTTACGCAACTTTGTAATAAATAAAAAAGACAATGAACCTATAAAATAGCATGGCTGATATTAGCGGGGCGTCCGATGAAAAGAAAATATATTGAGACTTAAACTCGTGACCTATTGAATCTAAAATTAAGTTTTAACAAATATGGTGTACTATTTGATGTTAGAGACTTTATTTTATTGTGTCGAATGACATGCACTACTGGACGGATCTTCAAATTAGCTTCATGAAAATAAATCTTAGACGTATATCTCACATCGATGACAAATAAGTGAAAAGAAAACTTCCATCAAAATTTGATAAAAAGACTAACATGGAGCCAGGAAATTTTCAAGTAATATACATATTAAGTATAATATTGTAATACCAAGAATAGGCTCAATTGCTTAAAATTATAGTTTAATAAGGAATATTATTTTTCTAAACACTTAAAAAATAGAAGTCCACTTCAATTATTGTGAGAAGCACTCAAAGATAGTCGGAAATGTAAAGAATGGCCAATAGTAGTTATTGTTTCAATTCAATTAATTGTCTAAAAATAAACAATAAAATGAGGATAGTTGACACCAAAAGAGAGGGAGGAGAGAATAATGGACAAAATTGTTACATTTGATTATAATCATACAAATAGGGTTGTAATATGAGACAAACTCTACTCGGACTCTGCTCGTCAAAAACTCGGCTCAAGCTCGTTCCTAAACGAGTCAAGCTTAAGCACATTTTAAAGCTCATATAAGTTTTAGGCTTGGCTCGGGCTCAACTCGTTTATAAACGGGTCGAGCTTGAGCATGTCAATGCTCGGCTCGTTCGACTAAAATAACACTATAAAAGCATTATTTTAGCCGAGCTACTCGGGCTCGGCTGGTCAACAGCTCAGCTCGAGCTCGTTCACTTTCTAAACGAGCCAAGCTTGAGCACATTTTAAAGCTCGTATAAACTTTAGGCTCGGCTCGTTTTTAAACGAGCCGATATCATCCTAGCAAGCATGCCCAAAACCGAAACCACATGGCTAAAATCCCTCCTCTACGCTATTGTCAATCGACAACGTGAGTCGATTATCGAGAGCTCCTTACTCACCCACAACTCTCATGAACTCGTGCCACATTTCGAGTTAAAGACCTACACAATGAGTACAAAACCCGACTTCTCAAACATTCCCACCCCAAGGCTTTTCGCCACTCATATCCCTTATGACTCCATTTCCGAGTCCATCGAAGACTCAAAAGCTCGAATCATATACATTTGTAGAAACCCGGTGGACACTTTCATTTCGACTTGGCACTTCGGATTGAAATTGAACAAGAACGAGAGTATCAAACCGGATATGATCGAGGAATATTTTCACAAATTTTGTGATGGGAGGGTTCCCTTTGGTCCCTTTCTCGACCATGTTTTAGGGTATTGGAACGAGAGTTGAAAGAGGCCGGATAATGTTCTCTTTCTGAGATTCGAAGAGCTTAAGGCCGACACGAAGCTACATTTGAAGAGATTGGCGGAGTTCATAAGGCATCCGTTCTCCATAGAAGAGGAGAAAGAAGGATTGATCGATGGCATCATAAGCTTGTGTAGCTTGCAAACCATGAAGGAGCTTGAGGTTAACAAGAATGGGAAAGTTTACTCCTTCATCGATAACAAGTATTTGTTTAGGAAAGGAGAAGTGGGAGATTGGGTCAATCACTTGAGCCCCGATGTGGTAAACAACTTCATCAAGGAATTGGAAATCAAATTGTGTGGTTCTGGTTTGTCTTTTGAGCAAGTTTAGTTTGTTTCTTTTTGCTATTTGTTGTTAACTTGTTATGAACGTATAATAAATGTATCTTTCATTTTTATTTGTATTGGCCTATGCTATTTTGTTTATGATACAAAGTACCGATAATGCAACACATTATGATGCAACTTTATTATTGATGGTTCGGAAATTTTAGCACATGAACCGAAACCGATAAGCTAGATAATAACTAAGTAGTACAACTTTTTATTTGTAACTGGCTCGTCTTCTCATCGAAGATGCAAGCAAACCCACCAACCTAAAAAAAACTCGGTGGATGGCTCCCTTGAACATCTATGCCTCTAAAAAAACAGGCAAGAAGAGAAGATGATGCATAAAGATAGAACAAAAGGTCAAAATGAAGACGAAGAACAAACGCAAATCAAACTCCATTGGAAGAGACACAACTCTCTCATTTGACCCAACTCTCAACGGGGACGTTTTTAGAAACATTCACAAGAGAAGAAAAACTAAGACTCTTCTCGAGAGCATAAACCTCCTTCTCCTCTTCGACAATGGTGTCAAGAACCCTCGCGAGTCTCCTTCTAGTGAAGGAGACGATTTGCAAGGGTGCAACCTCCAACATGAACCGCGATAAGTAAAGCTTGGCCATTTAGAAGATTTTGACAAGTACGGTATAAGAGGTTAGCTTGTTCTTGAAATGTAAAGACTATTTATAGGAGTTTATATTTGTCTTTTGGAAGGAGGAAAGGTTGTTGAAACAATAACGATACTCGTTTGCCAAGTGTTAAATGTATTCGCCGCCCCTCGGCTTTTTGTATTAATGAATGAGAGAGCGACGAGTCTTGGAGGAAAGTGATGAGAAGAATACATGCGTAAGATTGGAAATCAAACAAATTTAATGAATGAAGATGATGTATCAAAATTCCCTCTCCATCAAGGCATGTACTCTTGTTCAAATACGAAGAAAATATTGAACTCGGTTCACTATTTTTTGTGTCATCCTTTTGATTTTGTTGTGTTTGGGAAATATCTTTGTAGTATATTCAACATTATGCTAAGATTATACCCAAATATCGTGTGTTGGATACGTCAAAGTATACAAAATCATTTCTAATTTCATAGCTGAAATTAATGTGATAATGATTGACTTAGCCATAAACAACAAAAGACACTTTTATAATAAAGTGAAAATGTCTAAAATATATATAATATAATATGATATGAAATAATTTGGTTTACTTGACTTTTTTGAGTTTTAGTTTTAGTAAATGTACCTCTTGAGTGAAGAGTGTTTAGAGTTTGAGAGAAAATACAAACGGTTGGGTATATTTACCTAATTAAAAAACTAAATGGCCTAGTTACTAAAAGTAAAACTCAAAAAAAACTATTAACCAAATTAACCCAATATATATTTCATGTAAAATTGTTTATGTAATGAAGTCTGTATTTATTTAGTAATTATTAGATTTCCTTCATTAAGAGAACTAGGCTATTACAAATTTCTATTACAACTAAAAAGTTTTTAGAAGAAAATCTATTCAACTCGCTCTGAAATTTTTTTGGATATGAATAATTATTCGATCTAAATTGTCTTATATGAGACAATTTCTTATATGTATAGTCCCAAGAAATGAGGACGTACCAAGTTATCTATGAGTTGGTAACTTGTGTGGACGACAGGACGATGCTTGTTTTCATTGACACCCTATTTTCAGTTAGGATAAATTATACAAAATGCCCTTAAAAATAATTTGTTAACAAAATCTCATTCTTGATACAAAATTTTCCTATAATAATAAACGAGTAAGCATTACTCATAGTTACAAAAATAAAATTTATCTTCCAGTTATTTTAATATCGGTAAGTAAAATATATTAGTAAAATGAGATCCTAGAAAATAGTCAAAATAAATAACCAATGTGACCGATTTTTATTTTCAGATTTTTGGACATCAAAAACCATATATGTACAAAAACTATCAAAGACAAACAACAACATAAATATTCAAGTCGTTGTATTATAGTGGTAAGTATTCCCGCCTGTCACGCGGGTGACCCGGGTTCGATCCCCGGCAACGGCGTTTTTATTTTGTTTTTGAAAATCAAATTACTTGAAACTTGCTGTGATGAATTTGAACAATGCTCAACTGTAGAGTCTGTAGTATCATCTAAATTCCACAGGACAAAACATAAATTACAGTACTTGAAACAACATTAACAAAACTGATCACAAACATGCATCAAATCAAGCAGTCTGTTTTAGCAGGAAGACGTCTAAAGAAGTTCATAGCAATAGAAGGCATCCTGTTACGTAGCTTCGGATGCCTTAAACCATAAAACACGCATCCAGCCGCGACTATTTTAAGAGGCATAACATAAAACACAAAACAACAACCCGAACAAAACACAAGAAACAAACCAGTTGCTCTTGGATCTCTCCAATTCATCATTGCCTCAAGCCTCTCTCCTTGTGTAGCCAAATCACCAATCACAGTCTGAACCCTCCCTCCAATCCCTCTCATCCTATCATACCTCATTTTCACCACATCTTGACCCTTACAACTCGGAAACGAATCAAACTCTTCATCAAGCTCCTCCAACCGCACCTTATCAGCATACGACAACTCAACATCCACATGAGGCGGCTTCCTCGGCCTCTTACCATATTTCCACACACCATTCATGATCATTGAGAAAAACAAAGTTGGTAGAATAAAACTCGGATACAAAATCAGCATCAGCATTATAAAATGTACTGTAACTGTCATAACCGGCTTTTCCCAACTGCAGATATACTCAAATGACTCAATCAAGAATCCCAAATTCGCGCATACACGTCTTATTCTTTGACAGTTTGCTCGGCTTCTTCGTGTACTCCATACAGATGAACCCACATCCAACATGTAACCCACAACCTCCTTCCTTAAGGGTGGCTCGGAACGATTAAGCCTTAATGACAGTACTTGAGTTGCTTGGTATCTTAGATAATCAAGCTGATAGATAGACAGTGGATGAAGATAATGCATTCTTGGTAAAATTGGTTGACAGTAACTTTGTAAAAGATTGAAAAATGAAGTGCAGCTAAACCTAATTGCCAATTGAATCTCTCCCATTTTCTTCAAACCTTGAGATTGCAAGACTACTAATGGATACGAAAACGTGTAGATTCGATCAGCTTCAAGAGTTGATAATCTAATCCTTAATTTTCCAATGTTTGAGTCCTTAACATCACCATTCTCTTGTAAATGACAGTTATCAAAGACTCCAATAGTAATAACAGTGCAAGGATCAAATACCTCCCAAGTGTATTGCTCATTCCATCTAGGAGAAGAACTATCTATGATTGTTCTAGTACGAACCCATTTTTCGCCATACTTTGCAACACAATAAGCATCCGTTGTCCCTCTTCCGTCTTTCTTCTTCATTGGAGGTAATCCATTCGCGTTAAGAATCCCTAACTCGAGTACTCCAATGCCTTGTTTCCACAGTTGCTTCACTGTTGGCCTAAGATCACTACTATAGTGAGTAGATTCATCAAGAACATGATAGCCGCCATCCAAAGACAACCTTAAATGAATCTTACTATGAAACCTTAATTCTGTCTGTTCTTGATCATTTGGTGATGATTCTACTGAATCTTTCTCAAGACAATACCATCTAGCATCCACAGTCTTACTAACAACTCGTCTTTCCAACATCTTCAGATGAATCGCGCACTTCCCTAAAACCGCTTCCTTGTTCCGATTCTTCTCTTCAACACTCAAAATCAGTTGATTCTCAAATGGCTCAGCAACAACAAACAACATGTCTTCATTCCAAATTGGATTGAAGTTTCTGCTTTGAGAAATTTTAGTTCTCATAACAATATTCCCTAATGCACCTTTCACAAAAATCTCTGGCCTTTGATTCTTATCCTTGATTTCTAAATCTTGAGCTTGAATTACATTCACCCTCAGATACCATAGCTTAGGAGACAAGTAAACTTTCGATTTCGTATTCATCAAAGAAACTGGACTAACTCCAACTGCATCCGAATGCCAAGCTTCCGGAAACGCCTCGTCGGCTTGAGTCCCTATCCATATAGCCACCATTACATCTCCTACAACATTCTCTTCTCTTTGCCCTTCAAGCCTATACCATTGCGGAGCTAAAGGGCTGTCGGGCGGGACTCTTTTCGGAGCCTCACCTACACCATACACCACTCTCCCTTTGAATGATGATCCATCATCCTCACAACACTTCTTCCTTATGATAATCTCAAGAAACGACGAGTAAATTCGATCTTTTGAAAAGGCAAAAACTTGGTTCCATTCCGGATTTGGCTTCTCATGTACAACATTGGTGATTCCTTTGTAGTTACCAAGTCTTACCTCGACAAAGGAGTCGTATACATCAGGACTATCTTCAGGAAACAAGTCTTTTGCTCTCACAACTCTTACATACAAGTAATTCATTTGCTCCACAAGGCCAAAGGCGCTAGCCACTGATCCCTCCGTCGCCGGAATCTTTGGAGAAGTCATCTTGAGTGTGAAATCCTCAGTTGGATCTTGTCTTCTCATTCTCTGAGTTTTAACTGCATTAGGGTTTGAAATTTTGAATATTGTCAAATATGATGAACTGAAATACAGGTAGTTTTTGCTTATACCTGGATTGGAGCTTCGAGGTAGAAGATATGAGATAAAAGTATTGTTGAAAATAGGTCGAGGAAGAAGAGAGACGATCCAAACCACTGAAATTGCAGAAAACAAGAAAGTGAAGTTCAGCAAATACAAGTAAAATAGTATAGCAAAAATGAAGAAAACTGAGACTTACCCAGAAAGAAGCACAAATAAGGAAGCAGCAGCAAGAGGAAGAGAAGGAGAATGAACCAAAAAAGCATGGAACTTGATGGATTTAGTGAGTGGACAAAAATGGTAAGAGTTAAGGATCTGGGAAATCTTTGCAAAAAAAGGTAAGGAATTTACAGTTCCCTGTAAAGAGAAAGAAAAGGGAAATTAATGAGGATTTGGCGGGGAGTAACTGTTTGAGAAACCATGTTTTGCACGCAGACACTATCAGATCAACGTGCAAGGATATCTCCATCAATTTCTAACCCAGAATTGGCTTTAATATTTTATACCTAGAGCCGGCAATAAGCCAATAACTAGTCTAAAGTAGGGGTGATCATAGTTACAAAATGGAACCCAACCGAATCCCAATAAATCGAACCGAATTTAAAATCGATTTTCCTGTAACCTTAAACTGAAAACAAACCGAACATATAAAAGTAGGTTCGGTTTCGTAACCAAAAGTTAGAAATATTAGAACCGATAATCGAGTCTACTATGATCGGTTTTGGTTTGAAAACCTAAACGTAAAAGCTATAAATATTAAAAAAAAAAAAAAATCGTAAAGTACAAATATACAATATCCAAATCTAAATTTATCTCGATAAAAAAACAAATATGAACCGGTCATTTTTTTAAAAATAAAAATCATTTTTCGGTTTAGAACATCGAATTTGCGGTTATCACCCAAAAAACGAACTGAAACCTATTTTCTAAAATATACAGACCCAAAACCGAACCTAAGTTGTCAGTTTTCGGTTTGGTCTAGACCTCACTCGGTTTAATTAAGTTCATAATTGGACCTAACATGCTCAACCTAGTATAAACCGGCTCATAAATGAATTAGCAATCCAAAACATACAAACCCGATCACGAAATAATCATATTGGGTTCGGGTGTGACATGTTTGACTTGACCCAAATGACAAGTCCACGCGAGCCTAACTCAACGTTACTCAAGTGATGAATATTTTATAGGATTAATTTTTTTTATTTATTTATGGATTACCTTATAATATATGGTTACTTGAAATGTTCATAGTTTCCCCTCTATTTGAGATGACAAAATCAGCTCTTAAAATTTAGAGTTTTTTTTTAAATAAAGAAAAAATAAATCAACTTTTAAAATGTGTTTTTTTAATAAATTTTGTTTGATAATTATTTTTAAATAAAGTCACCTTATATAATACAAGTTATGAAAATTAAACCACCTACAATCAAGAATATTAGATATTTGACCAAAATATCCTTATTAATCAATTAATATTAATACTTTTGTTATAGTTTTTTTTAAAATACTTCTTTATGATTGTATCATTGTAGATTTTTTTAAACTATTTGTTTAAACACCTTATTTTAAACCCTTGATATAAACACCTCATTTTAAACACTTCTCCTTGAAACAACCACCTTTTTAGGCGATATTAGAAATTCATGCTCATAAGTGCAATTAACTATAAAGTTCAGGATATATTTTTCACTTTCTCAACAAAAATATTTAACCGGTCTTGGACTCAACCAGTATATATACCGTTGTACTAACAAAGAAGCTCTCATCTCTCTATTGTGATCATAATAGACACAATCAACAAATGACTACCCAAATTACACCCTCAAAAACTCTTGACGAAGAGATCAAAGAGCTCAAGCTCTCCTTACCAAAGGAAATATGGTTTGGTGCATACCCTATGTATCAATGCCAAGGGTTTTGGAACCCGGTTCTCGAACCCACAATCGCCTTCCAAAACCACTTCCAAGCTCAAGACACCAATATCATCCTAGGAAGCATGACCAAAACCGGAACCACATGGCTAAAATCCCTCATCTACGCTATTGTCAATCGACAACGTGAGTCTATTATCGAGAGCACTTTACTCACCCACAATTCTCATGAACTCGTGCCACATTTCGAGTTCAAGACCTACACAATGAGTACAAAACCCGATTTCTCAAACATTCCCACCCAAGGCTTTTCGCCACTCATATCCCTTATGACTTCATTTCCGAGTCCATCAAGGACTCAAAAGCTCGAATCATATACTGAAGAGGATTTAGAGACTGAACTTCTGATTTTATTCAGCATGAAACAAAGGTATTTATACAGAAAATAAATGACAGCATAACAACTTGGAATAACAACTAGCTATAAATCTGTTTAAGAAGATACGCAGAATCTCTTGAGCTTATCACGCCTCCTCAAGCCGGTGGTGGTGTGTTCACAACACCGAGCTTGGACAGTAAATACGAGAAACGTTTCGGGCCCATTGCTTTAGTAAATAGATCAGCCAGTTGATCGCATGACCTTGTGAAGCATGTGCGTATAGCATTGAGCTGTACTTGATCCCGGATAGTGTGGCAATCTATTTCTATGTGCTTAGTTCTTTCATGAAAGACACGATTAGATGCTATATAGAGGGCTGATTGGTTGTCACAATGAAGACGCATTGGATGAACATGGGAGACACCAAGAGAGCGGAGAACAGAACAAAGCCAGAGTAATTCGCAAGTAGTTGCAGCCATAGCGCGATACTCTGCTTCAGCTGAAGAGCGGGAGACTGTGACCTGCTTTTTAGTCTTCCATGAAATAGGAGATGATCCCAACATTACAAAGTAACCAGTTGTGGATCGACGAGAGAGTGGACACGCAGCATAATCAGAATCTGAAAATGCTCGAAGGATCAAATCACTTGAGCGAGACAGAAAGATACCTTGAGCTGGTGCTAGTTTGATAAAACGAAGGACATGTAAAGCAGCCGCCCAATGACCTTGGCGAGGTGTTTGCATATATTGAGCAAGAAGGTGAACAGAATACGTGAGCTCTGGTCTAGTTATGGTCAGATAAATGAGACGTCCAACAAGCCTGCGATACTTCTCTGGATCAGCAAGATATGGGCTGGAATCAAGCTACAGACCATGGTTTTGAGGCATTGGAAATGTTGTTGGCTTACAGCCAAGGAGACCGGCTTCGGTTAGAATATCAAGTGCATATTGTCGCTGATTTAACCATAAACCATGTGGGGTCCGAATCATTTCAATGCCGAGAAAAAATCTCAATGGGCCGAGATCTTTCATATGGAAGCACCGGTGAAGATAAGCTTTGAACCTAGAGATCGTAGCAGAATTGTTCCTAGATATTATAAGATCATCCACATATATTAGAATGTGGAGAGAGATACCTGCTCGAGTATATGTGAATAGCAAATAGTCTGAGTATGACTGTTGAAATCCATAATGTCGAAGTGTTTGGGCGAGTTTGTGAAACCAATTTCGAGGTGCTTGGCGCAAGCCATACAATGATTTTCTGAGACGACATACCTTGGACGAATTTGGATCACAAAAACCGGCTGGTGGGAGCATATACACCTCCTCGTCAAGATCACCGTGGAGGAATGCATTATGCACATCCATCTGATGTAGTTCCCAGTTTCGGATGGTCGCAACAGCAAGAAAGAGCTTGACGGTGACTAACTTTGCAACCGGAGCGAACGTTTCATTGTAATCTAGGCCTTCAGTTTGACGATTTCCCAGAACAAGTAAGCGTGCTTTATAACGCTCAACCGTACCGTCGGACCTATGCTTTATCCGGAATACCCATCTTGACCCAATGGCTTTCCGATTGCTTGACAAGTCTACAAGATCCCAAGTATGATTCCGACGCAGGGCTGTTATTTCTTGGTGCATAGCAAGACGCCATTTTGGATCATTAACAGCATCACGAAACGAAGTTGGCTCCTGTTCTTCCTGCATTGACTTAAGGGCAGCAATATACCCAAGAGAGAAATGATCATAAGATAGATAATTCACAAGGGGATAAGGCTTACCAGAGGACGGAGGTGGAGGAGTGACGACGGAGATGGTGTTGCTACTGGTAGCTGTTTTACACACAAAATCCCGCAAAAGGATAGAGGGAGTTGATGTGCGAGTACTGCGACGTATTGCCGCTGGGTCTGGGGGAGTTATTGTGGGCTGAATAGGTAAGGGGTTATGTAGGATTGGGGCTGAATTTTGATTAGTGGGCTGGGAGGATGGTGATGGGGTGGTGATGTCAGCAGGAGGGTGTAAAATTATGGGTAGGATAGGGCCTGCGTCATCATATGATGATGGTAGAGGTTTGGGGTTAAAGTGTAATGTGGGTGGTGTTGTTTGCTGGTCAAAAGGGAATACATTTTCAAAAAATTTAGCATCCCTGGTAATAAATATGGAATTAGTAGCAACATCGACCATTTTCCATCCTTTTTGATTTAATGAGTACCCTAAAAACACACAATTTTCGACCACGAGGCTGAAATTTATCTAAACTTCGAGGAAGGATTGAACAATAGGCAAGATAACCAAAAACCCGCAGATGATCATAGACAGGACGTTTATTGTGGAGGAGTTCATAAGGAGACTTGTTTTGAAGAATAGGACTTGGTGTCCTATTGATAAGATAACACGCTGTAAGAGCACATTCCCCCCAATATTTGATTGATATGCTACCCTGGAACATTATAGCTCGAGCCACATTTAAGATATGCCTATGTTTGCGCTCCACTCTACCGTTCTGTTGAGGTGTGTAGACATAACTTGTTTCCAAATTAATACCTTTTGGATCTAGAAAAGTTTTAAGCGTTAAGAATTCCTTAGCGTTGTCGCTACGAAAAACTTTAATTTGCTTTTGAAACTGATTTTCTATCATTGCACAAAAGGTAAGGATGTGTTTGGTAATCTCGTTTTTGTGTTTGAGAAGAAAAACCCATGTACAACGGGAGTAGTCATCAAGCACAGTTAAGAAATATGAGGACCCTGAAGTAGACAAAACACGATATGGTCCCCAGACATCCAAATGTACTAAATCAAACAATGATGCAGCATGGGATTAACTACTGGGAAAAAAATTTCTAGATTGTTTGGCCCTGAAACAAATGTCGCAAGGATTAGTGGGGGATTTATTTGAAACATAAAACTCATCTAAACCAAAAGAAGGATGGCCAAGTCGCATATGTCGGAGTAAGGCATGATTATTGGTAGCTGAAAGAGAAAGATGAGCAAGCATGGGAGGTGTTATCCAGCGTAACCAGTAAACGCCGTCTTGGACTTCACCCTCTCCAGTCACCATCCTCGAAGTGAGGTCCTGTATAACCACAAGTTTATTAGTTATCGTTATGACACACTTCAAATCAAGAGTTATTTGATTGACCGAAAGCAAATGACAGGTTAATCCAGGAACATAGTGAACATTTCGTAAGTTCATGATCGAAGAAAGACGGATAGTCCCAACAGTGCAGGAATTGACCAATGTCCCGTTGGGTAACTTGATCTGCTTTGAGCTGACTGGTCTGACATCCGAGAGAAGTAATTGTGAACCTATCATGTGAAAAGACGCACCAGAATCCAGGATCCAAGGATAATGGACTGTACCTGCGATGGTGTCAGTGGATGATTGTGATCGATAGCTGTTTAAAGCAGCCATGATATGAGTCCATTGATCATCAGTAATGGCAGATCCAAGAGCATGACGGTCCTGTAAAGTGAGATCAGATGCTCCAGCAGCCTGATTAGCCATAGATGTGACAGTTGCTGCCGCTCGACTAGTAGAGGAGCCAGTTGACTGCCTTGGTTTTGGCTTAGGTGGTGCGCCAGTGCCGGGATTTGAGACCCCACGACCATTATTCCACCAATCAGGGTAGCCCACGACTTTAAAACAAGCATCAGTGTCGTGCCCTGACCTGTTACAGTGTTTACAAAATAGTTTTGATTTGTCAACTCGAACCTGATGCGAGTGTGTTTTCTGAGCGGCAAAGGCAATTGTGTCGATGCATGTGTCTCGCGATTTGGCTATGGTTTTGAGGCGCTCTTCTTGAATTGCAATTGAATAGACTTTATTCAACTTAGGTAGCGATTCCTGAGCGACAATATTGGATCGAAGAGAAGCGTAAAGTTCATCATCTAGTCCGATGAAAAATTGGTGTACCTCCTCCTCCTCTTTGCTCTTGACTTTGTTTCCACAAGTACAAGCGCATGAACATACGTTTGTTTTGTGAGCGTAAATCTCTTCCCAAATTCGTTTCATACGACCAAAATACTCAGCAACCCGTTCCCCATTCTAGAAGCAATGAGCTAGATCAGCCCTGAGCTGCAACAGTCGTGGACCATTGCTCGAATCACATCTTTGTTTCAGATCATCCCAAGATCTTTGGTTGTGGCAAGGAAGGAGACAGATTTGCGGAGAGAGGGATCAATAGCGGCCATGATCCAACCCTGCAACATTGAGTTGACGCTCACCCAGTATGGATAATCTTCTGATGTTTCTGCAGGCTCCGTAATTTTGCCGTTGATGAAATCAAGTTTCCTTTTTGCGGAAAAAGCATTGATAAGGCCGATTGACCAATCGACATAGTTGTCGTTGGTTAGGAGAAGAGTTGTTATTTGTTGTCCGGTGTGATCTGAGGGATGGAGGTAATAGGGTGAGGCTGGTGTGAGAGCTGCCGGAGTGGCCATTGTGCAGGGAAAAAAAAAAGAGCTTTAGTGTTTGTAGCGGAAGAATGATTTGAGGAGTTAGCCTGATACCATGAAGAGGATTTAGAGACTGAACTTCTGATTTTATTCAGCATGAAACAAAGGTATTTATACAGAAAATAAATGACAGCATAACAACTTGGAATAACAACTAGCTATAAATCTGTTTAAGAAGATACGCAGAATCTCTTGAGCTTATCATATACATTTGTAGAAACCCAGTGGACACTTTCATTTCGACTTGGCACTTCGGATTGAAATTGAACAAGAATGAGAGTATCAAACCGGATATGATCGAGGAATATTTTCACAAATTTTGTGATGGGATGGTTCCCTTTGGTCCCTTTCTCGACCATGTTTTAGGGTATTGGAACGAGAGTCGAAAGAGGCCGGATAATATTCTCTTTCTGAGATTCGAAGAGCTTAAGGCCGACACCAAGCTACATTTGAAGAGATTGGCAGAGTTCATAGGGCATCCATTCTCCATAGAAGAGGAGAAAGAAGGTTTTATGGATGGTATCATAAGCTTGTGTAGCTTGCAAACCATGAAGGAGCTTGAGGTTAACAAGAATGGGAAAGTTTACTCCTTCGTTGATAACAAGTATTTGTTTAGGAAAGGAGAAGTGGGAGATTGGGTCAATCACTTGAGTACCGAAGTAGTAAACAACTTCGCCAAGGAAATGGAACTTAAATTGTGTGGTTCTGGTTTGTCTTTTGAACAAGTTTAATTAGTTTGTTCTTTTTTTTTTCTATTTGTTGTTAACTTGTTGTCAACGTATGATAAATGTATCTTTCATTTCATTTGTAATGGCATGGATTTGAGTGCTTCTTCATTGGTGATAATTGTTAAGGAATGTATCATTGGACTTGGTGGTATTCCCGTCTAAAGTGATGAAGATAATAAGATTTTTCAACTAGACGTTCCCAATTAGAAGTTACAGGTATATATTTATCAGTATTTATCGCAAGTTGAAAACATATTGATAGGTAAGTTTTGCACATTAACTAGGTATTGGCTTGATTAACCTTTTCGGAACTAAATGTTTATGTCGATCGCGATATTGACTGATATAAGGTAAGTTTAATGGACTCACTTAACTAGTTTTTTATTGCGGTTAATTGTGCTATTATAGTGGTGTGCTTGTTAATTTTACTAAATATAAAGTTGAGTTGAATTACCACACGCAACATGATATTATTAACATGGGCATATGTACAAGATGGGTTGTAATAAATTAACATGATATTTATTTTTTTTTGAAAAGTTATTGTATTGCATCAGGATAGAATTTACATGGGGGGTATGCGAAGAACAGAGGGACACGGGAGAATGAGACAAAGAAACAAGGGTAGTACAGAGTGTCGGATGATCAGATCACAGGTGAATGCCGAGGCGCTTGGCCCAGAACGTGGTGGGGGCGGATCTATCCTTCCAATGGTGGGCGAAGTGGTTTTTTGTAGTTTGGATGATGTTATGAGCGCATGTGGTTTCATGGGTGACTTGTTGGTTGTAGATGAGGTCGTTTCACGCCTTCCAAACAAAGTAGATCAGACTGGTGATAGTAACAATTCGAACATTGAATATGAGGTCATGCTTGTGAGGCATGGCGTTGTTGAGCCATGTCCAAAGGTTGTCCTTGTAAGGGTAAGGAGGGGGTGTGAGGGACCATCTGGAGACAAGGTCCAAAGTGATAGTGACGAAGCTGCACTTATGGAAGAGGTGGTCTTCATCCTCGGGTAAGGTCCCGCACAACTTGCAAGCGTCACATTGAATGATGTTCCAATGGCGGAGCTTAGTGAGGGTGGGTAGCTTATTGTGGGCTGCAATCCAAGAAATGAAGCTGCTCTTGGGGGGTTAGTGATCCTCCAAATGTTGCTGAACATGAGATTATGTTGTGAGGAGAGGGGTTTTGCGTATAGGAGGTTGTAGGCTGCAGTGGTGGAAAATTTCCCGTTCGACTGAAGGGCGATGGAGCGGAATGGCTGACCGTTAGGGGCGGTTTGGATAGCCAAAATTTCATCTCTGATCTTCAAAATGTAGTTCCAGTTGTGGCTATACTTGTAGCTTGGAGTGCAGGACCAAATAGAGTGGAGTTTGAGAATATTGCAGTAGACCCAATAAGACCAAAGGTCATGCTCGGGAGGATGCGTATCAAGGTCGAAGATAAGCTTGGAGATGCAGGCTTTGTTCCAGGAGAGGAGCTCCTTGAAGCTAAGGCCGCCATTTGATTTGGGGGAGCAGATGGTGTTCCACGCAATGAGTGCGCGGGAACTGGATGCAGTACCGGACCATAAGTAGGATCTCAGAGAACTGGTGATCTTGGCGACGACAGACTGGGGGATGGGTAGTGTGGAGCACCAATGGAATTGGAGTGGGATGAGGATGGAGGAAATGAGCTGCTGCCGCCCAGCGTAGGAGAGGTTCCTAGCATTCCAGGAGTTGATTTTCAGGGTGATTTTGTTGATGAGAGGGATGTAGTCGGCGTGATTGAGCCTCTTGCTTCCGATGGGGATACCAAGATAGGTGAAAGGTAAGGTACCGATGGACAAACCCGAGCCGGCCGAGAAGCTGCTGAGTTCATGGGGCGGCACACCCCCAAGGAAGAGGGAAGAATTGCTGGGATTGAGATGGAGACCCGAGTAGTAGCCAAAATGGGCGAGAGTGTTCTTCAGGATGTTAATAGAGCCCAAGTCACCCCTACAAAAAAGAAGAATGTCGTCAGCGAAACATAGGTGGGTTATGCGGGGTGTGGAGCATTTGGGATGGGTGTTGAAGTTTGGGTTGGCTGCGTTGGTGTTGATCATTGCAGAAAGGACCTCCAGGGCAACAACAAAGAGCCCAGGAGAAAGCGGGCAGCCTTGGCGGAGACCCCTAGATCCCTTGAAGTGTCCCTTAAGGGATCCATTGATGTTGATAGAGAAGGACGGACGAGAGATACATGCATCAACCAGCTTGATGAACAATTAACATGATATTATTAACATGATATTATTAACATGGGTATAACATGGGTATATGTATAACATGATATTATTATCATGGTATACGGGGAGGGTTTTTGAAACCACTCCGTGATAATAAATTAATATTCGGTTCGCATGCAACTTCTCTGGAATGGTAAGGTAACTGACCAATTCCAACCAGAGTGAGTGTTTGTTAGGCAGGGAGGCCCTATCTCTCCTTACATGTTCATCCTGTGTGTGGAACCATCTTAGTCATCTAGTATTGGAATCATTTGATAAGGGTGGCTGGAAGCCGATTTACTTGTCATGTGGGGGACTCCTCTTTCTCACATGTTTTTTTTTTTCCAGATGATATAACTTTATTTGTTGAAGCTTATGTGTCTCAGATGAATGTTGTTATGCAGTGCATTGATGTGTTTTGTAAGGCGTCGGGCCTTAAGGTAAGTATCTCAAAGTCTAAAATTTATGTATCCCCAGATTCTTTTGTTAGTGATAAATTAAAAAGCAAAATTTTATTTGATTCTTTTTTTCATAAAAATATCGTTTGTTCCCGCATACACAAGTTGGTAACATTTTATTTAAAAAATACATCAAATCTATAAATATACACGTACAAGATGCGGGATATGAACTAGTTTCAATGTGAATTGTTAAGATATTAGTTAATTAGGCTAAATTTAGTGTGACGTGGATTAACGAATATACGACACGTGTAAAATTGATGAGGTGATTGCACGAAATTGCGTCAAGTATCAGTTCTGATTTATCATATAAAAAATATAGATATAAGTCAGATATTACGTCTACCGTTTATATATATATATATATATATATATATATATATATGAATATTTATAAAATCAAAATGGACAATTTTAATTTTAAAAAATTTTAAAAATTAAATAAATTATTTATATTGGGTCAACAGTACAAATTACGGGAATTAAACTAGTTATAATTAGACGGAGGGAGTAAGTTGGCCTTTTTTTATTTGTTCTATTTGGGCCTCTCGCTAGAGAGTAAGTTGGGCCATATGGGCCGAATAGGCCCATTAAGGACTTGAAAAGAAGCAGAAGATGAACAAGAAGAGCTTTCCCCGGGAAAGTGGGAGAAAAATATAGTAAAAGCCCATATTATAAGCTAAATAATATACATAACTGAAATCATGTTCACCCACCTTGTTTCTAATTAACATTAAAAAAAATATTTCATTTTTTCTATTTTATTTTATTCTTGTTGATTTAAAAAAAATTAATAAAATAGGTTTACAAGTTGAGAATGTATATGCGAGATTAATTAAGATGAGTAAAGGCATCTTTGTTGTGTTAATTATTATGACGGAGGAGGGGGAGGCAATGAACCAGATTTGGTGGGTCTTGCCAACTGTCGTTTGTAGACATGTTTCTTTCATACAAATATATTATACAATATCATTTATAATTATATTTTAATAATAATACTCTATTTCATCTAAAATAATTTTCGTTTTTAATTTCTACACTTTTGAGTAAAATGTTAAACATCCTTGATTTTATATTTTTTAATTAAAAAGAGAAAGAGAAGAAGAGAAGAATTAGCGTGGCAGAAAGAATAGATTCTTGAATTCTGTTTACATAGATAATTTTCAATGAATGAGTTTGCAAAATTTTTAGTTCGAAATTTCGATTTTCCTTTTCAGTCAGTGACGAGCGGTTTTGCTTTAGGGAACTACGGGAAATTAGTACTGGTAAGGACGATTCCTACAGCATTGTGTTGCCTTCCAATCTGAGGATTGGAACGGTATACATCGGTTCTTGGGTTCGGGAGTTGAGGTATAATCTCCTACGATGTTGTAAAAAATACGTGGGAGCAAATTCCTGTCCCTATCCCTTAGGAAGCACGTTACGCCTTCCTTGCGGTCCTTGCGGAGGGTTGTGGAAGAGGGTTGTGGAAGACTATGGTTGGTCGGCGCCGTGACAATCGAGGATGCGGTCTCCATCTGCATTTGGGAACTCGATAAGGAAAAGTTTAAATGGACAAAGATAACTATAAGATTCAAAATTTCATACCACCGCAGTGCGTATGTTGAGCAGAGTCGAGATCGGAATCTCTTTCCTTACCGTATTACGACGGTTACCGGTGTTTAATAATCTCACGGTTACCGGTGTTTAAGAATCTCATGATACAACTGCTAGAGAGAGAAGAGAGAATAGAGAATGATTGTTGGTGTGATTTAGAATGAAGGGAGAACTCTCTATTTATAGGAGTTGAAGGGGCTGAATTGGGCTATGGGCCTCGAAGCCCAGCCCAAAACCGGGGCCCATAGGAGACTGACACGTGTCCGCAATCCATGACTTTCGAAGCCACGATTTTAATTTTCTACACCTTTTGAGTAAAATGTTATACATCCTTGATTTTATATTTTATTTATAATTTATCTTTGAATAAGTATTATATAATTGTTGTTGTTTTGAAGAGTTTATAAAAAAAAAAAGTCAATCAAACAGTTGTTAAACTTAAATTTAATCAAAATTTAAATATTAAAAATATAATTTTTTTTGCAATTGAAAATAGTATTTGAAATTGAATTGAAGACAATATGTTATTTTCCCAGGAATAAAAGGTAATTTTTGGGATACATTTCTCAAATATTAAGAATTTTAACTTTTGGTCTTTAGCATTATTTGTTAAATTAATAAAAAAAAAAGTTTTAGAATTTACAATATACATATATTTATACTTGTTAAGGCTTTGTATTTAGCGATGGATTCAACAAACATATGAATTGAAGGCATACTTGAATGTATATCCCAAAATAAAGTAACTGTTTACTAAGGATGTGTTTGGTTGATAGAGATTATTAGGGATGAAAAGAGATTATTAAGATGACAGTCGGGCAAATTTTTTTTTCTTTTTAAAAACATTATTAGAATATTGAATATTATCGAGATTGAAAGTGTTCAAAATCTCCAATAATCTTATCAAAACGATGTTAATATTTCGATACCTTTGACCAATATAATTTACTAAAATTAATGGTTTGGTCCTTATTTTAAATAGTAATTTGTTTAAAAATATAAATATCATAATATTTATAAATTGTGCATTTACACCTAGTTATATTTTATACATTTTTTTCAGAATTTATATTTTTAAAACTATAAGAGACTTTTTTCATGATCTTTTCTGTATTTATAAATTATGGTTATATACAAGAAATAAAATTAGGGATTCTTATAACGATGCATGTGAGAATGTACCCCTAAAACCGAAAGAAGTGAACTTTAAACAAGACAACAAATATGATTAAATAAAATATTATTATCTAATAAGTGAATTATTAATAATATTAATTATCCTATGACCTCATGAGGGTTGACAACACTTTATAGACAATGATTCCTGTAACTAACCAACCAAACTACTCTTCTTTAATAATTAGAATTAAGAAATTATGGTTAATGGCATTATGCATTGCACTTCAAATTGCTTCCCCCTAATTCAACTGCATCATGTTGGGTTGGCCCCTTTTGCCCTTTTTTAATTCTTCTTTTAAATTAATGCTTATTGGTTGACATGCATGCATGTTCACAACTATCCTTTTTCATATTAACAAAATATCAAGAGAGCCAGACTTTATTGGGTTGCATACTCGAAATGATGGTTCTCGACTAAATCAGACATAATCGAGTATGATTCTTAATGATAAGAAAGGGACACCACTAAATGGAGTGTCGCGGATCTGAAATTCGAATATCATGTCAAAATAAGAAACTTTACATAAAAATTATTAATGAACGGTTTTCTTGTAATAACCGAAAAATTTAAACTATGTTAAGTACCGGAACAAATCGGATTCCGATCTGCCAACCTTTAACCTGTAAATAAAGATAAAACGAGATGTGAATTCCATCAACTTATGTGACCTTAGTTCACATAAAATAATAAAAAGGGTGTAACCAGAATTAATTCCGTACTTGTTTAAAAATAAAAAAAAAAACCAATGAGCGGTTTCGTACGAATAATCTTTAATTAGCCTTCCAGTTTAACTTAACCGAACTGACCCAGCCCGACTTGTCGGCCCATATCCTCAAGCAGCCCAATATTAATTAATTAACCTAACCCTAATTTTAATTATATGCTTAACCTAATCTAAGGAGACTGCCGCTTCTCTCTCGCTCCACTACAAATGCACGCCGCTGCTTCTCCCTTGCCTTTCTGGGAAACGACGACAACAGCAACCATCTTCCGCCTTTCTCTGCAGACGACGCAGCTACACAACCGGCGGGCTTCTCTTTAACGCCGGAACTCTTCGTTCGTGCCTACTGGTGAGCCATCTTCCCTTCTGTCCATCTCTCCCCTGCCTCTCTCTTTCTTCTCGAATCATAACAACAGCATCTTCCTCGCCTTGCTGCCGCCGCCCCGAGCCAGACGGAACAATCGAAGCAGCCTTCCTCGCCTTGCTGCCGCCGCCCCGAGCCAAACGGAACAATCGAAGCAGCCTTCCTCGCCTTGCTGCCGCCGCCCCGAGCCAAACGGAACAGTCGAACAACGCCTTCCTCTCTTGCTGCAGTGGTGCCGATCGGCACAGCACAAGGACCCTCCTGCGCCGGGAAGAACGAACCAGAACCAGCCTTCTCCACCCCTGTGAACCACCCTGCAGATTCGAACCAGGGCTGGACTCTCTTCCGAGTACGGTGCGGCGATTGATCCGGCACTGCTGAGCCAATCGAGATTACCGAGTGAGTCCACTGCTTGTAGAAGCTTGTGTTTGTGTATGTATATAAGTATAACTGTGGGTAGAAGTGTTGAGTTATGAGTGAATGAGTATATATATATATATATATATATATATATATATATATATATATATATATATATATATATATATATATATATATATCTGTGGTTAGAAGCGTTGGATGCGATAGTGTATGAGTATATATATATATACCGATATGGATGAAGATGGAGAAAGAGTGTGAGTGCTGATTTATATATATACATATTAAATTAAACATTAGAGTGAGGATACCGAAGTATACATACTTATATATATATATATATATAGATGTATAAGTTGGTGTATGTGTAAATTATGTATAAGAATATATTTATAAGTATAAGGATAGTGTATATAGATATATGGGTTAATATATTAGTAAGAGTTAGGAGTGTGAAAATTATGTTGATATAGGTCGGTTGAGGAGAAAGGTTAAAAACATGTTCGACGGTATAATATATGTAATAGCGTAACTAGTAATTGGAGAGAAGGAGTGTTGTCCTTCTTTGAGTTGTTTCGAGTTTTGAACTTATAACCTATAGGTAACCATCCGAGATACACTTTTATGGAAAACAAATTCTAAAAGAAATTAGTAGGGTTTGAGAATAAACTGTGAGAACTTTCGGCACTAAGGGTAAAATGGTCTTTTACCGTAAGAGAACTTTTTCCGTAATTCCTTCGCATGAGGTTGGACATCTGGATGTGATTTTGATCCACATGCCTTATTTGACAGGCGTTTGAGTTACCACGAGTACGGACCGATTTGAGACTTGTTAGAGTGTGATTTGACTCAGGTAAGTCCTTGCGACTTACTTAGCTGGTTTCTGGATATTAGTTGGGTGATGATGGTTGTGTGTGTACAATGTGTGTTATAATAAATAACAACTTGTTAGGATGACCGTGGTTGTTATGTTTTAAGGCCCAAGTGTATGTATAACGGGCCGTGACATCACTGCCCAGCTCTGCCAGGAGACTGGGAGGTTCTCTATACCCAGACCATACAGGTACACGGTGAGATGCATCGGATCCACTCCTGATGGGTACACGGGGGCGGAGGCGAGGTTTGGGAATCCCTCGTGTCACAAAATAAGTATCATTAGAGTGAATGACTTAAATGAAGATAATAAATGGATTGTTTGAAAGCATGATGAGTGTTTATTATTTTATGTGTGTGTGTGTGCTATTATTATTCTCCTAATGTTTAGATAACTAGCTAATGATTGTTTTGTTGTGTTTTTAGTTTTACCGCAGGTTAGACCAGCAGCTGAGTGATCCGGAAGTAGTGGTCAGCCGGGTCTCCGTACTCCTTAGAGTGGGGGTTGGGAGTTGTGGTTGTCTTTCCTTTCGTTTAGTTAAGACAATTGTTCTTTTCTTTTGTTTAAGTACTTTAGGCTGCTAGACAGTGTTGCATTCATTACCCTAAAAATACTATTTTATGAATTTCGGTTTCTTTATTTGTGTCTTGTTGCAAGATCCTAGTAATGTTGTTGTCAAACTGAGGTCGGGACCCATTGTGAGGTCCTAACCAGTAATATTCCGGGTTCCGAGAATCCGGGGTGTTACAACATGGTATCAGAGCTCTAGGTTGGCAACAATGACACTTGAAATCTTCTGAAAGACCGAATAAGTTGTAAGCAGAACCCAAAAGGGGTCTGAGTTTTAAAAAAAAGGGAACTTTTGGTTTTCAAATGCATGCATAGTCTGGTTGGGCATAGAAAAGTACGGTTGACCACCACTACTACCGCGGATCTCAGTATGCTTAGTAGAGACTTTAGGTTTTACTTTAGTTGGACTTATAAGCTTGATTATAAAGATATGCGATATAGATAAGTATATGCAGAAAATTAGTAGAAATTTATAGTTATATTATTCCTTTAATGGAGATAACAGAATGAAATCCTCATTCAGTTGACACACCTAAGTATGCTAAGCTTATTAGTCGAATATCCGATCAATCCATTGAACTCGTTGAGGAACATGGTGACAGAATAATGAAGACTATAAGATAATACCCACGAGAATGGCAAGCGGAACCTGAGTCAACTCAACGGGATCAAATGAAGGATATACAAGAGAGTAGTTCCGGAGAAACAAGGGATGATCGCCAACGAGAGAATTTGAGAACGACAACTTAGAGGCTCTTCCAAGTTGTGTAAAGTGACTTCATAAACAAAGAGGATGACGTCGAAAATTGCCATAGACATGAAAGTTAAAAGGGAGATATAGTAGCGATCAAGAAAAGAGACTTAAAATTTAAAGCTCACTGACAGGCTAGGAAGTGAAAGTTGATGTCAAAAGCAAGGCGGAATATGATCACTCTCAACAATCTACTTGAGACCACAATCCAGATTGATAACCGAGACAGTCAAAAGTATGGAAGTCAACACGAGATACATTTTCCATCCAAATAGGAAGAACTAAAGAGCTGCAACTTGGAAGCTTACACGTTGCCAGAAAGGGAAAGGTAGATCTCACCAACATGGAAGTGGAATGATCTCGAAAAATACACGAGAATTTTGACCTAGACCGTGATACAACAATAATCAGCTTCTGTAAAGGCAGCATTACAAGCAACACCCAAGAAAGAAGAGTGTAGGAGAATGGTCTTGGCGAACACGAGGTTCTCTAATAACTTCTCATTCACGAAGAGATTTAAGTTAATAACACTAGCGGGTCATAAAAGAGAACCGCAAGTGGACGATAACTCGGGTAAAAAGAATCATGGAGAAATACCTACAATTTACCATGGAAGAATCGATAAGTCCGTTGACGGAAGACGAAGATACAGCTAGACTGGTAAGAGTATAGTACTCTTATAGGAGTGTAGTTTGTAGAAGGAGCTAACGGAGTATAAATGGAAGAGATATATTTTCACCTGGTATATCACACCTCAAAAGAGATAGAAGAAAAAGTAAGTCTATGATCTTATAGAAGGTCAACTACAGACTAATTGGTAACAATAGAGAATTTACACGTGTTGGCTAACTAATGATGGTTGGTTGACAGATAAGAAGAATAACCACAATGTTATAAAGGAAGTTTACCGACATCTGGTGAATATCTTCTAGAGATCAACGACGACAATGGCGAAATTAAATCAATACAAGGACTAGTAGCCTTGATGGTAACATTGAACGAGTCCAATATGATAACTCTAATAAAGAAATTAAAGAGAAGCTCTGGACGGTCGGTAATGACCATTGATGATAGTAATGGTGTAAAGGAAATTGTGTGAGTAGTTACTTACTACTGACTAAGGAAATATACATATCAAAGTTAGTATGAAGGAATCCATGTAAAATTTAGAAGAGTAAGAAGAGACAGATGATTTTGACATTTTCTATGTCTTAGCATTTCACACAAGTAAGACTGATGGTGTTCTTCCGAGAAAATGTGGGGTCAAACTGTCTAGATTGACAGGAGGAAACCCTTGTGATTAAAGAAGTGACATAGAATAATTGGAATTTCAGAAGAGGCATAAACATAGAGAGTGTGTTTTAAGCCTTGGTGAAATGTGTGGTCGAGTTGTGAGGTGATTGTAGATGGAATCTACATGCTGGCTAGAACAGACATATGAAGGAGTAAAGTTGAATGACTAAAGGCTGTATATGGATCCGGTATTACCCCAATAAGATATTTTCTGAAAGGTGTCTATATAAGAGTAATGTGAAATGGTGGTACTCCGATGAAAATTCAAGCTCGACTAATGATATAAGAGTGGATAAAAGTAATAAGACCAACCAACGTGGTCCGTAAGGTGTGTATGAGAAAACTCAAAGGGATCTAACTATCTTACGGGGTGTAAATATCAAAGAAGGTAAAGCGACATGAGTATAAGGAAGACATATAAAATGCGATGCGAGAAACTTGATTGGTGGGAAAATCATATGCACCTAATGTGTTGTATACAAATGGTACCATTGGATGTTTAATAACAATCATACCAACGGATTGATGACACTATGATGGATTTAGTGTAAACCAAGTGTATAACTTATCCAGTGAGAAGGAAAGTCAGGTATCAAAATTTCGGGTTAAGATAAATTTTAAATAAAGTTTTGAGATGAGGATGTCCTTAGGAAATCTAGGCAAGAGTACAAAGCAACTGAAGTTCCAACACAAAATGGGTAGTAATGATCAACAGACAGTTAGAGACCGATGCAGAGAAGAAAAATGTATAAGACGAGTCACCTAGTAGAAGAGTTCACAAGACAAGCTTGTAAGGCCAAAAGAGATAAAATGTCGACCCGGATATGAGGGTCTAAGGTGCATGGAAGGGATACCTACTATGGAGCGTAGATGCAAAGGTAGACTTTACAAGTGTGAAGAGGTTTTAACGTCCTCAAAAATTTAGGAATTTGAAAGAAATCGCAATGCCGGTACCAAAGAGTTGAAACCTGTAGCGGAAACAACGGTGTTGCATGAAGGCTATATTGCTGGTAACACCAGCGAATGAATGTATATATGAGAACGGTCTTGGTGGACTCGAAAGTCCAAGGTGACCCCAATTATCACGGGACCTAAGTCATCAAAACCGACGGTCCGTGTAAGGGGAACTGCAAGGGGATGATAACTAAAATCATCAGCACTACAACGATACTTACCAGCTATTGTTGAAGACTTGGAATGATTATTTAGGTCAAGATGAATGACCCAGTTGAGCTCGAGAAGTAGAGTTAGCCTAAGGAAACAAAAGTGTGGAATAGAAAATGAATTAGTGAAGCGTGAAAGGATTAATCGAGCAGATGATGCTCACCAAGAATTTAACTCCAGTATAGGTATGAGAAGAGCAGGTCCGAAATATTGAGATAAGTCAATTATAGAGTGACTGACATCAACTGAGGACGTACAAGTGTTGATTGGTATTGACGAGCAGGTACCGTTGAGAAGAGATATTAGTGACTGCGAATTTAAGAGATAACTTTACCGATGACATGAAGGAATCCCCAAGTAGGCAACGACAACTTTCTGGGGTGATCTAAAGATATAGAGAGAATTGGTTAGAGGTTGCTTACTAGTTGTTTAAGAACAGTCTACGGGTGAGAAAGAGAGTAAGGATCTGTTTGAGGACGATCTTGATAGTAGTAGAAGAGAAGTATAGGCGGGAGTTGGGTAAATCATGTTGACCCTTAGAAAGACGTAATTGTGACTAATGGGTGTTACACCAGAAGCGTGATAGGCCATAAACCACAGATGAAGAAAATCAATGTTAGGTTAACTATGATTTCAAGTTAAGGATTTAGAGATTTTTATGAAAAGGTCCACTTGGGTGTGTGATTTGTTTTTAGCTATATAATTTAAAAGTTTGACAAGAAGTAGGTGAAAACCCATTAATTAATGAACGATCCTATTAGGTCACATTGAGGAAACCGGGTCAAGTGGTTTGCATTACAAAGTGCATTAGGCAGTTAGTAAAGTGCCGACAGAAGTTTAAGATCATTATTTCAGAATCGATAGCCGGGAACTTTCGAAAGGAAAAAAAAAAGAAAAAAAAACAAGTGGGCCCAGTGGAAGGAAATTGGTAGAGTTATCAAAAGAGCTGGAAGTAAGTTTAGAAAACCAAACCGTTGAGAGGGTACCAACCGAATCCGAGACATGTCATTAGCTATGAAGATAAGAAAATTTAGCCGGTTCATGCTTTTGTAGAGTTCCAGTGGTTTAGACGAGGAGCTGATGAGGCCATTTGGGAGACAGATGAGAGTATTAGACGTAATTATCCCTAGTTCTCTGAGGGGTTAGATGTTCTCCTATATTGACGAGTTAATACTCGGATGTGTGTTGTTTGACCGTTCATGTTTTATATTGGATTGAGTGATTATGCTTTATGTGATGTGTGTCTCAGTATGATGATTGGATAGTTGCGTGATAGAAAACAGAAATTTTAAGAAATTAAGATTTACAAAGAAAGTCGAATGATTAGTTACATTATTTTAAGTTTCGGGACGAAACTTCTTTTAAGAGGGCACTGATGTAATAACCGAAAAATTTAAACTATGTTAAGTACCGGAACAAATCGGATTCCGATCTGCCAACCTTTAACCTGTAAATAAAGATAAAACGAGATGTGAATTCCATCATCTTATGTGACCTTAGTTCACATAAAATAATAAAAAAGGGTGTAACCAGAATTAATTCCGTACTTGTTTAAAAATAAAAAAAAACCAATGAGCGGTTTCGTACGAATAATCTTTAATTAGCCTTCCAGTTTAACTTAACCGAACTGACCCAGCCCGACTTGTCGGCCCATATCCTCAAGCAGCCCAATATTAATTAATTATCCTAACCCTAATTTTAATTATATGCTTAACCTAATCTAAGGAGACTGCCGCTTCTCTCTCGCTCCACTGCAAATGCACGCCGCTGCTTCTCCCTTGCCTTTCTGAGAAACGACGACAACAGCAACCATCTTCCGCCTTTCTCTGCAGACGACGCAGCTACACAACCGGCGGGCTTCTCTTTAACGCCGGAACTCTTCGTTCGTGCCTACTGGTGAGCCATCTTCCCTTCTGTCCATCTCTCCCCTGCCTCTCTCTTTCTTCTCGAATCATAACAACAGCATCTTCCTCGCCTTGCTGCCGCCGCCCCGAGCTAGACGGAACAATCGAAGCAGCCTTCCTCGCCTTGCTGCCACCGCCCCGAGCCAGACGGAACAATCGAAGCAGCCTTCCTCGCCTTGCTGCCGCCGCCCCGAGCCAAACGGAACAGTCGAACAACGCCTTCCTCTCTTGCTGCAGTGGTGCCGATCGGCACATCACAAGGACCCTCCTGCGCCGGGAAGAACGAACCAGAACCAGCCTTCTCCACCCCTGTGAACCACCCTGCAGATTCGAACCAAGGCTGGACTCTCTTCCGAGTACGGTGTGGCGATTGATCCGGCACTACTGAGCCAATCGAGATTACCGAGTGAGTCCACTGCTTGTAGAAGCTTGTGTTTGTGTATGTATATAAGTATAACTGTGGGTAGAAGTGTTGAGTTATGAGTGAATGAGTATGTATATATATATATATATATATATATATATATATATATATATATATATATATATATATATATATATATATATATATATATATATATCTGTGGTTAGAAGCGTTGGATGCGATAGTGTATGAGTATATATATATATACCGATATGGATGAAGATGGAGAAAGAGTGTGAGTGCTGATTTATATATATACATATTAAATTAAACATTAGAGTGAGGATACCGAAGTATACATACTTATATATATATATATATAGATGTATAAGTTGGTGTATGTGTAAATTATGTATAAGAATATATTTATAAGTATAAGGATAGTGTATATAGATATATGGGTTAATATATAAGTAAGAGTTAGGAGTGTGAAAATTATGTTGATATAGGTCGGTTGAGGAGAAAGGTTAAAAACATGTTCGACGGTATAATATATGTAATAGCGTAACTAGTAACCGGAGAGAAGGAGTGTTGTCCTTCTTCGAGTTGTTTCGAGTTTTGAACTTATAACCTATAGGTAACCATCCGAGATACACTTTTATGGAAAACAAATTCTAAAAGAAATTAGTAGGGTTTGAGAATAAACTGTGAGAACTTTCGGCACTAAGGGTAAAATGGTCTTTTACCGTAAGAGAACTTTTTCCGTAATTCCTTCGCATGAGGTTGGACATCTGGATGTGATTTTGATCCACATGCCTTATTTGACAGGCGTTTGAGTTACCACGAGTACGGACCGATTTGAGACTTGTTAGAGTGTGATTTGACTCAGGTAAGTCCTTGTGACTTACTTAGCTGGTTTCTGGATATTAGTTGGGTGATGATGGTTGTGTGTGTACAATGTGTGTTATAATAAATAACAACTTGTTAGGATGACCGTGGTTGTTATGTTTTAAGGCCCAAGTGTATGTATAACGGGCCGTGACATCACTGCCCAGCTCTGCCAGGAGACTGGGAGGTTCTCTATACCCAGACCATACAGGTACACGGTGAGATGCATCGGATCCACTCCTGATGGGTACACGGGGGCGGAGGCGAGGTTTGGGAATCCCTCGTGTCACAAAATAAGTATCATTAGAGTGAATGACTTAAATGAAGATAATAAATGGATTGTTTGAAAGCATGATGAGTGTTTATTATTTTATGTGTGTGTGTGTGCTATTATTATTCTCCTAATGCTTAGATAACTAGCTAATGATTGTTTTGTTGTGTTTTTAGTTTTACCGCAGGTTAGACCAGCAGCTGAGTGATCCGGAAGTAGTGGTCAGCCGGGTCTCCGTACTCCTTAGAGTGGGGGTTGGGAGTTGTGGTTGTCTTTCCTTTCGTTTAGTTAAGACAATTGTTCTTTTCTTTTGTTTAAGTACTTTAGGCTGCTAGACAGTGTTGCATTCATTACCCTAAAAATACTATTTTATGAATTTCGGTTTCTTTATTTGTGTCTTGTTGCAAGATCCTAGTAATGTTGTTGTCAAACTGAGGTCGGGACCCATTGTGAGGTCCTAACCAGTAATATTCCGGGTTCCGAGAATCCGGGGTGTTACATTTCTAACAAAAAGATACAGGTTGATAGTGCATATACATTATGTTTTTTTTTTGTTAACATCTTTATGAAAATGCAACACATTTTTTCTTCAAGTGTCCATTTTATCATTACATGATTGATGGCAGAATCAAGATCTTTGTGGAGAACTTTAATGTGAAACCCAAGGATTAAATATTTACTTGTAATTGTTTATGAAGAATTTGAGGGTAGAAGCTTGATTTGGTTGAACACTTGGATAAAAAGAAATTTGTGTATCTTTAGTAATAAAAACACGACTAGTATTCGGGAGAGTATCCTATCTCAAATAAAACACATGGAAAGTTGAAACTATTAAAAGTAGCTTTGACAATAACAAATCACAAAGAATGATGAAAAACATTCACTAGACTAACCCCCGTTTGGTTATAAGTTTGGAAACGGAAACGGAATGGAAACGAATCTAGTCCGTATATATACTACTATTCATGAAATTTTATGGAATCATTCCTTGTGGTTGCATGTAAAAGTCATTTGCTTTCCCCACTTTGTTTCCCTATAGAGTATCAAAACTAATCAAATTCTATTACAATTACTATAAATCACAAGGAATGATTCCATAGAATTTCATGAATAATGATATACATACGGACTAGATTCGTTTCCATTCCGTTTCCGGAGTTGGTAACAAACGGGCCCTAAACATAATGAAGGAATGATGAAACGTAATTTCGATGGATCAAGATTTGAAAAATGATCAATGCTTCTTTTGCTTTATCCCTAATGACTATGAATGCTATCAATTTTATTTTGAAGTGGATAGTGATATAGGCATAAGAAAAGCTTTACAAACAAGTATGACATGCCTAGCTAGCTAGCAACTAAAGGGGATAATCTAATCTTCGTCTAAATTAAAAAAAAAAAAACAGTTAAAGGGGATAATACAAAGATCGTCAACTCAGTAAAAAAAAATGGAAATCACTGTGGTAAATAAATAGATCTAATTATTTATGACATTTGACTAATGCTCAATTGTTTTGCATCCGTTATGATCACATATCTTTTTAAGGAACTAATGAAGTGAATGGTGTGACAAGCAATCTCACCAAGATAGGTCATGTAAGCCTTGTTGTCGATGATAATATATAGTTCGAAGTTAAAGTTCTCATCCTAAAGGATGTTCTAGGAAGTGATCACGTCTCCCTTTCCCTTTTGTGTAAAAAAGCATAACCTTTTTTTAGTGATAATAGCATCAAGTCCGGACAAATTTGGGCTTAGTTCAGATGAAATCATTTATATTGCACCTTTTTTAGGCCTAACGCAGATTTTGAGCCACGAGCATTGACCGCAACAGTCTGATCCAGGATCTGGACGACCTTGTATGTGTTTTCCTATGTGTAAGGAACATGTACGTAGTATGTTTGAAACTTGATCAACAATCAACTATGATGCACGAACATCTCTAGAAGATGGAGTTTTCCGTGTCCAACATGCGGACATGACAAGACAGGGATCGAACATGGTTAAATATGGTCCGACACAGTCAAGACACGGTTCAGAGATGCGGCGAGGACACAAAAAAGTATCAGGTCAAGTCACGATCAACGAAAGTTTCCTCATTTTTTAAGGGCTAAAAAACAAATTTTTATATTTACCGTAACATTTCTTCTTCCCTCCCATTTTTAATTTCCCAGCTCTTCTCTCCATTTTTTTTCCATTCTTCTTATACAGAAAATTTCAGAATTTGATTTTGAACCTTTGATCACTAATTTAGTGTATAATCTTTGTTGAATGTTGAGTATGTTATTTCAATTCTTCCCCTTTTCTAATTCATTAATTTTTATTATTGTTTTTCTTGGTTGATTATGTTGTTTGGTTGTTGTTGGTGCAAAATGGATTATTCGTTCTTTATTTTGAAACTAAGTATGTTTATTTGAGATTATAAGACTAAATATGTTTATTTTTACATTTTGTAAATCTGAAAATGCTTGTTCTAAGCTCTTGTTTTAGTTATTTTGTTGTCATTTTAATATCTTTATCTACTTATATGTTATTTAATTTTTCATATACATGCATCTCATTATGATACATGAAATCTTCATTTCAATAGTTTTAAAAATGATATATTATTTATTTTTTTCACCTGTCCCATTTCTATGATTTTAAGATTGTCGAGTTTCCTTTCTCGCCGTATTTATTTTTCGTATATGTGTTCGTGCACCACATAGACAATCAATACTTTATTTCTTACTCACATGTTTTCAGAAACTAGTTGGTACATTTAATTGAGCCTTCATAAATTAGCTTTATTTTATTTATTTTTGATAAAGTATTCAATTGCTTAATTTTAGAGTACAATTGGCCCAATCTTTTTCAAAAGGTTTAATCATAGGGTCGATACATTTACTATCATGGAACCAAAAGCATTCAAACATAATTAATATATGTCATATTGAGCAAACAATGGCCCAAAATATACAGATAAAGTCTCGCATTTGACTTTATAATGATTAAAAATCGTGATTATACATCTTGATCCGCAACATATAACATGCAATGATCTGAAATTAATTTTGAAATATTGGGACTGGATAGAAGAAATTGCGCCCTGAGGGCCTGAGGCACATTTTCAATGCTCACGTGACCAAAGGACCTACAAAAACAATATAATTCATCCGGTTCTTGATATTAGAGAATAAACCATCCATATTAAGAAATTTAATAAAGAAAATAGTATTTTTAAAGTATAAATTAATTAATAAAAAAAGTATATACAATTCTATTCACTTATAGTGTCATGCATTGTGAACCAAAAATTTTAAGCTATAATATCAAATATTGTGAACGAGATGGAGTATCATCCTATTGTTTATTAACAAACAAATTTGAATTAAATCCATGGGAAAAAATAAAAAAAAAATGAAACAATTTAGTTTATTAGGTTTTTTCTAATTTTGTGTTTAGTAAATGTACCCCTTGAGAGAAGAATGTGTAATATTTGAAAATAAATACAAAAATTTGGGGTATATTTACTTAATTGAAACATTAAAAAGCCTAGTTATTACTCTACTTTTTCAAAAAACCCTAATTATCAAAATTGCCCCAAAAAAAAATAATAAGCCAAAACTAATATCATGTTTTTTAAACATGTATTAGAAAATTACTAGATAAAGGTTTGAAACTCTTTAGCAGTATAATTTGAATCCAAAAAAGTAGTAGGTAGCGATAGATCTAAGAGAGAATTGACACTTAAAGGAGAAACAAAACATTGGCAAAAGTACGGTATCGAAAATCAGAATTCGGTACCATACAATCAATGAGCCATCGGAAGAAACAATATGTCTTATCTTTCTTACAACGGAAGGGGAATAAGTGAATCAATTCTTGATCCTTCTTACAATTTGGGAGAAACAATATGAAACTCGGGATAAACAATATGACTCATCCTTCTTACAACTGAAAACTATGCAGATTAGTCCGGTGTCATGTCCTTCGCTTTCTCTACAAAAAATTGAATTTCTTCAATGATACAGTTATTGAACCATCGACAACTTTTGAGGATCACTCATATTGGCTAAGTATTAACTCTATGCTCTTTGGATAGATACTCTTGGCATAAATCCATCTCCCATCCACATGTTTCACCCATGCCTAGAATGAAGGACCTCTAGGACGACCTGAAACAATACTTTGACACCGACAATCGTCCATGTCTCATGCAACTTCAATCCGACCTTGTGAAATGCTTGAAGGACGGTCTTGATGATGAATACTTCGCCTCTCTTTCACGTAGCATCATCTCTCATCATCCATTGCCGAAACTCAAAGGCTATTTAAGAGGAACATTTAAACACAATTACTCGCGATAGGAAAACCAAGCCGGAAGTTATTGTCTTTGCCACTCCTTGTGCTAGATGTAGATTTAATAAGCCATATAAAAGTAAGTTATATATTGGTATGACACTAAAGTAAGTTATACATCCCCTTACTTTAAAAAAAAAAAAAACAAAACCACAAATTTTCAAAGAAAATTCAAAATTTCTTTTCTAATTTTCAAAGCCTTCGAATGTCAAATCAAAAGCCTATAAAAAATCATTTCAAAAGAAAAAAGTCTATAAAAAAACGTATTTAACTCAATTATTTCGTTTTTACATAGAGATGGAACACTATGATTGGGTGACGACGTTTGATGGTCTTTTTTTTTTTTTTTTTTTTGCCTAATCTCGCCTCCTCTTCTATGGATGAGGCTCCTTTCCTTGCTTTTCTATTTAAGATAAGCTCGTTGATTTTAGATCCATAAATTTTCTATCATCTTAAATTTTCCAAAATTCATTCTTTTGCAAAGATTTTAAACCTAAAAAGTTATTCAACAAAATGCTTGATTCACGATTATACAAAATAAACTATTCATGCTTAACAACTTCGCATATAACTTAATAGCAAAAATTTATATCGTTGTTTGGTTAAGATCAACAAGACGAAAGCATTGAACACAAGGGTAAACCTTTTTCACATTTTGCTTAATACAAAATTTCATATCCATCTTGATCTGAAAATTGGACGTCTTTGAAAAACGGTACAATTTTAAGTCTAGAAAACAAAAAAAAATAAAAGAAAAAGAACAAGCAACTACAAGCTAGTCCAAAATCAAAACCATGAAATAATGATGGTGTTAGTTGCATTCGGTTTCTTGTGTTTTAGCGTTGAGTAAAGCGGATACACTATTTGTGAATACTTGTTTGGAGCTTAACAACATTACTTTATAACTAAACATTCTTACTATAACTAAGCTTTATAACGCTCTTCCTTTTTCGCAATAATAACATAACAATAACATACAGGATTACAAAAACTAGAATCTTCTGTGTGGAGATTTCCAAGCCATCTACTTCTGTCATGATTTTCCTTTTAAGCTTCCATGATATTTGACACATTAATTAACTATGGTCCATGATGTACCAACATGCAACATAATGCAAACATATACTTCCCCAAAACATTTTATGGTCTCCAAACACATATCATCTTCATCGTTCCCGCACTCTTGTGAGATGCATTCAAATCTCGATAAAAACTTTATGATTGTTGAATACTTGTTTACCGATCGTCCCCTTGCAAAAACTAATTTTTAGATACACCTTGTCAAACACGTCTAACACCTCCACGAAATCTTCTTCTCTTTGACGGGGCAAGAGGAGAGGGGTTTGTTAAGTAAAAACTTGAAGTTCCGTTACAAACATCAAGAAAAACCATAACTTTCACAAGAACGGAAATCTGTCACTACCGACATGTCTCATATGTCATGTGATTTACCATCACAAGCAAATATTCTACTTTAAACTTTGTGGATAGAAAACCTAAGGAAAAATGATAACGGAAAATCCCTCTCACCCTTGTAAATGTTACGGATTTTCTTGGTGATCGATCCATCTGGTTTTTCTTTACAGGTAAATCACGTGACCAAAATGATAACGGAAAATCACCCTCGTCTCAGTAGTTACACGTCTTTGTGATTGGATTTTTGTGCCGGAAGACAGGTCAACTCTGTTTCGTTTGGAGTCATGTGTTAGAGATAATATGCTTATGGTCATATTAGGTTTATTAATTGTAATTATGTTATTTGACCCCTATGCCCTCACATTATTTCCCTTCATATATATAAGTGGTACGTGGCGAGTTCTTAGGAATGAGACTCTTCTGATATTCATTGTGTAAAATGGCATTAGATCGCTTCTTAGAAATTCAAAGTTTTTAAGAATAAATCCGCTCCATCCCACCACCACACTCTCCGCCGCGCCCTAGCTGTTGTCACCCCTTACGCCACCAATGTAGACGTTGATGTCATCAATCCACCACATTTTCTGCCATATCCCTACACCATCATTCCCATGACGGCTAGAAGTAAGTTGATCCGGAAGGAGACACAACTCTCAGGCACCAGCGAAGACGCCATTCGAGACTACGTCCGCGGCTGACCCCATCAGCAACAAAATCATCCTTGGGACGGCCCTCCGACGAACTGGAGGCAGGAACCACCGCCGTAGTCCTATGTCACCAATAGTACGCCTCACCAACCGTCATAAAATACTCCATCCAAAAATTGGTACATGGATACAGGGGCAACTTTTCATACGACTAGCGGGTTAGGTACTCTATTTTCTTATTTTAATTCGCATTCTTTACCTTTCATTTTAGTCGGAAATGGCACCACAATTCCAATTGGTGGTTTGGGAAATGCAACCTTACCGAACTCACCCGATGTACAGTTACAATCTGTCCTACATACCCCTCACCTTATTGAAAACCGTAATCTTTGTCCGAGAATTTGTTGTTGATAATAATGTGGCCGTTCAATTTGATCCGTCTGGTTTTTTTTGTGAAGGGTCTCAATTCGGGCAAACACATTCACTGATGTGATAATTGTGGGGACTTATATCCCGTCACCACCACATCAATTTCAAACAATTCTAGTCCGTTCACTAACGTTGTTATCACAACCGCTCGTTGGCATGCTCGTTTAGGTCACCTCGTTGATCATGATCGTTGGGTTCTCGATTCTTCTTTGAGTCGGTCACCGTGTTACTTCATCCCGAAGTATGTGTGTTCCTCTTTTCAGTTTGGCAAGCACGAGTGTCTCCCGTTTTCTACATCTCCCAACTCTTCTTTTTTTATTTTTGACATTATCCAATGTGACCTATGGATGTCTCATGTTAGTTGTGTAAGTGGTTTTAGGTACTATCATGTGTTATTGGATGATTTCTCTAACTTTACTTGGGTGTTTTCTCTCAAAAATAATTCTAGTACCTATGTTGCTATTTTAAATTTCCATTCATTTGTTTATATTAAATTCCAAAACAAAATAAAAAGTGTTCAATGTGATATGTGTGGTGAATTTGATTAAAAAAAAGTCAGTTCATGATTTTTGTCAATGTCACGGAATAATTATTCACTTCTCTTGTACCAAAGCTCCCCACAAAATGGTAAAGCCGAGTGTATTTTACAAACTCTGAATGCCAAGACTCGTAGTCTCTTGTGTCATGCGTCTATGTCCCCAACATATTGGGTTGAAGCTATTTAGGTTGCTTGTTACCTTCACAACATTATTCAGTCTAAATCTATACATAATCTCACTCCAAATTTCCGTCTTTATGGTTGTGTTCCCATTTATGATCACCTAAGGATTTTCCATAGTCTTTGTTACCCTAATGTGAGCACTACAACCCCTCACAAACTCTCTCCTAGGTATACTCCGTGTTTTTTCTTGGATACTCTCAAAACTATAGAGGTTATCAGTGCCTCACGCTTGATAATCACAAGGTTTTAATTTCCCACCATATTATTTTTGATGAGGACAATTTCCCCTTTGGTCCAACATAGAAACGGTCACTTCACCACCTTCTACCAACCAGGATAACTCTTACCCAATATATCTTCAACTCCTTTTTTCTAATGATCACATGCTTCAGCCACACCCGCGACCTATCCAGCCGCCCCACACCGAAATCCCAAGAGCTCCCTTCTCAACCTCACCTGCTTATAACTCCCCGTCTGCTTTCCAGCTAGGCTCACCGACAACCTCGACATCACCCACCCTAGTCAGATCCAATGACTCTCAACCCCACCAGCCAACTCACTTGTTCCGCCTACCCACATGCAGACTCGTTCGCAATCGGGTATAGTCAAGCCTAGCCGAAATACGCTCTCCACTCTCAACTTGTTTCACATATCCCAAAAAATCCCATTATTGCCCTTAGGGATGTAAATGGGATGGGATTCCCCGAAATTCACGGGTATTATCCATTATGGGGATGAGATGTGGATTTTAAACGGGTACGGGAACGGAGACGAAGATAGGGGTATATACTCGCTCCTCAAAACCAAACCCGCCGGGGAACCCGACGGGATACATAAATAAACGAATTGTATATATATTAGACTTTCATTGTATGTTCAAGTTTAATCGAAATTTAATTCAGAAATTGTGTTTACATTTAAAAATTATCGATGATTACTAAAATTTCAAACTATATACACTTTTGTATTTTACAAAAATGTGTTTTAAGTTTAAATATTTATTTGATAATGATTTGCGTAAATTATGCTAAGGCTAACCTATATTAATTTTGTTTTTTTTATCGTATGAGAATAACACCCTCGTGAAATTTTTGAATACGTCGTAAAGGTCAAATCACCATGATCAAATGCACGACACACTACATATTTTGGTGTGTAGCCTAAATCTTAAACCGTAGAATTAAAATAATGAAATAGTATAACACTTTATCTTGAGATCATAATCTAAATGTTAGGAAGATATAATTATTTTAGTTTATACTAGTTTGTAATACGAGTCTCGATCTTACTTGAACGAACGAAACCTAATATATACACTATATACTTTTACTTACAAATTTGTATTTAAAAAACAAAATTTTCTTTTATTTCTCACGTGTTTTTTGTTTGTATAGTTAAGCAAACTAACAATTTTGTATTATATGACATAATTTCACATTAACTATCCGAGTTAATGTTTTTGTCAAACTCCTAAGAGTTAAACAGAGATAGATAATTTTATGGGAAACATCCATAAAATTTTAAAATGTGAAAATAAAACGTGGACTGTGATTCCCCAAAGGGAATGAATATCCGACATGGATAGGGACGGGGACAACTTTCAATACCCGAACGGGAATAGGGGTGAGGATGGGGCATTATACGAAACGAGGATGAGGATGAGTAGGGTACTCTCATCCCCAAACCCGGCTTATTGACACCCCTAGTTGCCCTACAAGACCCGAAATGATATTCCGCTATGACGGAGGAGTTTCAAGTTCTTATTAAAAGTGGAAGATGAAAACTTGTCCCTCGTCTTATTGAGACTAATGCTATTAACAACATATGAATTTTCAAGCATGAGTACGGGTCTAACGGTACCTTGAAACGTTATAAAGCACGCTTAATAGTGAACAAGAGAAGCCAACAAATTGGTGTAGTTTGTGATGAGACTTTCAGCCAGGTGGTGAAACCTACTACGATCCACTTTGTTCTAGCCATTACAATGTCAAAAAGATGGCCTACATATCAATTAGATGTTAAGATTGCGTTTCTTCACGCACGTTTGCAAGAAACCATGTTTATGCGGCAACCTCTAGGTTTTCGTGATCCAATTGCCCTAATAATGTATATCTTCTCCGGTGTTCTTTGTATGGTCTCAAGTAGGCACCTAGGGCTTGGCACCAATGGTTTTCTTCTTACCTCCACATTATGAGTTTCAAAAGTTGTCAGGATGATCAATCTTTCTTTCTTTATCAAGGGCCGGTAGGGGTGACCTATTTATTGATGTATGTTGATGATATTGTGTTAAATGCTTCCTCTGACACTCTTCTAGAATCATTGATGACTTTCCTGAGCTCCGAAATTCGCATGATAGACCTGGGAAATCTTCATTATTTTTTGTGAATTTTTATAACCTGATCTTCATCCGGTATGTTCCTTTACCAAATTAGTAAGTATGCTATGGAAATTTTATAAAAAGGCAGTTAAGGATGACAACATGCAAACCGGATACCACGCCAGTAGACACCAAGGCCAAGCTCGGCGCCACCACTACCACGCCCGTGTCCGATCTGATGGCGTATCACAGTCTTGCTAGTGCCCTTCAATACTTGACGTTTACTAGACCCGACATTGCTTATGTTGTTCAATAGATCTATTTACATATGCACGACCCTAGGGAGGATCATCTACAAGATCTCAAACGTATTTTGCGATACGTTAAGGGCTATTTGGTTTAGGCTCACTCTCTGCCTACTCCGACGTCGACTGGGCAAGTTGTCCCGACACTTGCCGATTCAAATGAGGCTACTATGTATACTATGGAGATAACAATGTCTCATGGTCCTTCAAACGCTAAACAGTTGTCTCTCGATCTAGTACTAAGGCTGAGTACCGAGGTGTTGCCAATGTAGTTGTTGAGACTTGAAGACTTCGTTCTTCGCTATTTGAGTTGGGTCTTTATATTCCCAAGGAAACTGTAGTCTGTTGTGACAATGTTACTGTCGTCTATATATCCTCTACTCTTGTCCAGCATCAATGCACCAAACATGTGGAGCTTGACATTCACTTTTTTCGTGAAAATGTTGCTTTAGGACAGGTTTGGGTACTTCATGTACCATCCGCTTATCAGTATGTTGATATATTCACCAAGAGTCTCACCACACCTCTTTTTACAAAGTTTCGCTTTAGTCTCTATCTCCGCCCTTCTCCGCCATTGTTTCACAATATTGTGAGACACTTGTACTTCATTTATATTCAATCAAAAGGAGAGTTTTTGATTGAAAAGTTGTGAATCCTTGCTAGATTGTTATTGTGTGTTAATATTTTTGAAGGTTGGTGCTACAAGTCAAACTAGTCCCTCCTTGTGTTTGTCTTATCTAAAAGGCTTGTGTAAGATTAAAGAAGGAAGAGTGAAAGATAATTCTTTGTTTAGGGTTTTGACACATAATTGGTCACGGTTCTTTGTAAGTCTTATAATAGCGATATCTTCCTATATTTATCATTTATCATTCCATATTATCATCTTCTTATCTTTCCATATCATTTATTATTCCGCATTTTGAGTTTCACTAAATCTCGGTATGTTCTTCCCTAAATCTTGTCCGAGATTTTCATTATCCATCCGAGATTTGCTTTTGCCGAGGACTTTTAATCTAGATCGGGAAATGTGACATCAACCCCGCATCAGTTTCGCTTTAGTCTCTGTCTCTGCCCTTCTCCGCCTTGTACCCTCATGGTATTTTCCCTTCATATATATAAGTGATATGTGACGACCCAGACACAAGACTCTTCTGATATTCATTGTCTAACATCATGCACAAGTGATCGAAATCTGAAGGCTCAAGAGAAAATCCAAATATGAGATTTTCACTAGTCGTTCCTCTGAGCTTTCTTGTGCACTTTTTCGACTAATATGATCCATATGTTTGTCTCATATTTGGTTGTTTGACGTACGTTTCAACGTGCAATTCTCTTTGATAGATGTTCTTTGTTTTAAAATCTCATCGTTTACCTAGTGTTTGTTTGCCTTTTTTTATACTTTTTTCTTATACTTTGATTTGACAAAATATGACTAATTCGACTTTTTCTTTCGTTAATTTTGACAAATAAATCAAATTTATTTCCTTCTTTACAAAAATCTCTAAAATGCCTTTTCCTGGCTTTCTTCTTGTGTTGCCTTGAAGTCCAAAGCCGTTCCTTGTTGGACATTTTCCAAATTATAAGAAACTTATTTTGAAGAAAGTAGATAAAATTAAAGAATATCGATGAGTCATATATATTATTATCCGAATTAGAGGGCATAATGGTGAGGGTTCTTTACAAGTCTTTTTTTTTAAAAAAAAGTTATTATATTGATCCATGAAGAGAATTTACAAGCAGTCAGCTAGACAGAAGGAGTGCAAAAGCAGTTTAGGTGACAGTTATACAAGGTGAATGCCGAGTTGCTTGGCCCAGTTCGAGGTGAGAATGGATCTTTCCTTCCAATGGTGAGTGAAGTGGTTTTTTGTGGCTTGGATGATGTTGTGTGCGCAGGAGGCTTCATGGGTGGCTTTGTGGTTGTATATGAGGTCATTTCTAGCCTTCCACACAAAGTAGACCAGACTCGTAATGGTGGCAATTCTAACATTGGCGATGAGGTTGTGTTTGTGAGGTTTTTCATTATTAAGCCAAGTCCAAATGTTTTCCTTGTATGGGTACGGAATTGGGACACGAGTCCATCTGGAGACAAGATCAAGTGTAATAGAGGTGAATCTACACTTGTGAAAGAGATGGTCTTCATCCTCCGACATGAAACCACACAGCTCTTATAATAGTCATATCTTCCTATATTTATCATTTATCATTCCATATTATCATCTTCTTATCTTTCCATAGCATTCATTATTCCGCATTTTGAGTTTCACTAAATCTCGGTCTGTTCTTCCCAAAATCTCGTTCGAGATTTTCATCATTCATCCGTGATTTGCTTTTGCCGAGGTCTTTCAATCTAGACCGGGAACTGTGGCATCAACCCTGCATCAGTTTCGCTTTAGTCTCTGTCTCTTCCCTTCTCCGCTTTGTACCCTCATGGTATTTTCCCTTCATATATATAAGTGATATGTGACGACCTAGACCCGAGACTCTTCTGATATTCATTGTCTAACATCATGCACAAGTGATCGAAATCTAAAGGCTCAAGAGAAAATCCAAATATGAGATTTTCACTAGTGGTTCCTCTCAGCTTTCTTGTGCACTTTTTCGAATGATATGATCTATATGTTTGTCTCATATTTGGTTGTTTGACGTACGTTTCGACGTGCAATTCTCTTTGATAGATGTTCGTTGTTTTAAAATCTCGTCGTTTTGTGTTTGTTTGGCTTTTTTTATACTTTGATTTGACAAAACATGTCTAATTCGACTTTTCCTTTAGTTAATTTTGACAAATAAATCAAATTTATTTCCTTCTTTAAAAAAATCTCTAAAATGCCTTTCCTTCTCTTTCTTCTCGTGTTGCCTTGAAGTCCAAAGTCGTTCTTTGTTGGACATTTTCCAAATTATAAGAAACTTATTTTTGAAGTAAGTAGATAAAAGAATATCGATGAGTCACATATATTATTATCTGTATTAAATATTATAATCATTAATTAACTAATTTAGTAACGGTATGCAGTGCTGTAGTTACAAGGCGATGATGGACTTCAACACAACTAATCGTCTATAAATAACAATTATGTTATCCACACAAGTCTCTACAATTAGGCAAATGATCGGATCAAAAGATATGAATGCCGCTTATTTCCACTATCTGCTAGGCCTATATGATCCTCTCAATCAATAAACTAATTAACAATTAATCATGTCCTAATCCAACAGCAATCTTCGTTACTAATCAAAACAGATTATGTATACGTACAGTACTATATATGATTTCGTTTTTATGTTTTTTTTTCAGGATTTGACAACACTAAAATCTGATTTTGGTAAAAAAAAGCAGCAGCATATGCATGTTATTCTTTTTACAGATATTTTACAGCTAAGATTTATATTAATATTGATGATCTTAATTTGGATTATACAATATATTTTGTTCTCACATTAATATTTATTATATGATTACATATTTTCTACGTACTTAAAATTACAGTTTTACTAAAAAACAATAATTAAAAATAATAGACGAGGGAAGAGTCAAGAGAGAGCCATAAATATGATGAGAGGTTGAAGGAGACGACAATGTAGGGCCTTGTTGACCACGTGGCAGACATGTGGGTCCCAGATAGGGTTGATTGAAAGAAGTAATAGTGGGCCCCGCCATATCGTTTCACATGGGGCCTCCCTTCTTCAACCTTCATAATCACCTAATCATAATAGTCTTTCACATAATCCTTAATGATGTGCATACAATGAGGCTACTTTGGTAATTTACAACGCTTATTTTAAGAGCTAAATTGAAATAAAATACGATGGGAAGGGCAGAAATGGTCGGCTAATTGATAAAGATGAGTAAATCACTGTATCATTTCCCTGATTTTGGCTCAGAGACTGTTGCCGCCTTGCCGGTCATAAGTTTACTCTCCGTTCGGTAAAATATATATAATTATACAATAATATGAGTTTAAAATGACATTTTAACCTTAATCATTATAATAATTTAAGTTTAATATGATTATACAATTTTCATAATTTAATTTTATTAATTTTCATAATCTAATCCTTCCTCACATTCATTCTTTTACCATTTAAAAGAACTATTTTTTCTTTTAATTTCCATAATTTTAATTGCCTTAATATTTTTATCTACCAAACAAGACATACTATGAGGTCGGTGAGTTAATACTCAAATTGTTAATTTATTAGGATGAGATTTCAATGAATTTATGTGTTGGTTTTAAGCTTAATGTGTATGTGTGTTCGTATGCACACGAATACGTTTTACAATTTATTTATGTCCGACTTTAACCTCCTAACATGCAGACTAACTGTTGGAGGTGTAGGGAAAAGTCCCATATCGACAATACGATATTGTGTGAACCTAACATATAAGTATTATGACTACTCCTCATATTATCAATTGGTTTTAAAATGCAACCCCGTGTGCTTGTATGTGTGGTTCGCTAGACGTGCGCCATCCGCGATGGATATAAGAAAAAGTAACACTAACCTCAACTAAATATCTACTTTAGACGATCGGTAAGTTGTTCCTAGTATTATCACTTGGTTTCATATAATAATCTCATTCAATTTATGTGTATAACTTCTGATTTATACATATGTCGTACTTTAACACATTTTTTACGGCAAAATTAGTTGACTAACATTTGAAAGAAATGTGTTAATAACTAAATAATTATTTCTCTTATATAATATCTTTTTTATTTGAAAAATTACAATTTAATATAACATTGTGAAATCATGAAAATTGGTATGAATGTGAGAAGGGAGCGTGACATGATTCGAGGAGCATGGGCCGACTATCCGTTACATTCGGATCTTTCCTCGCCCCATTAATTCACATTCACGACTCTAATATTTTATTCATTTTAATTATTCATTTAATAATTTGGAAAAATAATTCTAAAAAATGCGGCTCCCTTCTTTGAATCGCTTAATTTTTGTATTTGTCAGCTACTGCTGCGGCTGCTCTTCGATCAATTCCCTCAACCAACTCAACCATTTTTCTACAATTGCATTTATTCGTTTGCCCCAAACCACTAATCAAGTCAACCCTGATTTAATCTAATTAACGATAATTAATCAACTAATTACCCTCTCTCTTCCTTATATAAGCCCCTCATCCAACTGCAAACTCCAATCAAACTTAATCGCAGTTCAAGAATCCAAAAATGGAGGAAGATAGTTTCGAATACACCACAGATCTAGACCTAAGCTTCACAAGCTTAGCTTCATCAGCCACCACCTTCACCTCCAGCGCACGCAGCAGCGCCGCCCGGAGTAGCTTAACCCTAAGTTTCAACGACCGTAGCTCCACCGTATCAACCACCAGCGTCGCCGCCGTCGAAAACAACCACCATCGTCCTCACCGCCGCCACGACCCTCACTGGTCAACGATCCGCGCTGCCGCGAAGCTCTCACCCGATGGCCGTCTTCACCTCCGCCACCTCAAACTCGTCCGTCACCTCGGCACCGGCGATCTCGGCCGCGTGTTTTTATGCCGTGTTCGTGACTTTCACCGATCTAATCCTTACGCGCACTTCGCTTTAAAAGTCGTTGATCGTGATGCACTTTCTTCTAGAAAGCTCTCGAACGCGCAGACTGAGGCCAGGATCCTCTCCTCGCTTGATCATCCTTTTCTCCCTACACTCTACGCTCAAATCAATGTCTCGCATTACACTTGCCTTCTCATTGACTATTGTCCCGGTGGTGATCTCAACTCACTCCTCCGGCGACAACCCTCCGGCCGTCTTCCTCTCCATGCCGTGAAATTCTACGCGGCGGAAGTCCTGGTCGCTCTCGAGTATCTACACTCGAAAGGGATTGTATATCGAGATCTTAAGCCGGAGAACATTCTTCTTAGAGAAGACGGACACATTATGGTTTCCGACTTCGATCTATGTTTTACGTCGGAAGTAACCGTCAGGATTGATCGATACCAAAGAGTGGCAAGGCGGAGAAAGGGGCTAAGTCATGTCGACGAGTTCATCGCAGAGCCCACGGCTGCATACTCGAGGTCGTGTGTAGGGACTCACGAGTACTTGGCGCCGGAGTTGGTTTCGGGAAACGGACACGGTAACGGAGTCGATTGGTGGGCGTTTGGGGTGTTAGTTTACGAGCTTATGTACGGAACGACGCCGTTTAAGGGGGAGAGTAAGGAGGAGACGTTGAGGAATATTGTGTCGAATGACCACGTGGCGTTTCGAGAGAAGGCAACGACGAAGACAGAGACGGAAGCGAGGGATTTGATAGAGCGGTTGCTTATCAAGGATCCGACATGGCGGCTAGGGAGTTCGAGAGGGGCGGCGGAGATTAAACGGCACTCGTTTTTTGAGGGGGTGACGTGGCCGTTGATTAGGAGCTGCCGGCCGCCGGAGATGGTCCGTGGGGTGGTGACGAGGAAGGGTGGTAGGAGTCATGTTAGTAGGAGGAAGTGGTGGTGGAGAGGACTTGGGTATTTTCTTAGGAAGAGTAAGAAATACTCTTGCGTTAGCGTTTCGTCGTTGAAGCATAGCTCAAGTCGCAATAGTTATGCACGTTTGGGAGAGTGATTTATGATACAAGGTTAATATCTTTTCATAATGTTTGGTTGTGACTTGTTTGTAAAGGTTTTTGTATATAGACACGAGAAGAGTACGCAAGAAAATCAATTCAAGTGAACAATTTTGGTGAGTTTTTTTCCCCACGTCCTAAAACATGTAAATGAAGGAAGCAATTTAATCTATGTGATACCATTTCATGAAAAATATTTGGATTCACACATCATATTACCAATAATTGATTTTATAATAAAATTTATTTGCTGGATATGAGCATAACGCATATATGTTTTTACGCATATGCTTGCTTGTATCCATACCACCCCGCTCATATACGATCGTGTTCATTACTTATGTTTTCCTTCTAAAAAGGTCGCTGCATACTTGCATGTATTGTTTTTCTTCCATATTTTTCATATACGGCGGATCTTATATGTTAGGAGTAGCCTTAAAACTTATATGCTAGGTTCACAAAGTATTATATATTCGACGTAAGAAATTTTCACACATCTCAACAACATGAGTCATTATTCGAGCTCTTGATTGGTTCGAATACAATTATAAAAAAGTTTGGCTTCAAGTCGTTCACTTTACTAATCAATCTGGGCATAAACACGATTACAAGTTCGATTAAAAGCTAAAACACAACTTAATTGCGAACGGGTTATTCGAGCTCTCGATTGATTCGAATACAATTTAAAAGAAGATTTACGTCTTGGATATTTTGATTATTTTCTATACGTTCTTCCACTTCAATTCATTCCTTATCAAATATTTTGTATATATGGATAATCATGAACCCATTTTCGAGCATTAGCTAATATTTACATGTGCCAAATATTATGTTGAGGGTATCTACATCACTTGTGTGCTTATAGCATATGTTTTGTGAAGCTTTCCCCGGTTTATTACGGATGTTTGCAGGTATTGGGCTTGATGGCCCATACCAATTTTGGGCCCATGTTTAGTCTTAAATCCTCATTGACAAACCCTAAGTGACAACGCGTACGTACAAGTTACAATGAACAACGTTTCTTTATTTGTAGCTAAACAAAAGACTCGGTAACATGACAAAATGAACAACGTAGGCTAGATACGATGCGTAACTCGATCGATCAGTCCAGGCCCAAACTCGTCCTCCACATCAAGACGAAGCCATGGACCTTATGGGGATCAGGAAGTGTCTTAGCGACGCTTTCACGCTCCATGCAGCGCTTGACCCACTCGACGAGCTTTGGAACCTTCTCTTCAACCTTAAAGTTGCCTTCAACCTCGTAGGTGTAGAACCAGCTGTAGAAGGGGACCAGTGCCACGTCTAAAAACCCAAAATCATCGCCCCCGAAGAAGGGCTTGTCTCCAAGCGCCTGCTCTTCTAGAACCTTCAATGACTCTATTAGGTCAACCTTGGCCTTCTCCTGCTCCTCTCCTTTTGTTGCCCATATCTTCCATCCAGCTTCCGCCACCTACACCCAAACCTACATCATTTTCATGTCTATATATATATAATATGAAATGAAGATATACCTTGGTGTCGACAAAGTTGGCCCAGAAGCGAGCCTGGGCTCGTCGGTGAGGATCAGAGGGCATAAGAGGGGCCTTGTCGGACCAAACCTCGTCGATGTATTGCACTATCACCAGAGACTCACAAATGGGCCTACCGTTGTGGAGCAGGACCGGAATTTTTTTATGAACCGGGTTCATCCTCAAGAGCAGATCGCTCTTCTTGGGGAGAGGCTCCGGCTGGTAGTCGTAGTCGACGCCTTTCTCGGCGAGTGCGATCATGGCCCTCATGCCGTACATGCTGGCCCAGTTGTTCAACAGTTTCACTTCTGTCCCCATTTGCAGATTCAAAATTGAATTTCTTAAAGGGCTTTTGTTTGAGAGCTGAGTTGAGGAGATGAGTGTTTGTTGATCGAGGTATTGGTATTTATAGGGTTTGGGGGGTTAATGGTTATCCAAAGTGATGGCGTTTAATGAACCGATGTCACTGCTTACGTCACATAATTGGCTAAATTTAATACTTAATATTGAAAGCTATTGGTGGAAAATATCAAAGACTACTATTAAAATGAGATGGTAGTGAGTTAATTCCAAATTTATCTTTCAATTTCCCGTTTTATATTAGTTTGGAAAAAATAGGTTTAGTGAAGAAAGGTCACTGATTACGTCAATTATGTTTAGTATTTGGACTATCAGTCCACAATTGAATTCAAGAACAGGCAGTCCATTAGTGATTTGGACCTGTGTTCCTCTTTTGTTTTGCGATGGCTGGATTTTAATAGATAGTGATAGAATATGTAATTATTGTAAATAGAGGCCCGTCCTATGTAATTATGTAAAACTGTTATACCTATTAATACGAGTCATTTGACGATGGAAACCCTAAGGGGAATTTATCCAAATCTTATTATTCTCACATGGTATCAGAGGGTTACGTTCCATAACCCTTCTCCTCCACACCTTCCGCTCTATTAACGCCGACTTCTTCCCTTCAACGCCGTCGCGTAATCTACTTCTCTTCGTACTCCTTTAACCGACCCCAATGACTACGGAGAAGAAACATACGTTTCATTCCGCTCTTGGGATATCCAACATCAAAAACAATATAGCTCTCGTTCTAGATCATGACACGCCATATGCATAATGGGTTAATCTTTTTCGTGTCACCGCCAAAGCACACAACGTCTTGGATCACATTGACGCAAAAGTTTCCCGCCCTGCTGATATTGATGATGCTCTTTGGAATCAGGTTGACGCTACTGTTCTTCAATGGACAACTCCTTGTGTCTTTTTAGGCTATCCGAGTCATCACCGAGGTTACAAATGTTTGGATTTGAAATCAAATAAAATTATCATTTCCCGTCATGTAACTTTCGATGAGTCCATTTTTCCCTTTTCAAAGCTTGAGTCTTTTCACTCTTCTTATGCGGTGTTGGAAAATGAACCCAATTGCTCTGCTTATCATCAGGCCCAACAATTTGCATCTCAGACCCGCATACACCCTTCACCAACCCGGCCCACATCAAATGACTCACCTGCTGCCCTCCCACCTTCGCCTGGGCCCACATCCTTATTCCCACATCCGCCAGGCCATATTTCCGGCCCACCTTCCTTCTCTGACCAAGCCGGCCCATCTTCCTCATCTGACCAAGCCGGCCCACCTTCCCCATCTGTTCACGCTGGCCCAGTGATGAGCCCACTGTTGGCAACGCTCCACATGAGTTGCCCTTTCTACCACCGACCGAACCGCATCCCACATCCTCCACAGTACACTCCACCCATCAGCTCCCCACGAATATAAATCCCACCAACCGGCCTAATACTCGCTCTTTAAGCGGTATTTTTAAACCCCGTCAAATATTCGACCTCAATACCACCACCACATCCGACTTATCTCCTATACCCACATCCCACAAATTAGCTCTCCAGGATCCCAAATGGTCCGCTGCCATGCTCGACGAATATCGAGCCCTTATACGAAATGGTACTTGGGTTCTTGTTCCTCGTCCTGAACAGACTAATATTGTGAGGTGTATGTGGATTTTCCGTCATAAGTTCTGATCTGATGGTTCTCTTGAGAGATATAAGGCGCGCCTAGTAGCTAATGGATGTTCCCAGCAAATTGGAATAGATTGCGATGAGACTTTTAGCCCAGTTGTTAAGCCCGCCACCATCCGCACGGTTCTCAGCTTAGATGTGTCTCGCTCTTGGCCTATTCATCAACTTGATGTAAAGAATGCTTTTTTCCATGGGCATCTCAACGAGACAGTTCACATGTTTCAACCCCCTGGGTTTGTTGACTCTGCTCGTCCTTCACACGTCTACTTATTAAAGAAATCTCTGTATGGGCTAAAGTAGGCACCCCGGGCTTGATTTCAACGTTTTGCAGGATATTTACTCAGCATTGGTTTCATAGGCAGTAAGAGCGATTCTTCTCTGTTTATCTATCGGCATGGGAATAATCTTGCTTATCTATTACTTTATGTTGATGATATCATACTCACTGCCTCATCCGATGCCCTCCGCAGCACTCTCACTGCTTCCCTAAGCAGGGAGTTTGCTATGTCTGATCTCGGCTCCATATCTTATTTTTTGGGCATCTTTGTTCAGAGATCTTCATCAGGACTATTTTTGTCTAAGACAAGTATGCTCGCGAAATTGTTGCACGAGCCAAGATGACTGCATGTAAACCAGCTGTCATTCCTGCTGAACCCTCTATCAAGCTCAGCGCCTCCTCTGGACCACCTGTCAGTGATCCCACATTGTATCGCAGTTTGGCAGGGGCACTCCAGTACCTCACTTTCACAAGACCTGACATCAGTTTTGCTGTCCAACATATATGTCTTTTCATGCATGATCCTCGAGAGCCTCATTTTGCTGCCCTAAAATGTATCATCCGTTATATTTCTGGGACATCTTCATTAGGTATCACCATCTCCCTTCACCAAAAACTGATCTCATTGCATACACCGATGCTGATTGGGCTGGCTGTCCTGATACACGCCTATCCACATCAGGCTATTGTGTCTTCTTCAATGACACCCTTATCTCGTGGTCTACCAAACGGCAATATGTGGTTTCTCGCTCCAGCACAGAGGCAAAGTATAGAGGAGTTGCCAACGTTGTCTCTGAATGTTCCTGGCTTCGCAATCTTTTGCTTGAGCTTCACTGTCCTCTTGCCAAAGCATCCATTGCCTACACCGACAATATCTCTGCTACTTATCTAGCCAGCAACCCGGTTCAACATCAACGGACCAAACATATCAAGATTGATATTCATTTCGTCCGAGATAAGGTTGCACGCGGTCACGTTCGAGTTCTTCATGTGCCTTCGGCTTATCAATATGCAGACATTTTTACAAAGGGCTTACCACGACAACTATTTCTTGATTTTAGATCCAGTCTCACTGTTTTGTCTCCTCCCGTTTGCGGGGTATGATAGAATATGTAATTATTGTAAATAGAGGTCCGCCCTATTTAATTATGTAAAATTGTTATACCTATTAATACGAGTCATCTGACGATGGAAACCCTAAGGGGAATTTATCCAAATCTTATTATTCTCATAGATAGATTGAACTATTCACAGAAGTTGAACACTTACAGCGAAAGTCTTTTCAAGAGAATTTTATTTATTAAATTTGTTTTGCGATAATGAAAGCAAATTAGACTCATCGGCCACTAATATATTTAAGAAAAACGATTTGTAACGGATACAATACAATTTCAATATGGGTTATAAAAAAGAAGGGAACATTTGAAGAGTTGACCTAGTGGAAGAGATAAAATTTTAATTCATTTCATCCAAATTGTTTTCACGATTTCATAAGAGAAGAAGGAAGAAACAAGAAGAAGGCGAAATCTACAGAGGTGAGTCGAGCAGTGGCGGTTCGAGAAGCGCTATTGACAAAGATGGATGACAAGGATAGTGTGCTAGATGACACTCTTAGAACAATTCATTTCTGTAACAGAAATGTAGCCAACTTGTGTATAAAACTGAAGAAATTAATACAACATATTTACTTTTGGCTGCATTCAAAACATCATCTCTCTCATATCCTCTCATCTCTCTCTGCCCTTGAATCATTCTTCAGTTTCCCATTCATGGATTAACATGGTATCAGAGCAAGGTTTTGATCCGGGTTCGATTTCCTGACTTCGGGTATTAACTAAAAGAGAATGAGATGTGAAACTCGTCGAAAAAGAAATTGTGGGGGAGTTAAAAAGAGAATGAGATGCTCGATCCATAGTTGCAGACAAAGTCACGAAGGTAAGGTGGAGTTTGATGTGGAGTGGAATGTCGAGGTGGTACAAGAGATTGGGATATTGGTAGAGAAGAATCAGGTTGTGAAGGTATAGGAGATGATAAAGATGTTGTACGAGGGAAAGGAGGGAGTGATGAGGGAAAAGTGGAAAGCGGATTGGTATGATCACATGTAAGAGGAGAGTTGTGAAAGATGAAGTCGTGGAAGAAGGTACGAAGATGGAAGTATCAAAGGAAGAAGATGGTGATCTTTTCCAAGATGCTTTTATTTATCCCTTTTTAGTAGAGAAACTTAATTTTCTCACCAACACTCGTCCAGATTCATGCTATGTTGTCCCGTATCATAGTCAGTTCATGCAAGCACAAAGAAGCTCTCATCCTCATACTCTCCATCATACTCTTTGTTACGTACAAGGTACAATTGAAGATGGTATATTATGGCAGTGATGCTCCTACTCTTTTGACATACATAGACTGGGTTGCATGTCCTTCTTCTCGATGTTTTTTTTGGGAGGCTTTGTAATCCTCCTTGGTCAATAACCTATTAGTTGGAAATCAAAGAAGCAAGGTATTGTCTCTCGAAGCTCCTTTGAGATTGAATATAGAGCCATGACTGCTACGGAGATAACATGGCTTGTTCGTCTCCTCAACGATTCGGGTGTCTCTACTACCACTCCCGTTCATCTATGTTCGTCTCCTCAAGGATAGCGTGCCATATGACACTCTTAGAACCATTTAAATAGAAATGTAACCAACTTGTGTATAAAGGTGAAGAAATTAATACAACAAATTTACTTTTGGTTGCATGCAAAACATCTCTCTCTCGTTGAATCATTCTTCAGTTTCCATTCAGGGATTAACATGGTATCGAAACAAGGTTTTGATCCGGATTCGATTTCCTGACTTTGGGGATTAGATAAAGAGAACGAGATGTGAAACCCGTTGAAAAAAATTGTGGGAGATGCTCGACCCAAGAAATAAAAAATGTGTCAAATGTTAACTAGTTCAGGTAGTTATCACTTGAGGGGGAGAGTTGAGATGTAAGGAAAAGTATCCCACATCAATAGCACACAATCAAGTGATACTACCATATAAGCACCGAGCTACTCCTCCTATTGTTAATTGGTTTTAGAATGGAACCTCATGTGCTTGTATGGGTGGTTCCCTGAACGTGTGCCCCCACGTCATTTGGTCCCGGAACGGATATAAGAAAAGTATTCCTCCTGTGTTTCCTAGATTTTGTATGGCCTGAAACGCAACTCTGATGCCCTTGGTTGCGAAGAGAGGAGGGGTTGGTGTGGAGTAGCCTTCAACGACATTAAAACTGTAAAAGGGTATAAAATATAAATGCATCTCGTATCATATATTAATATTATATGAATAATGTGAATAATTAATATTGAAGTAGATACAATATAAAATATACGTTAGGTTATTAAATATTCTCCTTCCAAATCTCAAACAAAGCTCTAAGTTTGATAATAACAGGTTTCTTTATAATTTGTTGGCTTATAAATAGCTTGCAAAGGATTTCCCAGTATATTACCGATGCTTTTAGGCAAATTCTAGAATACATAAACATCCAACTCGTTGTAGTATGGTGGTGAGTATTCCTGCCTGTCACCCGGGTGAACCGGGTTCGAACCTGACAACGGCATTTTCTTTAATCATTAATATTTTTTTTTTTTGCATTTTTTAGAAACTTCTCGGCTTGCTAACAAGGGATTTGTATGCAGAAGCATCTGAAAGGAGTAGTCCATCATTTGTTAAAAGCTTGAGTTGGAGTGGAAGAGGTGTAGAAGTGGGTTTGGCCAAACGCACAACCACTTCATGAAGGAGCTCAAGAGTGAATTTTCCGTGAATGAGTGCAATGATAGAAGAGACATGGACAACTTCAATTCCACAACATTTTCTTTAATCAATACTACTTTTTTTTTTTGCATTTTTTAGAAATTTCTCGGCTTGCCAACAAGGGATTTGTATGTAGAAGCATCTGAAATGAGTAGTCCATGATTTGGTAAAAGCTTGAGTTGGAGTGGAAGAGGTGTGTAGAAGTGGGTTTGGCCAAAGGCACAACCACTTCATAAAGGAGCTTAAGAGTGAATTTGATGTGAATGAGTACAATGATAGAAGAGAGATGGACAACTTCAATTCCAAAAAAAAAATGTAGGAGAGCAAAATCTTTGATCTTAAAAGTGTAGTCAAGAAAAGCTTTGAGATTAGAAATATATGTATGATTGGAATACGTGGTTAAAAAGGTCATCTACATAAACTACAACAATGGTATTATAGGCATTATTAGGAGGAGTAATCATTCTTATACAGTTTAAACACATGGTCGTTGTAAGATGATAGAACAATTAGTTGTTTGGAAGCATGTTGAAAAAGACTATTAGGAATACCAAGTTGAATTTAAGAACATACCGTTCATTACTGATTTGGACTTGTGTGACTTTTCATCTATTTCTTTATGTGATTGTTGTATTTAATGGATACATTCAATTATTCACAGAAGTTGAAAATTTTCAAAGAAATTCCTTTAAAGAAATTGATTAATAACCGTTTTTTATAATGAAATAAAAAATTTGCTCATCAACCATATATGCATTAAAAATAATATAAAAACAATGTGTAAAGGGTAAAATTAAATACGGTTTTTTGCATGGGTTATAAAAAAAAGGATAAATTTGATAATTAGTTAACCTAATGGAAGGCGGAAACAAGATGGAAGACGAAAGGCCATCAACGAGAAGAGGGTGATTGGTCTCGACGAAGTTGAATATGTGATGGTGAGTCGAGTAGTTGCGGCGGTGGTTTGAGAGTGCCACCGCTGTTGAAGTATTACTTGTGTTTTCCAAATTCGGTCAAATGGCGCCGAAGAACTATGACCCGAAATGCAACTCTAGCGGTCTGGTTGCGGAGAGGAGAATGGGGCTGGTGTAGAGCAGCCTTCGACGGCGTTCTATTGTAAAAGGTATAAAATATAATTGTTTATTATATCAAATATTATATTATATATAATATGAATAACTTAATGTCGAAGTAGAAAGATATAGAATATATGTTATGTCACTTGATATTCTCCATCCAAATCTCAAACAAAGTTCTAAGTATGATAATAACAGTGTTTTTGCATAATATGTTGGCTTATAAGATGTCTTGGGAAGGTGTTTGCATTCTGTTACCGGTGTTTTCATGTAAATTTCTAGAAAATATAAACATCTAAGTCGTTGTAGTATAGCGACGAGTATTCCCGCTTATCATGCGGGTGCCCATATTCGATCCCGGCAACAGTGTTTTTTATATCAATACTACTACGTTTTTGCATTTTCTAGAAAATTTTAAGCTTGCCAATAAGGGATCTGTAAATAGAAACATCTAGAAGAAGTGGTCCATCATTAGGTAAGAGCTTGAGTTGGAGTGGAGGTGTAGAAGTAGGTTTGGCCAAAGGCACAATCACTTCACGAAGGAGCTCAAGAGTGAATTTTATGTGAAGGAGTACACTTAACAGAAGATACATGGATCTCCACACATCCAAAAAACGCTCTGAAAACCCCCCCACCCCAACCCTCCCCGGAGTAATCCGCCCGGCTTCTTCGGCCTCCCCTCCCTCCGGCTTGCGCTCTCCGGCTCCCTCCGGCCAGCGCTCTACTCCTCCCCTGGAGATGGGAAAAAACAAACGAACCAAGAAGCACTCCATCAAGCTGTCTGATTTCAACCGCAGTCCGTCCTCAAAACCCAGCACACCCCAAAGGTCACCCAACCCTTTCGAAACGATTCCGGCAGACCTCATCCGCTCAAACAACGTTCGCCTCATGAACACTACAGCACCCCCGAACCCTTCGACTGACCTGTTCCCACCCCTTCCACCCTCCTCTCATCCAAGCCTTACTCCTTCCCCCTCTGAACCCGCCATACAACCACCACAACCCATCATCTCTTCCCCCCGCTTGTTGTTGCGCCTCTGGATCTCAGTTCTGTGTCATCCTCACCGGATCACAACAAAACGGTACCTAACGGAGTCCTCACCTCCCCTCTAATCCAGACGGTTACCCCTAATGCTCAGGCGGTGCAGACCTCCCCAAAGCAAGGCGCCCCTCTATCCTCTGTTAGACCTGCCCCTTCATCTTCTGACATGCATGCGCCTCCAGTGATCTTGGGTACAAACGAAAAGGTGGCCCACCCACGTCCTGACAAAACCGTTTGCAACTTTTCGGCTCCCAGCAGCCCAAAAGCCTCTTTTAAGGATATACTCCTTAAAGCCAAATCCTAGAACCATGTGCCTCTCCCTTATTCCCCAGGTTGTGATAATGGAATTATCCACTTTTCAAACGAGGATATCTCTGACAATGTCTCTAAATGGAAGTTATCACTTATTGGGTTCCCACTTGGCTCCCCCCTCACCTTCCACAAGATGGATTACTTCACTAGCAACGCCTGGACTTCCATCACTCTACCCAAGATCCTTAGAAACAAAAATGGCGTCTTTGTCTTCCATTTCGACATCGAGGATGACCTAAACTCGGTCCTCCTTGGCAGTCCTTGGGTTATAAATGGTTCCACCTCTCTCTTGCTAAAGCGCTGGAGTCATGGCATGGCCCTGGATTACTCGACTCTATCCTCGGTTCCGGTTTGGGCGTCACTCTACGACCTTGAATATAGATTTTGGTCGCCACTAATGCTCGCCAAGATCGGTTCCGCTATTGGTATTCCGCTCCTCACCGACTCTTGCTCAACATACCAAAACCGACTCGGTTACGCAAAGATTCTTGTGGAAATCTCGGCTTCAAAACCTCTTCTAAGAGAAATCACCTTAGTCGGCCCAAATGGCGAACCGATCAAACAAAAAATCACATACGATTGGCTTCCCAACCACTCTCCCACATGCCTCCTCTTCGGCCACCGATGCCGTGCACCTAAAGCCACTAGCAGTGGCTCTCCTGCCCGGTCTCGTGCCTTCCGGTTACCACCGGCCTCTACCCTTGAACCAATTCTACCAACACCTGACGATTCCCTTCGAATCACCGAACCTTTACTCCCAAACCAAACCCCAAGTCCATTGGTTCAGGCTAAGCCTGACCACCAATCCACTCCTTTACCCTCCACAGTAGCATCTGTGATAACAGCTTCCCCTCACCAACAACCTACTACCACCACTCAAACCCCTGCCCCTCCCTCAAACCACCAAATTCAAACCCACGCAAACCCGACTCCTCATGCCACCCTTATTTCCTCCGTTATAGGTATCAAGGATACTTGTATCACCTCCAAGAAAGTTAATGGATATTAAGCTCTATGTTTGGAACGTTAGGGGGCTAAACCACCCTAACAAGCAACGTGCCGTTACTGATTTGATCAAGAGCCATTGCATTGATGTCATTGCTATCATGGAAACAAGACTCAAATAAGAGAAAATGAGAAGACTCTCCTCATTCATTCCAAGTTGGAAGCACATATCAAACCTCTCGCATGCCCACAACTGTCACATCTGGATCTGGTGGAACCCTTCCACCGTAGATCTCGATCCCATAATCATAAACGACCAAGTAATTCACTATAACTTATCCCTCCCCACTCCCTCAACCCTCTCCTCAAATGCTCAAAACCCGTCCTTCGAGTGTACCTTCGTATACGCACATAACCACCCCGAAGATCGGATTCCGCTTTGGGATACCATTGCTACTACCAAAAGCCTAAACCAAACCACTCCTTGGACTATTCTTGGCGACTTTAACACAACACTAAGCCCGGATGAAAAGCTTTCCTGCGTCTCATCATCAAGCCCTTCACCCTCTTCGGAGTTAGCCGACTGTTTCTCCCCCAACTCTACTGCTCACTTCGAAAATCCTGGCCTCTCCGATCACTCTCCAAGCATTCTTGCTCTGGACCTCAAACCCTTGCAGGCTAGTATCCAATTCCGTTTTAATAACGCTTGGATCTCGCACGAAAGCTTTAACCCCACTATCACCCTCTCCTGGTCGAGCCCTCTTTCACACCCTTGCCCATCCCACTCGCAAGCCCTCTTTCACAAACTCAAACGCCTCAAACCTACTCTCAAAAAATTCCCCAGCCAGAAAATGGAGCTTCTTCACTCCTCCATTGCTAACCTGAAAGACACTCTTGCTGCCACACAAACATAACTCTAAACAACCCCTTTAAACCCCTCTCTCATCGCCCAGGAACGTCGCTTATTGGCTCTTCTATTTGAAAGCATGGAGCGCTTACGTACTACTCTTCACCAGCATTCAAAAGCTTCTTGGTTTAAATATGGGGATAACTGTAACACCTTCTTCTTTAAGAGCATAACGGCCCGCCGAGTATCAAATGCAATCAAATCGTTACTCAATCCCTCAAATATTGGAAGCGGCCCCACAAATATTCCAGACGAGATCTCGTCAATCCTAATCACCCACTTGTCTTCCATTCTAAACCCAACCTCAACCCATAACCTCCTTAATTTATTCCCTGATTGCCCGTTACCATCTCTCACCCCAACCGAAATTTCCGGCCTTAATTGTGATATTACTGCCGAGGAGATTAAAAGCACGTTTTTTAGCATGTGCAACTCTAAGTCACCGGGGCCGGACGGTTACAATGCAGGGTTCTATAAGGCTACATGGAACACAACTGGCGAATCATTTTCAAATGCCATCAGGGAGTTCTTTGGCTCGGGGAAGCTTCTCCACCATTTCAATCATACCTCCATATCCTTGATCCCTAAGAAGCCAAATCCGACTCTCCCTTCCGATTTTAGGCCAATCTCCTGCTGCAACACCACTTATAAGGTTATTGCAAAGATCTTGGCCTCCAGAATCAATGCTGTTCTACCTTCAATCATTGGTGACTACCAGGGAGCTTTCGTTAAAGGGAGAACAATCAAGCACAACATCCTCATCTGTCATGAAATCTTCAAAAAATACAACCATCGTAACTCTTCGCCTAGATGCGCTCTTAAGGTGGACCTCTCCAAAGCCTTTGATATGGTGGACCACAAATTCATTCTCAACTGTCTAGGCAGAATGGGTTTCCCGTATGCTTTTAGCCGACTGATCGATGAATGCATCTCCATCCCTTCTTATTCCCTCAATCTAAACGGCTCTCTCAAAGGCTTCTTTAGGGGTTCCAGAGGACTCAGACAAGGCTGTCCTCTATCCCCTCCTCTTTTCACCATTGCTATGGAAGTTCTTTCTTCCATGATCCAGGTTAACACCTCTACTCCCAACTTCAACACTCACCCCAAGTGTGCCAACCCCCGCATAACGCACCTTTGCTTTGCGGACGACCTAATGCTTTTCTGCAGAGCCGACCTTACCTCATTCAACATCCTGAAAGGAACACTAAATCACTTCGGGCTCTATTCTGGTCTTCACCTCAACCCTTCCAAGTCATCGATTTTCATCGGAGGGCTCTCTAGCCTTGAAAGCGACCACCTATCCCGCGACTCTAGTTTGCCTCAAGGATCACTCCCGTTCACCTATCTTGGCATACCTATCGGCAGTAGACGACTCAGTACCACCGATTACCTTCCGCTCATCACAAAGATCACAAACAAGATCAACTCCTAGAGTGCCAGAAACCTTTCGTATGCCGGAAGAAAGCAAATCATCTCCTTTATTCTGATGGCTATTTGCTCTTACTGGTGTATTGTGCTCCTGATTCCGCCCTCAATCATCAACCGAATTCAGAGCCTCCTAAGATCTTTTCTGTGGTCTGGTACAGATCAGTGCACGTGCTCTCGTCGCCTGGAAGGTCGTCTACCTCAGCCCCAACGAGGGCGGTCTTGGATTCAAAGAACTCCTTTCATGGAATAAGGCGTCCATTTCCAAAACTATCGTTGACCTGGACCATGGACGTCCTAGTCTATGGGCTTCTTGGGTTAAATCTAACATCCTGAAACATCAGACCATCTGGTCCTACCCTGCAAATTACAAGCACAGTCACGTTTGGTGCTCGATCATAAAGCTACGGAATGAAATTCTTGAGTCCCACAGTGCTGCTATCTTCACCAATACCACTACAAAGCCTGACGGCTCTTTCTCCGCTACTGCAGCCTATAGCCTACTGAGACAAAGCCCCCCCTCCATCTTGCCTTACCAGTATGGGATCATCTGGAAGGGCCTGAACATTCCGAAATGCAGCTTCATCGCGTGGATTGCTAGCCACAATCGTCTTCCTACCCTCTCTAAGCTTCAAGACTGGAATCTGATCCAAGACAACACATGCAGGCTTTGTGGCTCTCACCCGGAAGATGAATTTCATCTCTTCCATTACTGCAACTTCTCCACTGTCGCTCTCGACATCATCTCCCGGTGGTCCAGATTACCCGCCCCTTACCCATACTGTAACAATTTATGGGCCTGGCTCGGATCTCTCCGTCCCCGGAAAAATGATCTTCAATCACAAGTTCGCATCTCCCCGATCACATCTTACATTTACTTTGTTTGGCAGGCCCGAAATGATCTCATCTTCAACAATCGGATTATCTCCCCTTCTACCTGCGCGCGCAACGCCATCCTTGCTACCAAGAATTTCGCCTCTAGTCACTGGAAGGACAGATCACAAAATTCCATCCTATGGGCTAAGCTTTTAGGCATCCATCTTACTTGATGATTTGTTTCTCCTCTTCGATCTTGTAATGGTCTAGTTGACCCTCTTTGATCTTGTATCGGTCTAGTAGACCCTCTGTAAATCCTTTTTTGGTATACAAATTAATCTTTCAAAAAAAAAGAAAGATACATGGATCACTTCAATTCCCGGGGGAAATTTAGGATACCAAGATCTTTGATACTTAAAACATAGAATATATGTTTTGAGATTATAAATATCTGCAAAATTGGAATCAATGGTGTTGAATATAATAAGTTCTCATATCCAAAGTTGTGGACACTCCGAACCTTGTATATAAGGTCGGTGGACTACTACATTTATTGCCAATTGGTTTTGGGATGAAACCTCACCAGATCTATATGTTGGCCTAGGGCCTAATGCACATGTGCACTCGTATGCACACGAGCCCCGCTCTACCGGTCCATCTGCATCGGACTTTGACATGATATCAGAGTGGTTGACCTCTATTCGGCCCGCGATCCTAACCTGTGGACAAGTGCAACTCGGTCTATATCCTCTAACTAGTTGTACTTGAGGGGGCGTGCTGAAGATAATAAGTTTCCACATCGAAAGTTGTGGACACTCCTATCCTAGTATATAAAGGTCGGTGGGCTACTCCTCCTATTGCCAATTGGTTTTTAGGATGGAACCTCATCGAGTTTATGTGCTAGGTATGAACCTAATGCGCATATGCGTTCGTATGCACACAACCCCGTTCTACCGGTCCGCCTGCATTTGACTTTGACAAGTGGTTAAAAAGGTCATCTACATAAACTACAACAATGGTAATATGTGCATTATTACAAGAACATTCTTATATTATTTGAACCCATGATATAGGAAGACAATTATAAGATGATGAAACCTTTGTTTGGAGGTAATTTTTAAGACCATAGAACATGTTCTTAAGCTTGCACACACAAGAGAAAGATGCTTAGGAATACCACGCTGAATTTAGGAACAAATAGTCCATGGTGATTTGTACTTTTGTGAGGTTTCATCCTTTGTTTTGTAATGTTTAAATTAATAGATACATTTACATATTCATAGAAGTTGAAAATTTTCAAAGAATTTCTATTTAGTAAATTGATCTAATAGAAGTTTTTTTTTTTTAAATGAAAACAAATTTGATCATCAAACATTAATTAATTGAGAAAAAAGATTTGTAACGGGTAAAATTAAATATTATTTTAATATGGATTATAAAAAGGATAAATTAGATAATTAAATAACCTAGTGATCGAAAGAGAGAAACCAAATGGAAGACGAAAGGGCATCAACGAGAAGAAGGTGACTGGCCTTGGCAGAATTGAATATGTGATGACGAATCGAGCGGTGGCAGTTCGAGCAGTGCTACCGCCGCTGAAGTATTCCCTTTTGTTTTCAAATTTTGCCAAAAGGCGACGAAGAACTATGGCCCAAAGCGCAATACTTGCAGCCTGGTTGCAGAGATGTGAAGGGGACTGGTATGGAGTAGCCTTCGACCACATTAAATTATAAACGGTATAAAATCTGAATGTGTATTGTATCAAATATTAATGTTATACGAATAATGTGAATATTTAATATTGAAGTAGATACAATAGGAAATATATGTTAGGTTGCTAGACCAAATTTCAAATAATGTTCTAAGCTTGATAATAACAGGTTTTTTAAAAATTTGTTGGCTTATAACATATGTCTCGTGAAGGTTTCCTTGGTATGTTGCCGATGTTTTTAGGTAAACATCTAGAAAACATAAACATCTAAGTATAGTGGTGAGTATTGATTACAACAATGATAATATGGACATTATTACGTATAAGGAGTAATCCTTCTTATATTGTTTGAACAAATGATCTCGAAGATCGTTGTAAGATGATGAAACCATTGTTTGAAGGTATGTTTAAGACAATAAAGAGACTTTTAAGTTTGCACGCAAGGAAAAGACTATTAAGAATACTAAGTTGAATTCAAGAATAAATAGTCCATTACTGACTGATTTGGACTTGTGTGAGGTTTCATTTTTTTTATTTGTGACTGTTGAATTTAATAATAGATTGAACTATTCAAAATTTATAAATTTTCAAAGAAATTATTTTTTAAAAATTGATCTAATAACCCTTTTTTATAATGAAAACAAATTTGCTAATCAACCATGCATTAAAACAGTATAAAAATGATTTGTAAAGGGTAAAATTAAATACGGCTTTTATATGGGTTATAAAAAAGGATAAATTATGTCAAAGCACGAGTGCATAATCTAAAGCAACCTCACTAGAACCACAAGTGCATATCTATTTCCCAAGCGACAACAGTTACAAGTTACAACCAACAGCGTTTCTTTATTTGTACTTAAACAAAAAAAAAAAAAAAAACTCGATCACATGACAAAATGAACATCTCCATCCAAACATCAACTGCATAATCTAGATAAATGCGTACGTAACTCGATCGATCAATTGAGACCCAACCTAGTCTTCAACTCCAAGACGAAGCCATGGATCTTATGCGGGTCAGGAAGTGTCTTAGCAACGCTTTCACGCTCCATACATCGTTTGGCCCAATCGACGAGCTTTGGAAGCTTCTCTTCAACCTTAAAGTTGCCTTCAACCTCGTAGGTGTAGAACCAGCAATAAAAGGGGACCAGTGCCACGTCTACGAACCCGAACTCGTCGCCTCCGAAGAAGAGCTTGTCTCCAAGCGCCTGCTCTTCTAGAATCTTCAACGAGTCTATCAACTCAGCCTTGGCCTTCTCCTGTTCCTCTGCTTTTGTTGTCCATATCCTCCGTCCGGCGTCCGCCACCTATACCCAAAATTTAACTTACGTCAATATTTTGTTTTTGTTTTTAAGGATTATATATATATATTTTAAGGACCAATATATGAAATAAAGATTACCTTCTTGTCGACAAAGTCAGCCCAGAAGCGAGCCTGGGCTCGTTGGTGAGGATCAGAGGGCATAAGTGGGGCCTTGTCGGACCAAACCTCGTCGATGTACTGCACTATCACCAGCGACTCGCAAACTGGCTTTCCGTTGTGGATCAGGACCGGGATCTTCTTGTGAACCGGGTTCATCTTCAACAGCAGGTCACTCTTCTTGGGGAGAGGCTCCGGCTGGTAGTCGTAGTCGACGCCTTTCTCGGCGAGTGCGATCATGGCCCTCATGCCGTACATGCTAGGCCAGTTATTCAACAGCTTAACTTCTTTCCCCATTTGCAGATTCAAATCTAAATTTCTGTAGAACTTTAAGTTGATAGGTGTGTGATGAGTGGTTGTGGATTTAGGTGTTCGTATTTATAGGGTGTGGGGGATTTCGGGTTATCCAAAACGTTGTCGTTTTAACGAACCGAGGTCACTGGTTACGTCACTTACGTTTGGAGAACTGTTGAGCTTTCCAGCATACGCTTTTCCGGCATCTAATTCTCTTTATTTTAAGAAATTTATTTAATAATATAAACTATCTTTACAGAATATGGATATTGAAAGCGATTGGTGGAAAATAGCAAATAAAATTATGTATAATGAAGAGAGGTCACTGATTACGTCAAATATATATGTTTGGTATTTGGACCTTCGGTCAACTGTTGAATTCAAGTACAGACAGCCCATTAATGATTTGTACCATTGTGTGAGGTTTCCTCTTTTGTTTTGCAACGGTTCAATTCGATAGATAGATTATAGATTCATGGCATTTGAAAAAGAAAGGTTCCGGATGAGATTATTTGTTTCAACAGATAATTATGTTTCAACAGGAAAGTGAACTGACATCATTGTGATGGAAATCTTCTTAAGATCATTAAGAAATATTGACTAAAAATATCAAATTTATCCTTCTTCTTAGACAATCAGAATACAGAAGCACTTAATTCTTGTTCATATTTTCGAACACTACCATGAGAAGTTCCATTCCTTGTCATTTATCAGAAGAAGATTTTTCAGATCCTTTTCAACCTTATCAAAGGCTTCAAAATCAAGTCCGTGCACATTATTGAGAGGTAGAGAAAAGATTCCCACATCAATAACACATCACTAGGTGATACTACCATATAAACATCGGGTCTAATCCTATAACCAATTGATTTTAGAATGGAATTTCGTGTTCTTATATGACATTTTTTACATTAGCTTCCGCCAAAAATATATATTAATTTGAGAATTTCAATATGAAAGTCACTGGATTGAAAGAAAACCGGCAGCAAATTGGTTGTGCAATTACAAAATTGTACATGGAAGGATCACTTATCTGGGAGATCCATATGATCATTCTAGTACACAGATTCTATTGTCGTGTCAAATTTTTTTATCCAAGATCGATCAAGTTTATGCTAATGCTATCACAACCAAATTTTGGTTACAGAAGCGCAGGCTTTTCAGACAGCTGACACTCATTTGATGAAGATTTGTCAAATTTATCAATCAAACAAGCTAAGCGGAGCAGAAGCCACGGGTCAACAATAAGGCAAGACAAATAAAATCCTCAGAACCATAAAAAATCTATAAAAAAAAACCCCCCAAATACCTTGCAACTAAACAGCCCGTAATCGGTGACCTTGCTTCACTAACCACAGATAAAACTATTGGTTTAAAAAACAAAAAATAAAATGAAGTTGCAAAATATAAATAATTCAATTAAAACTAAAAATGTCATTTTATAATAATTCAATTAATTAACCGATACAAATCAACTTTAAACTTATGTGGTCAAATCTTGAAAGCTCAAATCAGCTATACGATTAAAAGGTGATTAAAAGGTGATTAAAAGTAAAATAAGTGGAGGTAAGTCGAGTATGGTAGTTAAATAACGTAGGTGACGTAACGAGTGACCTCGGTTGATGAAACGACATCGCTTTGGTACCACCACCCACACCTTATAAATACCAACAACACCTCGTTCGACAAGCACTCATCTCTGAAACAATACCTCGATCTTTAATTAGTTCCAAAGAAAGAAATACAGATTTGAATCTGCAAATGGGAAAAGAAGTGAAGCTGTTGACTAGCTGGCCCAGCATGTACGGCATGAGGGCCATGATCGCACTCGCCGAGAAAGGCGTTGACTACGACTACCAACAGGAGGATCTGAGCAACAAGAGCGAGCTGCTGTTGAAGATGAACCCGGTTCACAAGCAAATCCCGGTCCTGATCCACAACGGAAGGTCGGTTTCCGAGTCGCGGGTGATAGTGGAGTACATTGACGAGGCTTGGTCTGACAAGGCCCCGCTTATGCCCTCCGATCCTTACCAGCGAGCACAGGCTCGCTTCTGGGCTGACTATGTCGACAAGAAGGTACGTACGTATCCCTGATTCTATTTAGTGGTGTAATCCGAGCCGAGCATTTGTCATGCTCAAGCTTGACTTGTTTTAATTAACAATCTAAGTCTAAATTTTATACGAACTTTAAAATGTGTTTGTATTCGGCTCATTTAGAAAGTGAACGAGAACAAACTAAGCTTTTGATGAGCCGATTCCTAGTCGAGCCCGAATAAGTCTTATTTTAGTCAAACGAACCGAACTTTACTAAACAAACCAAAATTAAATATACGAGCTTTAAAATGTGTTTATATTCAACTTGTTTAGAAAATGAACGAACTCGACTAGCCTATGACATATTACATCCTTATATATGTTTTGGTCCTTGAATCCTTTACTAATAGATCGAATAACGTTTTTCCTAAACCCTTAATTTCAAAACAAAAGCTCTCCACTATTACTAGTTTGTGATTTGTGTACGATGTGGGATTGGGGCAGGTGGGTGATGCAGGAAGAAGGATATGGAGAAACAAGGGAAAGGAGCAAGAGCAAGCCAAGGCTGAGTTTATAGAGGTCCTCAAGGTTCTAGAAGACCAACTCGGAGACAAACCCTTTTTCGGAGGGGACGAGTTCGGGTTCATCGACGTCGTATTCATCCCTTTCTACAGTTGGTTCTACACCTACGAGGTCGAAGGCAACTTCAAGATCCAAGACTCGCGCCCTAAGATCTTGGACTGGGCTAAGCGCTGCATGGAGCGCGAGAGCGTTGCTAAGGCTCTTCCTGATCAACACAAGATCCATGGCTTTGTGTTGGAGTTCAAGGCTAGGCTCGGCCTTAATTGATTCATCGACCTATCTCTAGACTACCGGCTACATAATTGGATTATTAATAAATCTTCATCTTCTAATGTCTTTCACACTTTGTTGTTCTTTAACTTCAAATAAAGAGAAATGTTGTTTCGTTGTTATCATATATTTGTCACAATTACGCTTGTTGCGAAACTCAAAATAACTCGTGACTTGTATAGAGAGAGTCGTCATGCGTATATAACCGCATACACGTGTGTTAAAAGCCTCACATAAACCTATCCAAGAGTTGCGTCTTGAGATCTTGAACTTGACCAAGTGTTGGATGGAGCGACTCGCAAACCGACCTTCCATTGTGGATGAGGACCGGGATTTGCTTGTGAACCGGGTTCATCATGAAGAGGAGGTCGCTCTTGTTGCGGAGATCCTCTTGCTGGAAATCGTAGTCAACGCTTTTCTCGGCAAGTGCGACCCTGACCCTCATAGAGTACATGCTGGGCCAGCTACCCAACAGCTTCACTTTTTCTCCCAATTTGCAGATTCAAAACTCAATTTCGTTGGTGAAACTTTTTGAGAGCTGAATTGATATGTGTGTGGGATGATTTGGATGTTGCTATTTATTAGAGAACAGGCCCGGCCCAGAGGGAGGGACAAAAGGGGCTTCCGCTCTGGGCCCATTTTTCTATGGGGCCCAATTTAAAATGTAGATATATATCTATATTATGTGTTTTATAGATAAAATAGGCCCAAAATGGCCCAATAACACTAAAAAATTAATCCACAGCCCATATATCCTCTTAAAATGTGCTGATTTTTAGTCTTAAAAAATGAGTTAAATAAAAATTAAAATCCTACCAACGTTGCTCACTATTCCATGGGGCCTAATTTAAAATTTAGGTATTTTTTAAGTATTAATTAAAAAAAATTTCTATACAAGGGGCCTCTAATTTATATTTGCACCGGGGCCTCCGTTATACCAGGAACGGCACTGTTAGAGAATTGCTGTAGTAGGTAGGATTTGTGGGGGTACGAAAAGTGATGCCGTTCAGTGAAGCGAGGTCACGTATGCATTTGAGTAGTTGGTCAAATCACGTTGTTACACGGCCCAATTTATAATTATGCTTCTGCTCGAGTTGTTTAGTCAAACCCAATCTACTAATTTCAACGAGTTTATTAAGTCGATTTATATGACAATCATACAAACATCATCTCATCTAAGGATCTTAATGAGCTGAATTAAGGGCCAGTTTCTTCTTCAGCGCAAAAGCATGGACCTTAAGAGGGTCAGGAAGGGTCTTAGCCACGCTTTCACGCTCCATGCAACGCTTCGCCCAGGCAACCAGCTTAGGATAACCCTCTTCCACCTTCAACTTGCCTTCGACCTCAAATGTGTAGAACCAACTATAGACAGGGACCAATGCCACGTCTACGAACCCGAACTCATCTCCTCCAAAGAAGGGCTTGTCTCCAAGCGCCTGCTCTTCTAGAACCTTCAACGAGTCTATCAACTCAGCCTTGAACTTGTCTTGCTCCTCTCCTTTCGTTCTCCACATCATCCTTCCCGCATAAGTCACCTACACCTCATATTCGTTAGTTATGTTAGTTTATTTAGATTTCTCGAAACAATATATATATATATATATATATATATTTACTCATATGTAAACAACTTTTAATATCGTCTAATTTCAGTCACCTACTTAATCATCTAACGAATACAATTTGTTCTCATTTTATAAGGGTTGTTTAGAGGAGTCAATATATAAATATATAATTACCTTGTCGACATAGGCAGCCCAGAAGCGAGCTGCGCTCGCTGGTAAGGATCAGAAGGCATAAGAGGGGCCTTGTCGGACCAAACCTCGTCGATGTACTCCAATATCACGAGCGACTCGGAAACCGAGGTTCCGTTGTGGAGCAGGACCGGGATTTTCTTGTGAACCGGGTTGACCCTCAAGAGCAGGTCGCTCTTGTTGTTGAGATCCTCCTGCTGGTAATCGTAGTCGACGCCCTTCTCGGCAAGTGCGATCCTGACCCTCATGCAGTACATGCTAGGCCACTTGCCCAACACTGTCACTTCTTTCCCCATTTGCAGAATCAAATCTCAATTTCCTTAGTGAAACTTGTTGAGATGCTTAATTATAAAAGATTTGCTATAGAATGGGGTGATGTCTTTTAGTGAAGCGAGGTCACTGATTACGTCACGGATGTATTTTAATTTTGTTATTTAATTACTAACGATTTTTTTTTTTTTTTTGGTAAGGATAATTACTAACGATTGCATACGTTTCCTAGCAACAAACTTTTTATTTTTAGAGGATTGACTAACAAAAGTTTTAATTTGACTTGTGTAGCTTATTTGATTTGTTATAAAATCACATTTTCAGTTTTAATAGATGGTCTTAAATGACTAACGTAATATATGTACCTTGTATAAGTAATATTTAAGAATATTGTTAAAGTCAATTTTAAAAGTAATTGATAATATATTTATAATTAAATACTAAAGAGAAGAATATTAGTAATTAATAACAAAGTACTTATAAAACCAATTTTTATTTAAAAACGTCCAAGAAAAAGATGATTTTTTTCATTTATCAACAAATTGCAAAATAAGTATCTGACAAAATATATTTATATTGAGTTAAGCACATAAGTTTTATTTTACACTAAGCATATTAGTTAAAAAATATACATAAGTAACAAAATAATTAAAATAAATAGAATATTTCGTATTCGTATCCACAAAATTTAAAGTTTCATTTTAATACCCGTTATAATTTAATTTGTTTCGCCCTTATACCATTTCTTAGGTTCTTGTTATTCGTACTACCATATACATGCTATACATATCAAATCTACGCCTACGCCATGCGTAGACGTAGTAAAAAAATAAAAGGTACGCGTAGTAGGACAACGATTACGCAATGCATAGGCGTAGTAAGTTTTCCTTCATTTTTCGAACTAAATATATGTTATGGAGTACTACGCGTACGCCATGCATAATCGTAGTACAACTATGACTACGCATGATGTACGCGTAGTAGGACTACGCATCGACCATGCGTAGTCGTAACCGTTTTCCTTTATTTTTGAACGAAATGAGCTTCTTGCTACGGCTACGCATTGCGTACGCATAATCGGGGTATGAATATGCATGTTTCAGGTGATACGAATAGCAATCTCTCATCTCTCATTTCTTACTACAATTAATTAAAATGTCGATTGTAAATTAAAAATGAATTCTAGTGTCGGCGGTCGTGGTTCCAATGGGCTGGGTCGATTATTTTGGATATGGGCCTAATATCACGGGCTTTAAAAAAGCAAATACACATACTCCTTTCAGTCCTTTGTGGTGAGAAAGAGCATTACAATGTGGTAATACTTCCTCGACCGCAATCATCAAGCAACAACGTCTCCTGCATTTATTAAACCAAACTAGACATCGGATATCCGATGTATGACTCGATTGATTAATTACAAACCGAGCTTCTCCTTAAGTTCCAAGACAAAGCCATGAATCTTGTGCGATTCAGGAAGGGTCTTAGCCACGCTGTCACGCTCCAAGCAACGCTTGGCCCATGCCACGAGCTTCGGACACGTGTCTTCCACCTTGAAGTTGCCCTCCACTTCATACGCGTAGAACCAACTATAGAAAGGGATCAATGCCACGTCAACGAACCCGAACTCGTCGCCTCCGAAGAATGGCTTGTCTCCAAGTGCCTGCTCTTCTAGAACCTTCAGGATGCTTATGAACTCACTCTTCGCTTTTTCTTTCTCCTCCCCCTTTGTCGTCCATATCTTCCTCCCCGAGTCGTACACCTGCCCACGTCAAAATATATATAATTGGTCATTTTCTGCAAATATTTCGAAATAAGGGTCGTTTGTTTATATTTTTGAAATTAAGAAGATAATGATACCTTCTTGTCGATATAATCAGCCCAGAAGCGAGCCTGAGCACGGAGGTAAGGATCCGACGGCATGAGCTGAGCCTTGTCAGACCAGACTTCATCGATGTACTGTAATATCACCAGCGACTCGCAAACCGGTTTGCCTTTGTGGATCAGAACCGGGATTTTTTTATGAACCGGGTTCATCTGCAAAAGTAACTCGCTCTTGTTGCGGAGATCTTCTTCCTGGTAATCGTAATCGACGCCTTTCTCTGCAAGAGCGATCCTCGCCCTCATTCCAAACATGCTAGCCCAGAAATCCAACAATACAACTTCTTTTCCCATTTTCAAGATCCGAAATCTAGATCTCAATGTTTTTGGATAATCCGCGAAAGTGTTTTTAGAGACGAATTGAGATGTGTGCTGAAAGAGAAGTTTATTTATAGGAGAATTTGTTATCGATCGCTTGGGGTTTCTGGATGTCTGTGGAGTACTGGAGTGGAACCGAGCCGACGTCGTTTTGTGGATTAACTTGATGATCGAGGAGGTTCTTGAAGAGAGAGAGGTCATTGATTACGTCATATCTGCTTAAGTTTTGGTTAAATCATTTTTTTAACCAAAAAAGTTCAGTTTCCCCGTGAATAGTGATAGAATATCTAATTAATGTAAATAGAGGGTTGTCTATTGTAGTTATGATGTAAAGTCAGTTTATTATTAATATGTGCCGTTCGATGACGGAAATCCTAAGAGGAATTAATCTCATTCTCACATGGTATCAGACTCTTCCTATCCATAATTTTTACGCTTCCGCTTCATCTATTCCCTTTCCCGCCGGCTCCTGCCCTAGTTGACGCTGGTGTCGCCTCCTGCTATGTCTATGGAGAAGAAACAAACGTTTCATTCCGCAGTTGGTATATCCAATATCAAGAACAATATTGCTCTTGTTCTTGACCACGACACACCATATGCTTCATGGGCTACTCTGTTTCGCGTCACCACCAAAGCGCACAATGTTTTGGATTACATTGACGCCAAAGTTCCTCGCCCGGTTGATATTGATGATGCTCTATGGAATCAAGTTGATGCAACGGTTCTCCAATGGATTTACAGCACAGTATCTAAAGATATTCTTCTTCAAATTCTCGATCCTGATGACACGGCTCTCAAGGCCTGGGGTCGCATTGAGGATATCTTTCAGGACAATAAACACACGCGTGCAGTTTATTTGGAACATGAGTTTTCCAACTGCAAATTAGCGAATTTTTCCTCCGTATCCGCCTACTGTCAACACATGAAGGCGTTATCGGATCAACTCAAAGGTGTCGAGTCTCCTATCACCGACAACCGGTTAGTTCTTCAGCTTCTTTCTGGTTTGCCTGCTGAATACAATGCTACTGCAAGTTACATTCAGCAATCAGATCCGTTGCCGACTTTTCAAAAAGCACGTTCGCAACTCATTTTGGAAGAAACTCGAATGGCCAACAAAAATAATGTCGGAAAGGACTCAACTGCATTGCAAAACTCCACCGGAAATGCGCCACCTCAGCACCGGTCGGACTCCACCAGTCAGACCGCCACCCAGCCGGAGGGTTCGTCGCGTAACCGTGGGCGAGGCCGGAAAGGGCAAGGCATGTCCGGCGCCGGCACACAACAACAGCAGCAAACTAGGTTTGCGTTTCATCCCCAGCTAGGATGGCTGCCTATTGCTGTTGGGCCAGTTCATGGCCAGGCCCAATGGCCCAATCCTCCGTCAGCCCGTCAGCAATTTAATCCCGGTCAACAGGCTTCTCAGTTGGGTATTTTGGGCCATTCTCCAGCCCAGTCCGCTGGACAGCACCAGGCCTATTTTTCTGCTGATTCCCCACAACCCACAAGCATCGATCAAGCTTTTTCTTCGATGACGTTAAATCCCGCTGACAATCTTTGGTATATGGACACGGGCGCTACATCTCACATGACCAACAGTTCATGGTAAGCTCTCGTCCATTTCTTATAATGGTTCATTAAATTCGATAATTGTTGAAAATGGCATGCGGATACCATCTACAAGTCTTGGAGATGCCACGATTCACACAAACAACCATCCCCTCCAATTATCTAACATCTTGATTGCTCCTAAAATTGTCAAAAACCTCGTTTTCGTTCGTCGTTTCACCATAGATAACCAAGTTAGTGTTGAATTTGACCCTTCTGGTTTTTCTGTGAAGGATTTACAAACGGGAACAACCTGTCTGAGATGCAATAGCTCCGGGGATCTTTATCCAGTTACCACATCTTCTGTGTCTGCTCATGCTCTTTCAGCTCAGTCCTCGAGTCTCTGGCATGCTCGTCTCGGTCATCCAGGCACGCCAGTTCTAGATAGTCTTAGGAAGTCTACTTTTCTTCATTTTAATAAAGAGCGTTCTCCAACGCTTTGTCATTCTTGTCAACTAGGGAAGCATCATAGGCTCCCATTTGAACGTTCTGTCACTAGTACAAATGCACCTTTTGATATCATACATAGCGATCTTTGGACCTCCCCGATTCTTAGTCGGGAAGGTTACAAATATTACTTGTTATTTCTTGATGATTATTCCCACTTTCTTTGGGTTTTTCCTATTAAGTACAAATCTTAAGTTTTCGATCTTTTTGTGCAATTCCACCAGTTTATCAAAACAGAGTTCAACCAACCTATCAAAAATTTTCAATGTGATATGGGGCGCGAGTTTAATAATCATCAATTTCACTCGTTCTTCACACTTTATGGCATCAATTTTCGGTTCTCTTGCCCACATACTTCCCCACAAAATGGCAAAGCCGAATGTATCATTCGAACCATCAATAACATGATGCGTTCTCTTATGTTCCACACCTCCATTCCACTACCTTTTTGGGCTCATGCCCTCGATATGTCATGTTACCTTCTTAACATACTTCCCTCCACCACAATCAAGAATCAAACCCCAACCCAAGTGTTGTATCACTCAACACCATCTTACAATCATCTCCGCGTTTTTGGGTGCCTTTGTTACCCAAATCAAACCGCCACTATTACTCACAAATTCAAACCTCGATCCACCCCTTGTGTCTTTTTAGGCTACCCGAAGCATCATAAGGGATTCAAATGTTTTGATATAAAATCCAATAAAATTTTCATTTCAAGACACGTGACGTTTGACGAGTTGGTTTTTCCGTTCTCAAATTCTGTCCCTTCTCCTTCTTCGGTACTGGATTCGGATCCCGGGCTTACCCATTATCACTCCGCTCAGCAGCTGGCGTCTCAGGAGTGTCAAATTCCATCCACAACCCATCCCCTGTCCCTGTTGTTTTTAGCCGGCCCAGTCCAGCAACCTCCCGGCCCACTTCTTCTGCTCCCAGCTCCCGGCCCAGCTTCCCTCCTCCTGTGCTCCCTCCCAGCCCAGTCCACTCCCACGTCCCAACAGGCAGTAACGCTGCCCAATCCCACACCTGAAATCCAAAACCCCACAGACCAACCACAACCACTTATAACCCGACCTACAACCCGTTCACATAGTTGTATTTTCAAACCTCGTACCATTTTTGACCTTAATACCACTATATCCCCCGACCTATCTCCTATCCCTACATCCCATATATCGGCTCTCCAAGATCCGAAATGGTCCGCAGCGATGACCGATGAATATCGAGCCCTTATACGAAAAGGTACTTGGGTTCTTATTCCTCGTCCTCCCCGGACTGATATTGTTAGGTGTATGTGGATATTTCTCCATAAATTAAGGTCGGATGGCTCACTTGAACGATATAAGGCCCGCTTGGTTGCTAATGGTTGTTCCCAGCAGGTTGGAATTGATTGCGACGAGACTTTTAGCCCGGTTGTCAAACCAACTACTATCCGTACTGTTCTCAGTTTAGCTGTGTCTCGCTCTTGGCCCATTCACCAGCTCGACGTCAAAAATGCCTTTCTCCATGGGCATCTTCAAGAGACAGTCCACATGTTTCAACCACCTGGTTTTGTTGATTCTACTCGCCCTTCCCATGTTTGCTTATTGAAGAAATCACTTTATGGCCTCAAACAGGCACCACGGGCTTGGTATCAACGCTTTGCGGGTTATCTGATCAACATTGGTTTTATCAGCAGTAAGAGTGATTCTTCTCTATTTATCTATCGGAATGGAACTCACCTTGCCTATCTATTACTCTATGTTGATGATATTATCTTAACAGCCTCATCTGATGCCCTTCGCAATATTCTCACTGGTTATCTCAGTAAGGAATTTGCTATGACCGATCTAGGTCCTTTATCATATTTTCTGGGCATTTCAGTTAAGCGCCTCCCTGCAGGTTTATTTTTGTCTCAGGACAAGTATGCTCAGGAGATTGTTGCACGAGCCAAAATGACTGCCTGCAAGTTTGTGGCCACACCAGCTGAACCCACTGTCAGACTCATTGCCTCATCCGGACCTCCTATTAATCTCATTCTCACAAATAGTATCACTATCTAACCATGCTCAGCTACGGTCCTACGGATTGAAGAGCCAAGAGCCATCCCTTGTCGATACAAACAGTACACGCAATCATCCCTTGGTTTATCCCGCACCCGGAGGAGGGGAAGAAGATCCAATAATGGTTTAGGCCTTAAGGATGTGGAGCTAAGCATGTCCACGGGTCGAGGGTCCGGGAAGGGTGACCCGGACCCGGACCCGGACCCGTGTAAAAGGCCAACCCGCCGGGTCACGGGTCAGGCCCGGCGAGTCGGCCCTTTTATTTTAAAAATCGATTTAAAAAAAAATGACCCGGCGGTGTAACACCCCGAATCCGCGGGACCCGGGATGCCACATCGGGTTAGGATCTCACAATGGATCCTGACCCTAACCTGACAACAAGTTCACTGGACCTTACAACATGGCAGTGACAGATATAAAAACAAATACATAAAACTGTATAACCAAAGGTAAACAACAACATAGCCGAGTATGAAACGACATCCTCACACAGGAGGGAAAACAAGACATCATCCTCACGCATGAGGGAAAACATAAACAACCCAAAACCAACCACCTAATGTACGAGAGTCCTCGGCCTGTCACCCTGCCAGATCACCCAGTAGCGCCTAACCTGTAAACATCTACAACACGGTATGAAACCGTTAGCTAACCATACATATATGAGGTAATGCATAAGCACAAGCACAATCATGAAAGATAAACACATCAGCATGCTATCACACATTTACCCATTTATTATCTTTATATAATAATCATTCACTCAAAAACCGTATATATATATATATATATATATATATATATATATATATATATATATATATATATATATATATATATATATATATATATATATATATATATATATATATATATATATATATATATATATATATATATATATAGATGAAAGTATGTGACACGAGGACCGATACATCCCCGCCTCTGAGTACAATGTCCAGCTGTACGAGTATCGGTCACACAATCCGTGTACCCTATGGGAGTGGATTGCGCCCTTCCTGTAAACCAGTCTGGCCTGACATCAGAGAACCTCCCAGACTCCACGGCGGGATGAAAGGGAAAGGTTATCACAGCCACGCAGTGGGGCAGTCAATAGAACATAGGTCGATAAAAACGACAACTCCTGCTATCATAGCAAACATATAAAGCACACACCACTCATGCAAACACCCAATATAGGGATGGTAGCTAAGTAAGTCCTACGGACTTACCTCAACCTCGTACAAACTCAACCACGATCACCTCTACACTGGAGGGACAACACGGCCTATAAAAAGGCATAAAGAGATATATCAACCTCTATTCATCAAAGGGGTCACACCTAGACCCAAAGGGATCCATAAGGATCATACTCAATCTATGAGCCTCACAACCAACTAAACCTCAATATCTCAACATAGCTCACAATTCCTCAAATCTCAAGGTAGTATCTAATCAACATTCCTCAATCTCAATTTTAATCCTAATTTAATTAATTAACCTTTAATTAATTAATTAGATTTCACCAGAATAACGTTTTGCCCGCAGGCAATTTCTAAACCCCTTGTCATCAGATTTCATCAAACAAGAACCCATAATCACCAGAATAATATAACGACCATAATGGAATTTCTAATTGTCCTATTTGACAAGCCTAAAATCAATTTAGGTCAAATCGCAGTACGGAAAACGAATAAATTCATAACTTATTCGTTACTAACCCGATTGACGATCTGAAAGAAGATTCGGAATCACAACGACGCAGATTACGCATGGACAGCATCAACTTCATCGGAATCTGAGCGACGGAACCGTCCTGGTGACATATATGCTCGACCAGCCCTCCATATACTCGGAAATGCAGAAACTCGGTACCGTTATGAAGAGAATGAAGAGAGGAATCCAGAAACTCAAACGGAATTGAAATCGGATTAGAAACGGAGAGTAGATCTGAGTTTGAAGGTTGAGAGAAATCAGAGCTTTTACGAGAAAACGTGAAAGGAAATGAATTAATAAAGGATTTTCCGCTATTTATAGTGAAGACGATAATTATCCTTTAGTAAAGTCGATAACTATCCTTTAACCGATCCAAAGGCGGGTCGAACCTCTTTCTCCAAACTTCTCGAGATTGGAACATTAAATCTGGAATATTTTAGGGATAATTATTACACAACTGCCTCGAAAAACGTGTATTCCTAAGCCGTCTTTCTTAGCCGTTAAGAAACGAAATAGCGACTCTTTTGGCCGTTTTGCCTCTCCATGTTATTTCATATCTAAGACATATCCGATGTCCTGATCATTTCTCTCAACTGCATTTTTATTAATTGGAGCTCGCAAATGTTCCAAATAACACCGGAGGGTAAAAATAATTACCCGGGGAAAAAGTAAAAATTTCCCCAAACGTCCAAAATTACGCGAGGAACATAACGGTGGGACTCATACTCATCACTTGCGAAATCTTCGCGAGTTATATGTCAATTACTATCAACGATTAAGTTAATCAACATTAATTAGAATTCGGAAATCCTAGCTATTACATTATTGTAACAAAAAAAACTCATTAAGTATCTATGACTAGCAAGCAGAATATTTCAATTTTACTAGAAAAGACAAGAATAGAAACACATAGATGTTACTTGTGGATCATACACCGACCTTAGCTATCTTCACTAATTGATCATAGTTGTCGTGTCCATAGAAAAATGGCTCCATCCGATATATTATTGTAACAAAAAAAACTCATTAAGTATCTATGATTAGCAAGCAGAATATTTCAGTTTTAACTGGAAAAGACAAGAACAGAAACACATAGATGTTACTTGTGGATCATACACCGACCTTAGCTATCTTCACCAATTGATCATGGTTGTCGTGTCCATAGAAAAATGGCTCGTTCCGATATATTATTGTAACAAAAAAAACTCATTAAGTATCTATGACTAGCAAGCAGAATATTTCAATTTTTACTAGAAAAGACAAGAACAGAAACACATAGATGTTACTTGTGGATCATACACCGACCTTAGCTATCTTCACCAATTGATCATGGTTGTCGTGTCCATAGAAAAATGGCTCGTTCCGATATATTATTGTAACAAAAAAAACTCATTAAGTATCTATGACTAGCAAGCAGAATATTTCAATTTTTACTAGAAAAGACAAGAACAGAAACACATAGATGTTACTTGTGGATCATACACCGACCTTAGCTATCTTCACCAATTGATCATAGTTGTCGTGTCCATAGAAAAATGGCTCGTTCCGATATTTTATTGTAACAAAAAAAACTCATTAAGTATCTATGACTAGCAAGCAGAATATTTCAATTTTTACTGGAAAAGACAATAACAGAAACACATAGATGTTACTTGTGGATCATACACCGACCTTAGCTATCTTCACCAATTGATCATGGTTGTCGTGTCCATAGAAAAATGTCTCGTTCCGATATTTTATTGTAACAAAAAAAACTCATTAAGTATCAATGACTAGTGTAACACCCCGAATCCGCGGGACCCGGGATGCCACATCGGGTTAGGATCTCACAATGGATCCTGACCCTAACCTGACAACAAGTTCACTGGACCTTACAACATGGCAGTGACAGATATAAAAACAAATACATAAAACTGTATAACCAAAGGTAAACAACAACATAGCCGAGTATGAAACGACATCCTCACACAGGAGGGAAAACAAGACATCATCCTCACGCATGAGGGAAAACATAAACAACCCAAAACCAACCACCTAATGTACGAGAGTCCTCGGCCTGTCACCCTGCCAGATCACCCAGTAGCGCCTAACCTGTAAACATCTACAACACGGTATGAAACCGTTAGCTAACCATACATATATGAGGTAATGCATAAGCACAAGCACAATCATGAAAGATAAACACATCAGCATGCTATCACACATTTACCCATTTATTATCTTTATATAATAATCATTCACTCAAAAACCGTATATATATATATATATATATATATATATATATATATATATAGATGAAAGTATGTGACACGAGGACCGATACATCCCCGCCTCTGAGTACAATGTCCAGCTGTACGAGTATCGGTCACACAATCCGTGTACCCTATGGGAGTGGATTGCGCCCTTCCTGTAAACCAGTCTGGCCTGACATCAGAGAACCTCCCAGACTCCACGGCGGGATGAAAGGGAAAGGTTATCACAGCCACGCAGTGGGGCAGTCAATAGAACATAGGTCGATAAAAACGACAACTCCTGCTATCATAGCAAACATATAAAGCACACACCACTCATGCAAACACCCAATATAGGGATGGTAGCTAAGTAAGTCCTACGGACTTACCTCAACCTCGTACAAACTCAACCACGATCACCTCTACACTGGAGGGACAACACGGCCTATAAAAAGGCATAAAGAGATATATCAACCTCTATTCATCAAAGGGGTCACACCTAGACCCAAAGGGATCCATAAGGATCATACTCAATCTATGAGCCTCACAACCAACTAAACCTCAATATCTCAACATAGCTCACAATTCCTCAAATCTCAAGGTAGTATCTAATCAACATTCCTCAATCTCAATTTTAATCCTAATTTAATTAATTAACCTTTAATTAATTAATTAGATTTCACCAGAATAACGTTTTGCCCGCAGGCAATTTCTAAACCCCTTGTCATCAGATTTCATCAAACAAGAACCCATAATCACCAGAATAATATAACGACCATAATGGAATTTCTAATTGTCCTATTTGACAAGCCTAAAATCAATTTAGGTCAAATCGCAGTACGGAAAACGAATAAATTCATAACTTATTCGTTACTAACCCGATTGACGATCTGAAAGAAGATTCGGAATCACAACGACGCAGATTACGCATGGACAGCATCAACTTCATCGGAATCTGAGCGACGGAACCGTCCTGGTGACATATATGCTCGACCAGCCCTCCATATACTCGGAAATGCAGAAACTCGGTACCGTTATGAAGAGAATGAAGAGAGGAATCCAGAAACTCAAACGGAATTGAAATCGGATTAGAAACGGAGAGTAGATCTGAGTTTGAAGGTTGAGAGAAATCAGAGCTTTTACGAGAAAACGTGAAAGGAAATGAATTAATAAAGGATTTTCCGCTATTTATAGTGAAGACGATAATTATCCTTTAGTAAAGTCGATAACTATCCTTTAACCGATCCAAAGGCGGGTCGAACCTCTTTCTCCAAACTTCTCGAGATTGGAACATTAAATCTGGAATATTTTAGGGATAATTATTACACAACTGCCTCGAAAAACGTGTATTCCTAAGCCGTCTTTCTTAGCCGTTAAGAAACGAAATAGCGACTCTTTTGGCCGTTTTGCCTCTCCATGTTATTTCATATCTAAGACATATCCGATGTCCTGATCATTTCTCTCAACTGCATTTTTATTAATTGGAGCTCGCAAATGTTCCAAATAACACCGGAGGGTAAAAATAATTACCCGGGGAAAAAGTAAAAATTTCCCCAAACGTCCAAAATTACGCGAGGAACATAACGGTGGGACTCATACTCATCACTTGCGAAATCTTCGCGAGTTATATGTCAATTACTATCAACGATTAAGTTAATCAACATTAATTAGAATTCGGAAATCCTAGCTATTACATCACACACCCCTAAAAAAAAAGTTTCGTCCCGAAACTTGAACAATTCTCAAATCCTCTCGGACCCATACGCCGAGGTATAACTCTCACTCTTTCTATCGGAGGTATCACATCTCCGTTCAAAAGATCACAACCTATAACAATCTATAACCTCAAGTATAAACATGGAGGAATCATCACTCCAGGAAACAGGGCCATAACGCTACCCAAAGGCGTAGAGGAATCACGTCTCTCGCCATACCACATCACAAGGCATAGAGGAAGAACATCTCTAGCCAAAACATATCACATGCATAGAGGAAATACGTCTCTAGCCAACCCATAAACATATATATCGCATGGAGGAATCACATCTCCACTGAACTATGTCCATCAAGGTAGCATGGAGGAAAGAACCATCTCCAACTGAATCCTAATCCCACTCAAATAACATGAAGGAAAGAACCATCTCTAGCTACAATATACATCACACTAGCACATCAAGATCTACTAAGATCATAGATCACATCACATCTAGCATGGAATAACACATCAAGGCATATAAGCACATAAGCACATAAGCACAACATTCATCAAGATAGCACTAAGATCTACTCGTGCTCCCACAAATGGGTCTGTCCCAACATATACTCTAGATAGTTCCTCAGGACACTATCCTCAGTCTCTCACATAGCCTCTTCAGGTCTTCATCTTGACCATCATATCCTCAATATGGGAATGTCTTTCGAATGCAAGCATTTCATATTACATTCCAAGAATGTAATCGAATGCTCAACAAAAGTGTGGTTGGACTCAACCACCAAATCATCATAACTCACAAGGTGTATCGAGTCTGGTATATACTTTCTCAATTGAGACATAAGAAACACTAGGTGGATATCCTCTAATCTCAGAGGCAAAGCTAAACATCATGCTGCCTTCTCCGTACTAGTCGATCTCAAATAAACCATCATATTGGAAACTCAGTTCCCTTCCATATTAACACGTCTAACGTCTAGCAGCTGAGATACTTACAGCCGGACATGAATTTTCGCTTGAACTTTAGAGGTTAACGCCTCTTGTCTACATATAATATCTGGTGACTCTGTACATCCAGCATTCTTCCTTCAATCAACGTTACTTGAACTATAAAATCCTGAGTCTGGTCAGGTGTTATTTCACTTCTAATGCTAGATCACTTCTAGCATAAGGATATACGACATCTATGTCTATATATTGACTCATAGGGTCATCCCAAAAAGATGCACGTCCTTCATTGTTATATAATAAACTCATTAATGGAAGGTAATATAACCCTCCACGTTTCCCATTCAACTTACAACTTATAATAGATCTTTAAGATCTAGATGATCCTCTCTAACTAAGCATTTTTCAGGGGGTGAAATGTAGTCATGAGGTACATACTTGTCCCCAAAGCAATCTGAATCTGTTGCCCACAATCTCAAAGTAAAAACATCCATCTTGATCAGAAACGATCGTTCTCGGTATACCATGGAGTCTCACTATTTGTCTAGGGTACTCCTCAACCACTTCATTCACTAGCCACGTCCTTCTGATAGAAATGAAACGTGCCGGTTTCATTAATCTGTTACCAACAATCCAAATAACATCAATCTTCTACAAGGTCACAATCCCATAACAAAGTCCATAAAGATGTCCTCCCAAATTCTACTACTGCACTGGTAGTGGGTGGGGGCTTATCTCTAGATCAGAAATACTCTATCTGGACCTGCTGACATGTCACACACTATATCACAAATCTGGTTATATCGGCTTCATACAATATAATCGTCTCATCTCGTGGTACATCTTACTTGTACCTGAATGTACTGAATAAGGCGTACAATGGGTATACCGTAATATTCTATGTCTCCATCTGCATCAGCGGGTACACAAAAGCAGTCATGACTCTTCATCAGTCCATCTACTCCCATGGAGAACTATAGTTCCTCAGTACGAGAGATTCTTTCTCTAAACCTTGTCAAGGCCGGGCAGGTCTCTTGCTTCTGTTGGACCTCAACCAACCGACCAGGTAGAACCTCTGATGTATAACTGGGTATCCTCATCAAGGAACTGATTGTCCAACTCTAGCCAAGCTAGATCTCTCTGAAGTTGAGGCTGAACTATCAGTGTCATAATCATCTTCTCTTGGAGCGTCTTCCCATTCAAGTTATCGGCAACAACGTTCAACTTCTCTGAATGATATGAAATCTTCAAGTCAAAGTCTTGATCAACTTAAGCTCTTAATACTGGCGGTTATTCAACCCCTGTTGCATAAAATATACTTCAGATTTCTATGATCTATAGAAATCTGATATGAAGATCACACCGGTAAGGTCTTCAAAACTTAAAGGCTTGAACTATCACTACTAACTCTAAATCATGAGTCGGGTAGTTCTCATCATACGTTCTCAACTGTAAACACACATATCAATAACCCTACTCCTCTGTATTAATACACATCTCAGACTTAGCTGGGATGTATCACCGTAAATCACGGGATCCAAAAATCTTCTCACTAAAACAGAATGGAAGCAGAGGTCAAATGCCTCCTCAACTCTTCAGAACTTAGACACACCGCTTTCATCATGTAGTTATGGTGGTCTTCTCAAAAGACTCGCAAATGAATACATAATCATTTAAAATCCTTCCTCAAAGCATTGATAGCAATCGGATGAGCCGAGAAAACTACGTATTCCTTAATGTTCATCAGTATCTCCCATGGTACAACATACTAAATTATCGCCTGGTCAACCGTGATCCCACTGACGGAGACAACATGGCCTAAAAAGGCTACCACTGACATCTCAACTTACACTTAGAGAGCATAGCATACAACTCTCTTTCTCTCGAAATCTGCAGAACGGTCCTCAGACGATCGGTCTACTATTCTCTGCTATGAGAGTATACCGACATGTCATCAATGAAGTCCACCACCAACTAATCAAGGAAGTCGATGAAGATATTGTTCATCAACTCCATAAAAACTACTAAAACATTCGTCAACCCAAATGACATCACTACAAACTCGTAGTGTCCATAACGGGTATGGGATATTATCTCATACACATGTTACTCTCTCATCCATGACTAGGGATATCTTGAGCACAAAGGAATCTTGAAAACACAATTGCTTCTTGAAGCTAACTCGTCAGGTCGTCAATACGGAACATGGAACCCACTAGGGTAAACCCGTTTCAGTAAACTTTTCAAGTTATCAGTACAATATCTCAACAAGCACCATATAGTGTGGCTTTCCCATTCAATCTTGTATCATACTTCAACTCGATAACAATGTCCACACTCCGCTGAGGTGGCAACTAGACGGTTCAGTAACACGTCTATAAACTCATAAACAACTGGAATACCTTCAATTGTTGGACTATCTCGCTCCTTTATGGTATAAAACTAGAAGGCGTCACATCCTTGTGCTATCAGCTCGCTGCTCGTACAGTCCTGATGACAAACTCGTCTCTTCAAAGGTCTTAACCTTGGAAAACCTCTATTTAACTCAACTCAGTAAAGACTATAATAGTCTTACTATTAAAAGCTAACACCACATGATATCTATTCATCCAAACCATACACATAATGACTTCTGATAGCATGAATTATAGTCTATATTTTGGGGTTTGTTTGGACGTTTTATCTTTCATAATCTGCATGTTTGTATGTACATTATGTGATTTTACTACCATTTCATCTACCTTTGCGAGAATTGAGGTCTACACCTAGTTTCGTTGTAATTGCAGGTAATATGGTACGTTTTGCATCAAAAAGGAGCAAAAGGAGTCATGAGTCATTTGGAGCTACATTGAAGAGCAAAAAGGAATCATTCAGGAAGCATAGCCATGGATTAAAGATTTACTTTGGACCAGTTTTGAGAGATTCTACATTCAGTTATGAGTCACCTCGGTTGACCAGAGGTTCACCTCGACCGAGGCGATCCAGAGACGCCGACTCGACCGAGGCGAATACCTAGGACGCGGCGAGAATATTTTATTCTTGGCTGAGATCTTTTAAAATTGGAAAGTGATCTTGTATTTTTGGGCTGAGCTTCTGGAAGGAAGGAGATATGCAAAATCATATATTTTACCTATATTTATGGGATGATATCTTTCTAAGATTTCTTATCTTTGGAGGGTTATTTTTCCTATAAAAAGGGTTGGTTTTCCACAAATCCAACATCCCGCTTACAGCTGAAAACCTCGCATAAGACGCAGCAGCCGCATTCCACCCCAATTTGGGAGAGAGTTGAAGAACCTTTTTGAAGGTTGAAGGAAGGTTGAAGACCATAGCTTTTATAGCTTTTTGGAGGGTTTTGTAAGATTGTCTTCAATTCCTTTCCTTGTTGTCTTGTCTTGTTGGATTATTATCCAAGGAACGATTTTGTGTGATATTTGATTCAGTTATTGAAGTGTTTCCATTAAATTCTTCTTGGTTCAAATATTCACCTTCTTCCCTTACATTTAATACTTTCATAATGATGATGAGTGGCTAATTTCCTTGTGCGATTCTAGGGTGATTGGCTGAAGGTTGTGGGAAAAACAATGATAGAATGATCTTAATTACAGTAGGACCCTGAAAGTTCGAGTCTTTACCTTAACCCTAAGCATCTCGTTCAGTCGATGAACATCTCGGCCGGGGTGGAAACTGGCTGACCGAGGTGACTTATCCGACCCTAAACTGAGAGTTAAGTGTTAGAGTTTGCCAAATCCTATTCTTATTATACCTTTCCTGGTTCAAAGCAAGCTTAGGATGAGACTTACCCGGTAATTCCTTAGTTTGTGTACCAACGATCATAAGTGTAGGTAATAAAGGTTTATCCTTTATTGGGGTTTGAGTGTGCTTCCATCCCATCTTTGTGAGTTAGCCTGAGACTTACCCGGTAAAGGTTAATTCTATTCCCTTAGATGGTGTGTTAGTTTGAGGTTATAGTTCTTTATCTTAATTCCTTGAGACTTACCCGGTAATAGGAGTTACGGTTTAGGATTAGTGTGTAGTGAGACTTACCCGGTGATCTACTTCACTTTAGAAACACCTTCCCCATGCAAAAATCTCAGCTTTGTCCGCTTATCTATAGATCTTGAGTTGGAACCACAACTAGATGCTTTAATCCCTAGAATTGCATGTTTGCTTTATTTGACATCTTATTCATCTTTGATTGTATTATTTGCTCTTGTGGTTAGCATTGACATTAGCATACCGTGTTGACTCTGTTTCACCGAGTCCCTATGATCGACCCCTGGAATTTTCTTGCTTTTACTACGATTGACCCGTACACTGCGGGTTCGCATCCTTGTTTTAAGCTTAAGTCTAGGGTTATAAATTTAAAGCTTGCACACACCGTTTGGAGCGAACAAGTTTTTGGCGCCGTTGCTGGGGACTTGGTCTAGACCGAGCCGGTACGGTTTGCTCTTGGGGCATTTGCCCCGTGTTGTCAAACCACTCTACTTGAGTGACTTTTTTGCAGGTTCTTTCTTAGGTATATGCGAAGAACCCGCACTGGAAAGGAAATCGTTCCTTACGATCCCGAACCAGAAAAGACATACAAGCGACGCTTAAGAGAAGCGAAGATGGCCCAACAAGACGATCGCGATCTTGCGGCCCAGTTGAGAGAGACGCAGGAGCAGCTACGTCTCAGTAAAGAAGAGCTAAGGCAAGAGAAAGAAGAGAATCAGGCCAGGAATGCAGCAATCGAAGCTGAGATTGCAGCAATTCGGAACCAGATTCTACCTCGACCGATGCAGGATCCAGTAGTTGATCCTCGACCGAGGCAGATTCCAGTACCTGACGCCCCGGCCGATGTACATCCACTTCGGATGCCAGTCCGAGATGTTCTTCTTGCAGGAATTCCACAAACCCTAGGTCAAAGGATGGACCCTAATCAACAACTGAGGCGTCCAGGAGTGAACCTAGGAGATCCAGCAGATCATGACTACGAGCTTAGACCACAAGTTCTAGCCATGATTCGCCAATGTCAATTCGGAGGGCTAGAGAAGGAGTCACCGCATCAACATCTTCAAAACTACGAGATTTTGATGGAAACCTTGCGACCTCCCAGAATTGAAAATAACAACTACAAGCTAAGACCTTTCTACTTTTCTCTTAAAGATAGAGCTCTTACTTGGTATCAATCTCTTCCTGCAGGAAAAATCAGCACATGGGAAGAGATGACTACGGAATTCTTGACCAAATTCTTTCCCCCCTCAAAGACTGCTGAAATGAGAGGGAAGATCAATGCTTTCATCATGAAGGACAAGGAGAGCTTGTCTAAATCATGGGAGCGGTTCAAGGATATTCTTTTGGATTGCCCACATCATGGGATTCCAAAGATAGAGTTGTTGGAGATCTACTTCAAAGGGCTGGACGGAAACACCCAGTTCAATCTCCAACTACTCTCCGCCGGTACATTCATGGATATGGCGGTTGACGAGGCTTGGGACTTCATTGAGAAGCAAGCCTTGCACATGGAGAAATACACCCACCAAGGAGCTGAAGGTGGAGTTAAAAGAGTCAACTTTCAAGAGACTCAACCCAACAACAACCAACTCACGTCCTTGAAGAACGACGTGAAGCAATTGAAGGAGCTCCTGATGGCTCAAACTAAGCAGGAAGAGCAAGGGCAAAGGAACAACAACAACAACAACAAGAACGGGTACCGCAACAACAACAACGGACCCCGAAACAACAACTACAACAACAACAGGGGATCCAATAGCAACAATTGGAGAGCGAATAATAACCAAAACAACGGTAACAATTATTCAAACTCCAATTCTAATGATTCCTCTAATCCTTTCCTCTCTCCTCCTTCTTCTTCTTCCACTCCATTGAAAAGCCAAGGGCAAGGATCAAGTTCGTCTCAGCCGGAAAAGAAGGACGCAGTCCTGGAGGCAATCTTGATCAAGCTTAGTGCTATGGAGAATTCTATGACTTCATTTTCGAGGGCCCAAAAGTCCTTCGAACAACAACTTGCTAATAGGGCGAATGAAGCGCCAAGAGATCCAGGGAAGCTTCCAGCAAAGACGGAAACTAACCCTAAGGGCCAGTGCATGGCCATCACGACGAGGAGTGGACTCAAAACTGCAGATCCAGTACCTCGCTCGACGCAGACCACCTCGGTCCAGATCCAGTCGAAGAACACCTCGACCGAGATGCCAACCGAGGCGGCGCAACATAAAGCAGGAGGAACGACAGAAGTTTATGTTCCACCTCCTGCATATAAACCACCACTTCCATTCCCCCAGTCCAGAGCCAGAGCACATCTTGACAAGCACTTTGGTAAGTTCCTTGACTTGATGAATAAGCTCCATATTAATATCCCTTTCCTTGATGCTATTTTAGGTATGCCCGCCTATGGGAAGTTCTTAAAGGAGATCCTATCAAGGAAGAGGAAGCTGGAGGATGTTGGTGAAGTTAGGATGACATCTAAGTCTTCGGAGCTTATCAAGATCATGAAGGAGAAGATGCCACCTAAGTTGAGAGATCCCGGCTCATTTTGCATTCCCATTCAAGTTGGGGATGTCACTTGTGAAGCCCTTTGCGATCTAGGAGCCAGCGTGAGCATCATCCCGCTGGAGCTATGCACTAAGATCGGCCTTGGAGAGCCCAAGCCGGTCAAGATTCGACTTTACATGGCGGATCGCTCCATCACCCATCCCGTGGGCATTTTGGAAGACGTTCCGGTCAAGTTAGGTAACTTCTATCTACCTATAGATTTTGTCGTACTTGACATTCCCGCAGATTATCCGGTTCCTATCATTCTCGGGAGACCATTTCTAGCAACTTCGGGTTGCAATGTGGATTGCAAGAACGCCAAGTTGAAATTCAACGTTGGTGGCGATGAGGTGGAGTTCGCGCTACTTGCAGCCATGAAAGGAGAGCAACTAACTGACGATATCTTCAACATCTACGATGAAGAAGAATCAAGAGAATTGGTGAGCTCTATCCTTATTAACGATCCACTCGAAAGAGTTATTAGCTTCAGTTTAATGGAGGAAGGTATAGATGCTTCTTGTGATGCAGATATACGGAGCTTAAAGGCACTGGAAGAAGATCCAGGAGCCAAAACTGAGAAGCTAATCCAGGAAACGAAGATTTCCAGCCTCGGATCCAGTAGCAGCACCTCGACCGAGGCACTTTCTGGACTGAGCGAGGCGTCAGAAGAACACCTCGGTCAACGCTTTTGCGCCTCGACCGAGGTCGACAGCGAGACGATTCAAACTGAGATTGCATTTAATCCAGTTTCTGACACCACTCCACTGGAAGGAGGAAGCACAGATCCCTCTCAGAAAGCACCCCCAGTTGTGGAGCTTAAACAACTCCCTAGTCACTTGAGGTATATCTTTCTTGGGCCGGATTCTACTTATCCCGTTATTGCTAGTGCTTCCCTCTCCGATTCTGAATTATCTAAGCTAATGCATGTCCTGAGAAAGCATCGGAAAGCCATAGGCTACACCACGGATGATCTTGTTGGCATTAAACCTTCTTTCTGCATGCATAGAATTCTAATGGAGGATAATCATAAGACTTCACGAGAACCTCAAAGACGGTTAAATCCGATCATGAAAGAGGTTGTGAAGAAGGAAGTTGATAGCATGAATTATAGTCTATATTTTGGGGTTTGTTTGGACGTTTTATCTTTCATAATCTGCATGTTTGTATGTACATTATGTGATTTTACTACCATTTCATCTACCTTTGCGAGAATCGAGGTCTACACCTAGTTTCGTTGTAATTGCAGGTAATATGGTACGTTTTGCATCAAAAAGGAGCAAAAGGAGTCAAGAGTCATTTGGAGCTACATTCAGGAAGCACAACCATGGATTAAAGATTTACTTTGGACCAGTTTTTGAGAGATTCTACACTCAGTTATGATCACCTCGGTTGCCCAGAGATTCATCTCGACCGAGGCGATCCAGAGAAGCCGACTCGACCGAGGCGAAAACCTAGGACGCGGCGAGAATATTTTATTCTTGGCTGAGATCTTTTAAAATTGGAAAGTGATCTTATATTTTTGGGCTGAGCTTCTAGAAGGAAGGAGATATGCAGAATCATATATTTTACCTATATTTATGGGATAATATCTTCTTAAGATTTCTTATCTTTGGAGGGTTATTTTTCCTATAAAAAGGGTTGGATTTTCCACAAATCCGATGATGCTTAGAGGCTGCATACACCGCATACGATCTCGATTACAGCAAAGAATACGCAGCAGCCGCATCCCACCCCAATTTGGGAGAGAGTTGAAGAACCTTTTTGAAGGTTGAAGGAAGATTTGAAGACTATAGCTTTATAGCTTTTTGGAGGGTTTTGTAAGATTGTCTTCAATTCCTTTCCTTGATTGTCTTGTCTTGTTGGATTATTATCCAAGGAACGATTTTGTGTGATATTTGATTCAGTTATTGAAGTGTTTTCATTAAATTCTTCTTTGTTCAAATATTCACCTTCTTCCATATATTTAATACTTTCATTATGATGATGAGTGGCTAATTTCCTTGTGTGATTCTAGGGTGATTAGCTGAAGGTTGTGGGAAAAACAATGATAGAATAATCTTAGATTCCAGTAGGATCCTGAAAGTTCGAGTCTTTAACCTTAACCCTAAGCATCTCGTTCGGTTGATGAACATCTCGGCCGGGGTGGAATTCTTCTGACCGAGGTGACTTATCCGAACCCAAACAGAAAGTTAAGTGTTAGAGTTTGCTAAATCCTATTCTTATTACACCTTCCTGGTTCAATACAAGCTTAGGATGAGACTTACCCGGTAATTCCTTAGTTTGTGTATTAACGATCATAAGTGTAGGTAATAAAGGTTTATCCTTTATTGGGGTTTGAGTGTGCTTCCATCCCATCTTTGTGAGTTAGCCTGAGACTTACCCGGTAAAGGTTAATTCTATTCCCTTAGATGGTGTGTTAGTTTGAGGTTATAGTTCTTTATCTTAATTCCTTGAGACTTACCCGGTAATAGGAGTTACGGTTTAGGATTAGTGTGTAGTGAGACTTACCCGGTGATCTACTTCACTTTAGAAACACCTTCCCCATGCAAAAATCTCAGCTTTGTCCGCTTATCTATAGATCTTGAGTTGGAACCACAACTAGATGCTTTAATCCCTAGAATTGCATGTTTGCTTTATTTGACATCTTATTCATCTTTGATTGTATTATTTGCTCTTGTGGTTAGCATTGACATTAGCATACCGTGTTGACTCTGTTTCACCGAGTCCCTGTGATCGACCCCTGGAATTTTCTTGCTTTTACTACGATTGACCCGTACACTGCGGGTTCGCATCCTTGTTTTAAGCTTAAGTCTAGGGTTATAAATTTAAAGCTTGCACACACCGTTTGGAGCGAACAAGTTTTTGGCGCCGTTGCCGGGGACTTGGTCTAGACCGAGCCGGTACGGTTTGCTCTTGGGGCATTTGCCCCGTGTTGTCTAACCACTCTACTTGAGTGACTTTTGCAGGTTCTTTCTTAGGTATATGCGAAGAACCCGCACTGGAAAGGAAATCGTTCCTTACGATCCCGAACCAGAAAAGACATACAAGCGACGCTTAAGAGAAGCGAAGATGGCCCAACAAGACGATCGCGATCTTGCGGCCCAGTTGAGAGAGACGCAGGAGCAGCTACGTCTCAGTAAAGAAGAGCTAAGGCAAGAGAAAGAAGAGAATCAGGCCAGGAATGCAGCAATCGAAGCTGAGATTGCAGCAATTCGGAACCAGATTCTACCTCGACCGATGCAGGATCCAGTAGTTGATCCTCGACCGAGGCAGATTCCAGTACCTGACGCCCCGGCCGATGTACATCCACTTCGGATGCCAGTCCGAGATGTTCTTCTTGCAGGAATTCCACAAACCCTAGGTCAAAGGATGGACCCTAATCAACAACTGAGGCGTCCAGGAGTGAACCTAGGAGATCCAGCGGATCATGACTACGAGCTTAGACCGCAAGTTCTAGCCATGATTCGCCAATGTCAATTCGGAGGGCTAGAGAAGGAGTCGCCGCATCAACATCTTCAAAACTACGAGATTTTGATGGAAACCTTGCGACCTCCCAGAATTGAAAATAACAACTACAAGCTAAGACCTTTCTACTTTTCTCTTAAAGATAGAGCTCTTACTTGGTATCAATCTCTTCCTGCAGGAAAAATCAGCACATGGGAAGAGATGACTACGGAATTCTTGACCAAATTCTTTCCCCCCTCAAAGACTGCTGAAATGAGAGGGAAGATCAATGCTTTCATCATGAAGGACAAGGAGAGCTTGTCTAAATCATGGGAGCGGTTCAAGGATATTCTTTTGGATTGCCCACATCATGGGATTCCAAAGATAGAGTTGTTGGAGATCTACTTCAAAGGGCTGGACGGAAACACCCAGTTCAATCTCCAACTACTCTCCGCCGGTACATTCATGGATATGGCGGTTGACGAGGCTTGGGACTTCATTGAGAAGCAAGCCTTGCACATGGAGAAATACACCCACCAAGGAGCTGAAGGTGGAGTTAAAAGAGTCAACTTTCAAGAGACTCAACCCAACAACAACCAACTCACGTCCTTGAAGAACGACGTGAAGCAATTGAAGGAGCTCCTGATGGCTCAAACTAAGCAGGAAGAGCAAGGGCAAAGGAACAACAACAACAACAACAAGAACGGGTACCGCAACAACAACAACGGACCCCGAAACAACAACTACAACAACAACAGGGGATCCAATAGCAACAATTGGAGAGCGAATAATAACCAAAACAACGGTAACAATTATTCAAACTCCAATTCTAATGATTCCTCTAATCCTTTCCTCTCTCCTCCTTCTTCTTCTTCCACTCCATTGAAAAGCCAAGGGCAAGGATCAAGTTCGTCTCAGCCGGAAAAGAAGGACGCAGTCCTGGAGGCAATCTTGATCAAGCTTAGTGCTATGGAGAATTCTATGACTTCATTTTCGAGGGCCCAAAAGTCCTTCGAACAACAACTTGCTAATAGGGCGAATGAAGCGCCAAGAGATCCAGGGAAGCTTCCAGCAAAGACGGAAACTAACCCTAAGGGCCAGTGCATGGCCATCACGACGAGGAGTGGACTCAAAACTGCAGATCCAGTACCTCGCTCGACGCAGACCACCTCGGTCCAGATCCAGTCGAAGAACACCTCGACCGAGATGCCAACCGAGGCGGCGCAACATAAAGCAGGAGGAACGACAGAAGTTTATGTTCCACCTCCTGCATATAAACCACCACTTCCATTCCCCCAGTCCAGAGCCAGAGCACATCTTGACAAGCACTTTGGTAAGTTCCTTGACTTGATGAATAAGCTCCATATTAATATCCCTTTCCTTGATGCTATTTTAGGTATGCCCGCCTATGGGAAGTTCTTAAAGGAGATCCTATCAAGGAAGAGGAAGCTGGAGGATGTTGGTGAAGTTAGGATGACATCTAAGTCTTCGGAGCTTATCAAGATCATGAAGGAGAAGATGCCACCTAAGTTGAGAGATCCCGGCTCATTTTGCATTCCCATTCAAGTTGGGGATGTCACTTGTGAAGCCCTTTGCGATCTAGGAGCCAGCGTGAGCATCATCCCGCTGGAGCTATGCACTAAGATCGGCCTTGGAGAGCCCAAGCCGGTCAAGATTCGACTTTACATGGCGGATCACTCCATCACCCATCCCGTGGGCATTTTGGAAGATGTTCCGGTCAAGTTAGGTAACTTCTATCTACCTATAGATTTTGTCGTACTTGACATTCCCGCAGATTATCCGGTTCCTATCATTCTCGGGAGACCATTTCTAGCAACTTCGGGTTGCAATGTGGATTGCAAGAACGCCAAGTTGAAATTCAACGTTGGTGGCGATGAGGTGGAGTTCGCGCTACTTGCAGCCATGAAAGGAGAGCAACTAACTGACGATATCTTCAACATCTACGATGAAGAAGAATCAAGAGAATTGGTGAGCTCTATCCTTATTAACGATCCACTCGAAAGAGTTATTAGCTTCAGTTTAATGGAGGAAGGTATAGATGCTTCTTGTGATGCAGATATACGGAGCTTAAAGGCACTGGAAGAAGATCCAGGAGCCAAAACTGAGAAGCTAATCCAGGAAACGAAGATTTCCAGCCTCGGATCCAGTAGCAGCACCTCGACCGAGGCACTTTCTGGACTGAGCGAGGCGTCAGAAGAACACCTCGGTCAACGCTTTTGCGCCTCGACCGAGGTCGACAGCGAGACGATTCAAACTGAGATTGCATTTAATCCAGTTTCTGACACCACTCCACTGGAAGGAGGAAGCACAGATCCCTCTCAGAAAGCACCCCCAGTTGTGGAGCTTAAACAACTCCCTAGTCACTTGAGGTATATCTTTCTTGGGCCGGATTCTACTTATCCCGTTATTGCTAGTGCTTCCCTCTCCGATTCTGAATTATCTAAGCTAATGCATGTCCTGAGAAAGCATCGGAAAGCCATAGGCTACACCACGGATGATCTTGTTGGCATTAAACCTTCTTTCTGCATGCATAGAATTCTAATGGAGGATAATCATAAGACTTCACGAGAACCTCAAAGACGGTTAAATCCGATCATGAAAGAGGTTGTGAAGAAGGAAGTTCTTAAGTTGTTGGATGCAGGTATTATTTATCCTATCTCGGACAGCAAGTGGGTTAGCCCAGTGCATGTCGTTCCGAAGAAAGGAGGGATGACCGTTGTGACGAATAAGAACAACGAGTTGATCCCAACAAGGACCGTCACGGGCTGGAGAGTTTGCATCGACTATAGGAAGCTGAACACGGCTACTCGGAAGGATCATTTTCCGCTTCCCTTCATTGATCAAATGCTCGAACGGTTGGCCCAGCATTCACACTTTTGCTACTTAGACGGCTATAGTGGATTCTTCCAGATTCCTATCCATCCGGACGATCAGGAGAAGACCACTTTCACATGTCCTTGGGGGACGTTTGCCTACCGGAGGATGCCATTCGGATTGTGCAATGCACCCGCTACCTTCCAGCGATGCATGATGGCTATCTTTTCCGAGTACATTGAGGAGATCATGGAGGTATTTATGGATGATTTTTCTGTATATGGTTCCTCTTTTGATGATTGCCTATCTAACCTTTCTCTAGTGCTTAAAAGATGTGAAGACACTAACCTTGTTTTGAATTGGGAGAAGTGTCATTTTATGGTTAACGAAGGCATTGTGCTAGGACACCTCGTTTCTAATCGAGGTATTGAGGTCGATCGAGCTAAGATCGAGACCATTGAGAAACTCCCTCCTCCTTGTTCTGTTAAAGGTGTGAGGAGTTTTCTCGGGCATGCAGGTTTCTACAGGAGATTCATCAAGGACTTCTCCAAGATTTCTAAACCTCTAACTAACCTCTTGAATAAAGATGTTGTTTTTGAGTTTTCGCAGGAGTGTCTTGATGCTTTTTACAGGATTAAGGAAGCGTTGATCTCCGCTCCCATTATCCAACCTCCCGACTGGACCTTGCCCTTCGAGGTCATGTGTGACGCTAGCGATGTAGCCGTAGGAGCAGTGCTTGGGCAAAAGAAGGATGGACGGACCACCGCCATTTATTATGCTAGCAAGACGCTAGATGTAGCACAACGCAACTACGCTACCACTGAGAAGGAGTTATTGGCGGTTGTATATGCTTTCGAGAAGTTTCGTTCCTATCTAGTAGGGGCGAAAGTCATTGTCTACACCGACCACGCAGCCATTCGTTACTTGTTGGCTAAGAAAGATGCAAAGCCGCGCCTTATTCGATGGATTCTTTTGCTTCAAGAGTTTGACCTAGAGATCCGCGATAAGAAGGGATCCGAGAATTCAGTTGCGGATCACCTCAGCCGGCTACCGGAATCCTCCCGCGAGACGGATAGCCCACCCATAGACGATTCATTCCCCGATGAGCACTTGCATGTCTTGGAGCGTTTGATGGATCTACTTACTTCACCCCACGATGGAGGTGAAGTATGGGGTGAGGGAACCTCCTACCTCGTTTGAGACGCATCATGGTCCAGCTAGCGACCTTAAATCAAGCGCTTCTTGGGAGGCAACCCAAGGTATTGCTTTCTTTTCCCGTTTTCTAGTCTAGTTTAGATAGTTTTTGTTTTTGCTTTGCTTTGCTTTGTTTTTGGCGTTCTGGACAGACAACAGGAAGGAACACATCTGGAAAGAGAGAAATTCGAGATTCTGAGAAGAAAGAGGCACCTCGGTCACTGTCAGAACACCTCGACCGAGTTGATTCTTGAAGCAACCGAGGCGACTAGGGTTTCTGCAGAACCGCCTCGGGCCGTACCACCTCGGTCCAGTCGAGACCATCTCGACCGAGGTGACAGCAGGCCTCGTGACAGTATAAAAAGAAAATTTTTTTTACAGTTTTCACTTTTTACCCTATTTCGACCGCGGCGACAGCGTACCTCGTTCTCCTCCATTTCTCGCTCGTTTTCGACGATTTCTCCTTCCAAAACGCGATTAAAGGGTAGAAGAGTCGATTGCAACTACAGATCTGCAAGAAATCTGAGTGTTTCGACCGAAACGAAGCGAAAAAGGTTCGAAAACCCTAAACTCCTCGTTTACTGCTTATTGGGCTTTGGTTGCCCTTGATTTTGCTGAGGAAATCCATAAGTACCCCTTAGGAAGCATTTGTAGTGATTTTAGGGGGAAAAGAACTGAAGTTCTGAGAATTGAAATCGAAACTGCTACGCCTCGGTCCAGTCGGCCTGCATCTCGACCGAGGTGATTTCTGAGACTTGTCAGTCAACCGAGGTGGTCTGACAGTGTTTTGTGAAGATGAGTTCCGATCGCCGTTTAGCCCTGAGGGAGAGATCTTCACCCTCCCCTTCCCCTTCTTCTTCCCGTCCCTACCGCCCGGCCATCCACGAGAGATGCCGGGTAGACTATGAGAGGATAGCGGGCCGTCCAGTTATCGCACCACGATTTCTGGAGGTATCCGCTTTTGACTGCCTAGGGTTAGAGGCTGACCTTAGGAGGATGATTGCTACCGTTGGGCTAGATCAGTTTTCTGAGATCCGAGCCCCAGCCTACCTCGAGCCTACCCTCGAGTTCGTCAGTTCCTTCTCCTACCTTCCCACAGAGGGATCTGTGAAGTACCGGCTGATGGGCCGGAACTTCTTAGTTCCACTAGAGATTTGGAGAGAGATCTTTAGCTTTCCTGCCCCTACCGCTGTAGACTTTCCCTCCCGATCCGTAGCTAGGGAGTTTTGGGGACAGATAGCCCACATTACCACTCATGCAGACAGATGGCGCCCTGGTGATTCCAGGGAGAAGGTCATCTTTCACCCGGCCTTCAGACTAGCCCACAGGGTTTTTAGCGAGATGCTTCTGGCGCGTACTGAGACGCCCCAGAAGATCAGACAGGGGGAGCTCTTTTCGCTTTACTGCATGGTCACAGGAGGTTTCCCCGACTTTGGCTTGCTCTTGGCAGAGGATCTGCACAAGATCAAGGCCAAGTCGAAGGGGGATATTTGCTGTGGAGGTCTAGTCACCCACATCGCCACCTACCACGGGATGGACCTCAGCGTTTGCACATTGGCGGCGGCTCCGAAGCCGCTGGGTCTGCAGGAGATGATTACGCGGAGGATTCTTGTCCCCCGTGGGTTGACCACTCCATACGTTGCCATGCCTTGGGAGCGGACAGCGCCTCAGGGCATCAGATGGTCTGCACAGTTCTCGGTCTTCGATCCGCACTTCTGGCAGACAGCATGGGCTCCACTTATGGAGGACTATAGAGAGGGAGCAGCTGCTGCTGCAGCTGCTGAGGAGGCTGAGGAGGCTGAGGATGAGGATGACGACGATGAGACTGTTGATGAGAGAGGAGGCGGCGTCCCGATGGACACAGGTACAGATACTGCTGGGACGAGCGCGCCTCCCATTATTGATCTAGATGAGGACGAGGAGGACACTGAGCCGGCGCCAGCTGAGACTTCTCCAGTCAGGCCCGCTAGGCGCAGGAGGCAGAGATTTAGGGACAGAGCAGCACACCGACGGATCGATGACCTGACGGATCAGGTTATTGACTCTTATGTTGCACTTTCATTGGATATCCGGGAGATGCATGAGCGACAACATCATCATTACATGATGGCTCAGCTACAGTTCCAGCATGTCATGGGCTATCCCTATGATCCTATCCAGCATCCCTACATACCACCACCACCTCCACCGGATCGAGACTACTGAGGAGCTGCAGGGTTTTATTTATTTATTTTTATGCAGTTCGGCTCTTTATCCGGTGAGTCCTCTTTCTTTCAGACTTTTATTATACCCACTGGGACAGTGTGTCTCAAGTATGGGGTATTTGATGTATTTTATTTGACTACGTGACTACTCGATGTATTATTTGACTTATGATGTATTTTTATTGACCGGATATTTTCATATTTATGCTTCATTGTGCATTTATATGTTTATCTGAGATTTCATGCATACTTACAGGTTATTTGATTGAGAAAAACGTCGAAACTGAAAAAAAATTGGTTATAAAAAAAAATTTTCGACCTCGACCGGGACAGTTCTGGCGAAACGAGGTGTTTCACCTCGGTTGAACCAAGAACACCTCGACCGAGGTGTGTTAACTGAGAGTTTTCGAAAACGAATTTTTGTTACTTATCTGGATATGACCTCAGTGAAGATCTTGTTTACTGATTGGTTTTAAATTCTTTATGTGTTTGAAGGGTTTTATAATATGTTTAAGTTGTTAAATGCTTTGTTTGAAATTATTAGCATGTTTAATACTTTGTTTTTATCCAAATTATGTTGAATTTGAAGGTTGACACCGCAGCATAAGTTCTCTCACGTTCTTCTTGGAAAGACCAAGGCAATTCATTCTTCTTCTTCTTCTTCTTCTTGATCATGCTTAGCCCCTCATATACATTTTGCCTCCCTTCACCTATCCGGGAATTTGGAAGCAAGCGAAGTGGTGAAAGCAAGTTAAAGTTGAAGATGGCTGAAAGTGAAAGTGTTAGAAAGCAATAATAGGTTTGGGGAAGTCAATCATGAAGATGAGTAACTCGGCACCATTCACATAGCCGGGTGTTTGTGTCTTGCCAAAGTCGGATTGAGCGATATTCCTAACGGGTCATGGTATGTGCATCAAGGGTTTGATGCATCTCAAGAAATTGATGATTGCGGATTTCCTAGGCTTCGGTTATTGTGCACCTCTGTCCATGCATCCCAAAAAGTAAAGTAAAAGAGAAAAAGTGTGAAATAAGCAAAGCTTATTGGTGGAAGATGTTGCAAGTCAAAGTGGAAGTGAAGTTCATCCTTTTCCCGGATTCTAGCACCACATTACCTTACATACATCCCTACCCTACACGTTTCTTGACCTTTCTTTTGGGAAGCCCTTGAGACCTTGAGCTTGTTGATTGACTTAGCGGTCTAAATCGGATTTTACATGATTAATTTTGATAATTATGATTTATTATGCATTCTATGATTTTATGCAAAGATGAACAATTTTCCTATATTTATAAAATGTTTTGATCATATTGAGTTTTTAAATTCTATGAAGTATTCCCTTAGAGTGATCTATGATAGTTGCACACCATAAAATGTTTTTGAAAGAGTTTTTCATTGATTTTCTTGACTTATAATCCATTCTATCTTGATTTCTATATGAGGAACTTGCTTGGGGACAAGCAAGAGCTAAGTATGGGGTATTTTGATAGCATGAATTATAGTCTATATTTTGGGGTTTGTTTGGACGTTTTATCTTTCATAATCTGCATGTTTGTATGTACATTATGTGATTTTACTACCATTTCATCTACCTTTGCGAGAATCGAGGTCTACACCTAGTTTCGTTGTAATTGCAGGTAATATGGTACGTTTTGCATCAAAAAGGAGCAAAAGGAGTCATGAGTCATTTGGAGCTACATTGAAGAGCAAAAAGGAATCATTCAGGAAGCATAGCCATGGATTAAAGATTTACTTTGGACCAGTTTTGAGAGATTCTACATTCAGTTATGAGTCACCTCGGTTGACCAGAGGTTCACCTCGACCGAGGCGATCCAGAGACGCCGACTCGACCGAGGCGAATACCTAGGACGCGGCGAGAATATTTTATTCTTGGCTGAGATCTTTTAAAATTGGAAAGTGATCTTATATTTTTGGGTTGAGCTTCTGGAAGGAAGGAGATATGCAAAATCATATATTTTACCTATATTTATGGGATGATATCTTTCTAAGATTTCTTATCTTTGGAGGGTTATTTTTCCTATAAAAAGGGTTGGTTTTCCACAAATCCAACATCCCGCTTACAGCTGAAAACCTCGCATAAGACGCAGCAGCCGCATTCCACCCCAATTTGGGAGAGAGTTGAAGAACCTTTTTGAAGGTTGAAGGAAGGTTGAAGACCATAACTTTTATAGCTTTTTGGAGGGTTTTGTAAGATTGTCTTCAATTCCTTTCCTTGTTGTCTTGTCTTGTTGGATTATTATCCAAGGAACGATTTTGTGTGATATTTGATTCAGTTATTGAAGTGTTTCCATTAAATTCTTCTTGGTTCAAATATTCACCTTCTTCCCTTACATTTAATACTTTCATAATGATGATGAGTGGCTAATTTCCTTGTGCGATTCTAGGGTGATTGGCTGAAGGTTGTGGGAAAAACAATGATAGAATGATCTTAATTACAGTAGGACCCTGAAAGTTCGAGTCTTTACCTTAACCCTAAGCATCTCGTTCAGTCGATGAACATCTCGGCCGGGGTGGAAACTGGCTGACCGAGGTGACTTATCCGACCCTAAACTGAGAGTTAAGTGTTAGAGTTTGCCAAATCCTATTCTTATTATACCTTTCCTGGTTCAAAGCAAGCTTAGGATGAGACTTACCCGGTAATTCCTTAGTTTGTGTACCAACGATCATAAGTGTAGGTAATAAAGGTTTATCCTTTATTGGGGTTTGAGTGTGCTTCCATCCCATCTTTGTGAGTTAGCCTGAGACTTACCCGGTAAAGGTTAATTCTATTCCCTTAGATGGTGTGTTAGTTTGAGGTTATAGTTCTTTATCTTAATTCCTTGAGACTTACCCGGTAATAGGAGTTACGGTTTAGGATTAGTGTGTAGTGAGACTTACCCGGTGATCTACTTCACTTTAGAAACACCTTCCCCATGCAAAAATCTCAGCTTTGTCCGCTTATCTATAGATCTTGAGTTGGAACCACAACTAGATGCTTTAATCCCTAGAATTGCATGTTTGCTTTATTTGACATCTTATTCATCTTTGATTGTATACTTGCTCTTGTGGTTAGCATCAACACTAGCATACCGTATTGGACTTTGTTTCACTAAGTCCCTGTGATCGACCCCTGGAATTTTCTTGCTTTTACTACAATTGACCCGTACACTGCGGGTTCGCATCCTTGTTTTAAGCTTAAGTCTAAGGGAATAGAATCAACCTTTACCGGGTAAGTCTCAGGCTAACTCACAAAGATGGGATGGAAGCACACTCAAACCCCAATAAAGGACAAACCTTTATTACCTACACTTATGATCGTTGGTACACAAACTAAGGAATTACCGGTGGTCCGAGCTTGATAGCATGAATTATAGTCTATATTTTAGGGTTTGTTTGGACGTTTTATCTTTCATAATCTGCATGTTTGTATGTACATTATGTGATTTTACTACCATTTCATCTACCTTTGCGAGAATCGAGGTCTACACCTAGTTTCGTTGTAATTGCAGGTAATATGGTACGTTTTGCATCAAAAAGGAGCAAAAGGAGTCAAGAGTCATTTGGAGCTACATTGAGAAGCAAAAAGGAATCCTTCAGGAAGCACAATCATGGATTAAAGATTTACTTTGGACCAGTTTTGAGAGATTCTACATTCAGTTATGAGTCACCTCGGTTGACCAGAGATTCACCTCGACCGAGGCGATCCAGAGACGCCGACTCGACCGAGGCGAATACCTAGGACGCGGCGAGAATATTTTATTCTTGGCTGAGATCTTTTAAAATTGGAAAGTGATCTTATATTTTTGGGCTGAGCTTCTAGAAGGAAGGAGATATGCAGAATCATATATTTTACCTATATTTATGGGATGATATCTTTCTAAGATTTCTTATCTTTGGAGGGTTATTTTTCCTATAAAAAGGGTTGGATTTTCCACAAATCCGATCAGGCTTAGAGGCTGCATACATCACGATATACCACCGATCAGGGTTTACAAGCGCAGCGGCCGCATCCTACTCCAATTTGGGAGAGAGTTGAAGAACCTTTTTGAAGGTTGAAGGAAGATTGAAGACTATAACTTTATAGCTTTTTGGAGGGTTTTGTAAGATTATCTTCAATTCCTTTCCTTGTTGTCTTGTCTTGTTGGATTATTATCCAAGGAACGATTTTGTGTGATATTTGATTCAGTTATTGAAGTGTTTTCATTAAATTCTTCTTTGTTCAAATATTCACCTTCTTCCCATATATTTAATACTTTCATTATGATGATGAGTGGCTAATTTCCTTGTGTGATTCTAGGGTGATTAGCTGAAGGTTGTGGGAAAAACAATGATAGAATGATCTTAATCACAGTAGGATCCTGAAAGTTCGAGTCTTTAACCTTAACCCTAAGCATCTCGTTCAGTCGATGAACATCTCGGCCGGGGTGGAAACTGGCTGACCGAGGTGACTTATCCGATCCTTAACTGAGAGTTAAGTGTTAGAGTTTGCCAAATCCTATTCTTATTATACCTTTCCTGGTTCAAAGCAAGCTTAGGATGAGACTTACCCGGTAATTCCTTAGTTTGTGTACCAACGATCATAAGTGTAGGTAATAAAGGTTTATCCTTTATTGGGGTTTGAGTGTGCTTCCATCCCATCTTTGTGAGTTAGCCTGAGACTTACCCGGTAAAGGTTAATTCTATTCCCTTAGATGGTGTGTTAGTTTGAGGTTATAGTTCTTTATCTTAATTCCTTGAGACTTACCCGGTAATAGGAGTTACGGTTTAGGATTAGTGTGTAGTGAGACTTACCCGGTGATCTACTTCACTTTAGAAACACCTTCCCCATGCAAAAATCTCAGCTTTGTCCGCTTATCTATAGATCTTGAGTTGGAACCACAACTAGATGCTTTAATCCCTAGAATTGCATGTTTGCTTTATTTGACATCTTATTCATCTTTGATTGTATTATTTGCTCTTGTGGTTAGCATTGACATTAGCATACCGTGTTGACTCTGTTTCACCGAGTCCCTGTGATCGACCCCTGGAATTTTCTTGCTTTTACTACGATTGACCCGTACACTGCGGGTTCGCATCCTTGTTTTAAGCTTAAGTCTAGGGTTATAAATTTAAAGCTTGCACACACCGTTTGGAGCGAACAACTTCCTCATGCACCTACGACATGACAAAGAAGTCTACAACCATACACGGGTCCCTGAAATATGGGAACAAACACGCATCTCACGGGTATCTCAGATCAAAAAAGGTAATCTTGTAAAGGAAAACCCACCTTTTACTATATACAAAAAGTCAACCATTAACGCATGCATCGAAAGACAAGAAGTGCATAACACTCATAACAAACAAAACTCCACTAGGTAAACCATTAACGAGAATGGTACCTGTAACAACTAACTCTCATAGCTCCACTACATATCATCACTCGATCTCGGATCTATGCTCCTCAGGTATCACTGAGGTGCTCAGTATAGCCTCCACTTCCACTCTTTTAGCACTGGAAAGAGGAAGGTCTTGCTGGGAAGAAACACTACCTTGCTGACAGAAAGGGGCCAGATGGCCTAGTTCACCACATATGAAACAAGTTATCGGTGCCAAAGGGCACTCAGAACGCAAATGATCTGGATAGCCACAATTGTAACATAATTGTCCCATTCTTGCAACCTGTGCAACTGAAGGGTAACTCGATCTTCGTCGTCCACCTTGAATGATCTTATTCTGAGAGGGAACTTGTAAAGGCAACGCCTTGCCCTGTCGACAAAACTTCGCTCTATGCCCTGCTTTACCACACGTAAAGCATATTATGGGCGCCTTTGGGCACACAACTCGCCGGTGTCCAAACTTCCCACAATTAAAACACTGTAGTTCCATGTCAGTCGTCTTCATGGCCAAATGACCACTTGGTTGTCATGGTATCTAACTTGGTTCACCATTCATCATCTTTGCTTCTCCACTAATTGATTTAATCCGTTGCTTCTTATCTGATCCATAAGCTTCAGTTGATCTCACAGATGTTGGTAAATCCGCGGTCTACCAGCTATCACTGCCTCATAAACTTGCTGCATATACTCTTGAAACTCGGATCTACTCATGGAGACACGATCAGCCTCTTCAAACTCGTTCTCTGCCATAGGCGAAACAACAGCAGAAACTGATCCCTGACTTATCACTACTGGAGGAAGAGGGGGTGTACCCCTACCTCATCCCACTACAGATACTGCTCTAGTCTGAGTCATCTATAGGATATACGCACCTAATCTTATAAGGCTATATATATATGCCATAGGTATCGATATGTATATAATACATCCACATAATCCATAGTACACACAGATATATATACATATCTACGCTGCAGAGATCCATGGAAGAGGTGACGACTTCTCGTACATTCTATCCCAAAACCACACTTAAAACCAAAACCTTTGAAAACGTCAGATCCCATGTGGGCTCTGTGTATTTTACCTATCAAACCTCATTGCAGGTAGCAAGTGCCATTGTTGTCAACTTGGGCTCTGATAGCAACTCTGTAACACCCCGAATCCGCGGGACTCGGGATGCCACATCGGGTTAGGATCTCACAATGGATCCTGACCCTAACCTGACAACAAGTTCACTGGACCTTACAACATGGCAGTGACAGATATAAAAACAAATACATAAAACTGTATAACCAAAGGTAAACAACAACATAGCCGAGTATGAAACGACATCCTCACACAGGAGGGAAAACAAGACATCATCCTCACAAAGGAGGGAAAACATAAACAACCCCAAAACCAACCACCTAATGTACGAGAGTCCTTGGTCTGTCACCCTGCCAGATCACCCAGTAGCGCCTAACCTGTAAACATCTACAACACGGTATGAAACCGTTAGCTAACCATACATATATGAGGTAATGCATAAGCACAAGCACAATCATGAAAGATAAACACATCAGCATGCTATCACACATTTACCCATTTATTATCTTTATATAATAATCATTCACTCAAAAACCGTATATATATATATATATATATATATATATATATATATATATATATATATATATATATATATATATATATATATATATATATATATATATATATATATATATATATATATATATATATATATATATATAGATGAAAGTATGTGACACGAGGACCGATACATCCCCGCCTCTGAGTACAATGTCCAGCTGTACGAGTATCGGTCACACAATCCGTGTACCCTATGAGAGTGGATTGCGCCCTTCCTGTAAACCAGTCTGGCCTGACATCAGAGAACCTCCCAGACTCCACGGCGGGATGAAAGGGAAAGGTTATCACAGCCACGCAGTGGGGCAGTCAATAGAACATAGGTCGATAAAAACGACAACTCCTGCTATCATAGCAAACATATAAAGCACACACCACTCATGCAAACACCCAATATAGGGATGGTAGCTAAGTAAGTCCTACGGACTTACCTTAACCTCGTACAAACTCAACCACGATCACCTCTACACTGGAGGGACAACACGGCCTATAAAAAGGCATAAAGAGATATATCAACCTCTATTCATCAAAGGGGTCACACCTAGACCCAAAGGGATCCATAAGGATCATACTCAATCTATGAGCCTCACAACCAACTAAACCTCAATATCTCAACATAGCTCACAATTCCTCAAATCTCAAGGTAGTATCTAATCAACATTCCTCAATCTCAATTTTAATCCTAATTTAATTAATTAACCTTTAATTAATTAATTAGATTTCACCAGAATAACGTTTTGCCCGCAGGCAATTTCTAAACCCCTTGTCATCAGATTTCATCAAACAAGAACCCATAATCACCAGAATAATATAACGACCATAATGGAATTTCTAATTGTCCTATTTGACAAGCCTAAAGTCAATTTAGGTCAAATCGCAGTACGGAAAACGAATAAATTCATAACTTATTCGTTACTAACCCGATTGACGATCTGAAAGAAGATTCGGAATCACAACGACGCAGGCTACGCATGGACATCATCAACTTCATCGGAATCTGAGCGACGGAACCGTCCTGGTGACATATATGCTCGACCAGCCCTCCATATACTCGGAAATGCAGAAACTCGGTACCGTTATGAAGAGAATGAAGAGAGGAATCCAGAAACTCAAACAGAATTGAAATCGGATTAGAAACGGAGAGTAGATCTGAGTTTGAAGGTTGAGAGAAATCAGAGCTTTTACGAGAAAACGTGAAAGGAAATGAATTAATAAAGGATTTTCCGCTATTTATAGTGAAGACGATAATTATCCTTTAGTAAAGTCGATAATTATCCTTTAACCGATCCAAAGGCGGGTCGAACCTCTTTCTCCAAACTTCTCGAGATTGGAACATTAAATCTGGAATATTGTAGGGATAATTATTACACAACTGCCTCGGAAAACGTGTATTCCTAAGCCGTCTTTCTTAGCCGTTAAGAAACGAAATAGCAACTCTTTTGGCCGTTTTGCCTCTCCATGTTATTTCATATCTAAGACATATCCGATGTCCTGATCATTTCTCTCAACTGCATTTTTATTAATTGGAGCTCGCAAATGCTCCAAATAACACCGGAGGGTAAAAATAATTACCCGGGGAAAAAGTAAAAATTTCCCCAAACGTCCAAAATTACGCGAGGAACATAACGGTGGGACTCATACTCATCACTTGCGAAATCTTCGCGAGTTATATGTCAATTACTATCAACGATTAAGTTAATCAACATTAATTAGAATTCGGAAATCCTAGCTATTACAGGCGGGTCGACCCGCCAACAGCTATTTTAGCCGTTGAGTTTTTTTTTTAATTTTTTTTTTCAAAATTAATGACCCGCCGGGTCACGGGTAAAGATCACCTCGACCCTTACCCGTACTCGTGACCCGTAGACATGCTTATGTGAAGCTTTGGACCGGGATGAAGTACCATAACAAGAATTAGAGTTTGGTCTTGAACTGTGTTATCAGATCCGGTCCGGATGTAATATTTTGGTCACAACCTGTGATTAATTACCCTTTACAACAAATATTGCCAGAGACCACCGACCCTCATTTCCACTAAAAAAAACATTGTAAGAATTCAACTTTTCTACTAGCATTAGTATAAAAAAAGAGTAAACCATGAATCAAAGAAGGTTTGCGGATCAACACCAGAAACGTCACGAAGATCAATAGTCAGACGTTTCAGAGCATTAAAGACCCCGTCTCGCGGCCCTGCCATACCGCCCCCTCGGCTCAATTGAAGATGGAGCATTTTGGCCTAAACCGTCCCTGCGGCACCCTTGCCCGCGCCTGCGGTTTAACGTCAGAGGACTTAACTTTGGTTGTTTAACCCACCTTTATGACATTTTAGGTGGTTGTTTTAGACAACCCATTTACTCCCTTTTATTGCATTTTCTAGGATAAATAGAGGTCTTGGTTGACTGCATCCTCATTTTTTCCTAAAAATCTCTATTTTGTCTAAGTGCCATTTGTATGGGTTTCTAAGCTTCCTTGCTACATTAAGTTGATTGAAGTTGTATGCAATTTTGTTGTAAGTCTTTATAATAGAAGTTCAATTCAGTATCCATTTGTGTTATGTTTCCTTGCTTTTTAACTTATGTTTGCATGTCTTTTCTCACTTAGTTTGATCACCTAAAGTGTACAAATTGCATGCAAAAGGCTAGGGTTAATCGATTCTGGGTTCGGGTCCTTTATCTAGTAGCAAACCCCTAGGTAAAAGCTGATTGGAATTATCTAAGGGAACGGAACATAACTACAAAGTAAGATTAACGGGTTGTTTATCTTCTTTGTATCTCTTTATCTTTACTTGAATGCTAACTTATGGTTTGATCTTGTAGGTTTACTGATCGATAAGCTAGTTAAATTGTGTTAATGCCGGTTGGCTTAACACATAAATAAGATCAAGATGAGAACATTTGGTGAATTACTTCTAAAAAGAACCAACTAAGTTGTATGCATGCAGAAATCTAACCTAGTGTAGTTTAAAAATCATTCATCTTATCACCATCTTTACTTATTGTTTATGTGCTTTTGTCTTGCTTAATTCTACCATCCAAACCCCCCTAGTTACTTATTGATAATTGAATCTAAATATTATTTTGACATAACTCTCTTGGGTTCGACCCTTACTTGCACACTATACGATCGATTAAGTGTAAAGTTCGGAATTCTAATTTGATTCAGGCTAAAACACAACGGCCATAGGTTTTTAGCCTTGTGAAATTTGGCGCCCTTGCCGGGGAGTTTAAGTTTAAGTTTTTGTTTTTACATTTGATTATCAATTATTGGTTTGGACCATTTTCATGGTTCAAACCCGTGCTACTAACTCAGATTTTGCGCCTTTTGATTCATAAATCGAGAGAACGTACAATCGTCAACGAAGGCAACACCGGCATCAAGAAGCAATGGCAAATCACACTCTCCGTCAATTTACGCATCCCGACTTGACCCAACATCCACTTGCGGTGTCCATACCGGCAATTGGAGAAGGGGTCAACTTCAAACTCAAGTCGGGCTTGATCCACTTGCTCCCATCTTTTCATGGGCTGAGCGGAGAAGATCCTATCAAGCATCTAGGGAAGTTCCACACAGTTTGCATGAGCATGAAGCCGGCAAACGTCACCGAGGAACAAATCAAGATGCGGGCTTTCAACTTCACCCTCAAGGATGCGGCGGATGATTGATACTACCATCTTCCGTCCGGGATCATTGATACTTGGGAAAACCTCCACAAAGCCTTCTTGGAGAAGTACTTTCCCGCTAGAAGGCAAACAGTTTGAAAAAGGAGATATGCAACATTGATCAAGAGGCGGACGAAACTCTTTATGAGTATTTCGAACAATTTACCAATCTGAGATCAAGTTGCCCCTTCCACGGATGCTCCACGCAGGAACTAGTGCTATACTTGTACAACGGATTGTTGGATAATGAAAGAAGAATCGTGGACTCCGCTTGTGGAGGTAACATTCCAAACTCAACTCTTGAAATCGCTATGGAAAAAATGCAAGAAATGGCGGAGGGCACGAGAAACTTTGGTAGAACCTCTTCAAAAAGAGGAGTTCATGCCATTAATCCTAGCCGCCCGGAATCGTCACAAGAAATAGCTGAGCTCAAGGAAATGGTCAAACCACTCACCTTGATGGGAATTCCACAACAACCAAGGCTTGTGGAGTTTGTGTCAATCCCTTCCACCCCACGGACTTGTATACACAAGTCCAAGAGGACGCTAATGCAGAGGTGAATGCCATGGGATATTGACAACAACAACAACAACAACAACGTCAAAGGAGTCGCCCTTATGCTCAAAATTACATGTCGGGTTGGCGTGATCAACAAAATTACCGATAGAGAGATCAACACAATTAACAACAACAACCCCGCCAAGGTAAGTCAAAGAATTGAGGAAATGCTTCATGTGTTAACTAAGCATTTTGCTTCTCATGTGCAGAACACGAAATCTAGTATCAAGAATCTCGATAAGTAAGTGGGGCAAATGGCGGAGTCAATACGAGGATCGAAGTTCGGACTTCGGGGAATTTGCCTTCTCAGACTGTGGTGAACCCCAAGGAGAGTGTATGGGCCATTACTCTCAGAAACGGGAGGCTTATCAAGAAGAATGAAGCATAGGGACGATTAACCAACCTTTTATTGGTCAACCCCCCTTGCGCTTGGAGGATGCCGCCCCCGCGGTTGAAGTCACACCACCCCCACGGCCTTGTCCTCCCGCCCCTGCTGTGACACCTATTTCATTTCTAGTTGATTACCAGTTAATTAACCCTGTTTAAAACAATAAGCGGAAAAGCGGAAAACGTAACTTTTTAAAACTTTATCTTACAACCATATTCACAACATATATACATACTAACATACGTCATAAACTCCGTTTAACCAAAACACAACTGTTTTAAAACCATGCAAAACATCCTAGGCGGTAGCATCCCATAACAGCCCACCTGATATGATCTCAAATCCAGGTGTTGGGTCCAATGTCCTTGCCTTAATCAGGCCGAGTCTGAGTAGCTGAAAAATATGTGGATATAACAACAATGAGCCACACGCTCAGTAAGGGTATACAAATCGCACTCTCCCAATATATATAAGTATCTAATATCCCGTCCCCAAAGGACACTCCATACCCTTCCTCACATTTCCAAGCACATATATATCCACATTCACATATCATTCCACAACCATTCATATCACATTTGACATAAACATTCAAGCATGTTATCACACATCACATATAAACATATCATCTCATCACATCATAACATATCATCTCAACACATAAATAATCATAACATAACAAATAACATGCTAGACTCGATCGCATCGATGAATAGGTGATAATTAACTAACTAGCCACAACTGATCGTACGATATATTTTCTCATTGCTTTCGTATTTCTTTTCTTTCTTTCTTTTTTTTTTTCTTTCGGTTGGCCAACCGGATAGTGTCCTAGGGCCCCTGTAGATCAGGTAGCGACCTCGGCTATCTTGTCCTAAGACCCCTTGTAGATCAGGTTGCGATCTTGGACTATTTTTCTTATCTTGAGGCCCCTTGTAGATCAGGTAGCGACCTCTGGCTGTTTTTCTTATCTTGAGGCCCCCTGTAGATCAGGTAGCGACCTTTGAGGCCCCCTGTAGATCAGGTAGCGACCTCGTCCCCCGGAAACCCGTGCGGGACCCAGTTGGGCTAATTAATCAATTACCATCCTATATTATCACTTTCATATCATAACTCAATTTCATGCTTTCATCATATTCTTTCATCACATTCTTTCCACTATCATCTCATGTACCTCATGCATGCTTTCATAAGGAATATCAAGTCATCATCATCGTCGTCTCACTCATATAGATATAAGCATGCATACAACCATAACAAACATATATATGCACTCAAGCATGCACAAAATCATAGCATATTAAATACATAACATATATTAAGCAAGTGTAATTCATATACACTTACCTCGCATGTAAGAACAATAAAACCTCGCAAACCAACTATTGAGTTCGTTTCCCACTCGGACTATCCTCCTTTATCGTGCTTGGATACGCTCCCAAAGCAACTAAACTATAGTTAAACTGAAACCTTCAACAACACCTGTTGAGAATATCATATTCCTCGTATTAAACTTCTCGCTTCAAACACCAGTTAAATTCATTCCTTTGAATTTAATTAGCTTTTAGCATTTTCTAGAATCCCAATTTAATTAATTAACCTTTAATTAATTAATTAAATTTCGCCAGAACAACGTTTTGCCCGCAGGCAATTTCTGAACCCACTTGTCATCAAATCTTATCAAACAAACAACCCATAATCACCAGAATAAAGTAACGAGCATAATGGAATTTCCAATTATCCATTTTGACAAGCCTAAGGTCAATTTAGGCCAAATCGCAATACGGAAAACGAATAAATTCATAACTTATTCGTTACTAACCCGATTGACGATCCGAAAGAAGATTCGGAATCACAACGACGCAGGCTACGCTCGGACACCATCAAATTCACCGGAATCTGAGCGACGGAACCTCCCTAGTATCATATATGCTCGACCAGGCCTTCTCTTGCGCGGAAATGTAGAAACTCGGTACCAAAATGAAGAGAATGAAGAGAGGAATTCAAAAACTCAAACGGATTTGAAATCGGATTAGAAACGGAGAGTAGATATGAGTTTGAAGATTGAGAGAAATCAGAGCTTTTACGAGAAAACGTGAAAGGAAATGAATTAATAAACAATATTTCTGCTATTTATAGCAAAGACGATAATTATCCTTTAGCGGAATCGATAATTATCCTTTAGCGGAGTCGGTAATTATCCTTTCACCGATCCGAAAGCGGTTTAAGACCCCTTCTCCAAACTTCTCAAAATTGGAATAATAAATCTGGAATATTGTATGGATAATTATTCCGCAATTGTTTCGAAAAACGCGTATTCCTAAGCCGTCTTTCTTAGCCGCTAAGAAACGAAATAGCGACTCTTTTGGTCGTTTTGCCTTTCCATGTTTTTTCATATCTAGGACATGTCCGATGTCCTGATCATTTTTCTCAACTGCATTTTTGTTAATTGAAGCTCCCAAATGCTCCAAATAACACCGGGTTGTAATATTATCTAGGAGCAAGTTACCTCGAGAGGTATCTCGTGTTAAAACGGATTTAATTCCTTAAAATTCTCGATTAGGTCATCTTCGATTTTTGACTGTTACACCTGCGGCCAACAACACAGAAAGTACTTTGGAGGAGTATCCTTACGTTCGTCCTAGCTTTCCATCACTCGATGCTGAGAAACCACCAACACCCTTCCCCGAGGCACTCAAATAAAGAAAAGTAATCGAGGGCAAGGAGCTTTTTGAAACTTTCTCAAAATGCGAGGTAAACATTCCCCTCCTTAAACTTGTGAAAAGTATGCCTAAATATGCTCGTTTCTTGAAGGAACTATGTACCATCAAGAGGAAGCAGAAGATGAAGGGAAACCAACAGGAAATTAAGAAGGAGCACGCGTCCGCCGTCTTCCAAACCCAAATGTCGGAGAAGCGTAACGATCCGGGTATGGAAGCTCAGCACGGAATGAGAAGTTCTCAAACAGAAACGGACAAGGAAAAACTAGGAGAAAGAGAGAAAACAAACGATCATATCATGAACGGAGATAAAGGAACGAGCTTTCCACATCAAGAATTGATCCGGGAGAGGTCATAGAAGTGTGATAAAGAACTTACATCGAGCCAACGACGTAAAACAAAGGCGCTGCTTGGGAGGCAACCCGAGAAAATAAAAAAGAGGAGCTTCTGTCAAGAAAGCCGCTCATGCGGCCTTGTGTCACCGTCCCCGCGGTGACACTACGCTCTCAGCACCGCCCCCAGCGCTGGGCTAGTGGCAACCCCCTCCTTGTCACCGCCCCCGCGGTGACAAGCCACCGCTCCTGCGGTTTTACCCAGAAAAGGAAGAAAAAGGGAAATCAGAAAACAACCCCCTACACCTCCCCACCCACCCCTCTCTCTTTCTCCTCATTACCTAACTCTCTCTCTCTCTCGACCTTCCCTCTCACGCTCTAACTCCCTCCCTCACTCAGCACTCTTTGACGCCCTCACCACTGCCTCAGCGTCACCAACCCAACACTCAACTCCGCCCCTCGACTACGCCTTTGTGCCACCAGCCTCTACAACCCTCATATTTCCCTCCTTCCTATCTATTCCACGAAACCCTAACCACCCCTTTCCACCACCACCACCCACTCTATCTCCGGCATCCATATTCTCTCTCTCCGCCAGCAACACGGACAAACACCAAGAAGTCCTCTTACAATGTTTCCAACGGGTTGTCAAAGTCCCATGCGAAGCCCCCCTCTATTGTCTTCGCCCGTCCAGGTGCCTCACCGCCCCTGCGGGTCTACCAGCCGCCCCTGCAGTTTCACAACAAAAAGGTCCGATTCTTCAATTTTCTTTGGGAAATCTAAATCCTTTGCTTTTAAGTATTGATAGAATGGAACAACCAAGGAAATCTAAGATGAACTCTAGAGAATTGGATAGGTACAGGATAATGCAAAACCGCAACGCCTTTCCAACTTGGTTTTTACATATTTCGACGTTGAAAAGGTTAGGGATGTTGGAGAGTATGAAGGAGTTCTTTAAGCATGCTAGGCTCGGGGAATTCCTTGGAAGGAGTGATGCAACATATCCCGAGCTGTCAAGGCAGTTTGTGGCCACCTTCACTATGGAGAATGAGGACCACATTTGTGTGGGTTTGTCCTTCAAGTACAACAAAAAGAAGTATACGTTGGACTTGGACCAACTAAGGGCCGCCTTTGGTATTTCCAAGATCTCTTCTAAGAATTGGTGGGAGATGGCTCCTACTCCGGACCTGATTGAGTTCTGACGAGCTGCTATCGATTCTAAGTTCCATATCGGGGTGAGTACAACAACAAGCTCACACACCCCTGCTTGAGGCTGCTCTCCAAGATCATCATGTGTGTCTTTTGTGAATACAAGGAGGAGAACAAAGTCGCCTTTAAGGAACTTTCGCTGCTTTACGCCTGCATCCCGGCATGTGGCAATGTGTCGGATTAGATCACACTCTTCCTCTCCACTTTGAAGCGGATTAGGAAAGACGAGCCCCAGGATATCGTTGGAGGAGGGATCATCACCCTCATTGCGGCTCAAGTGATGGATGTGATGGATTTGGAGGATGGGATGGCAATCCGGTTCTACACCGAGGGTCTTCTCCGACGTTACAAGATATTGAAGAGGGAGAGGGAGAACCTCTTTTGGCTTTCTTTTGTAGATGGGAGTCATGTCACTTGCTTGCCACGACCTTTGCCTTTCGGAGATGAGCTCTCCGACCTATAGGTTGCCGTTGATCCATACGTGCCGAGGAGATCACAGGTTGCCATTGTTGAGCGGCATGCGGCGAATTCGAGTCGGGGTCCGGATAAGGATTATCAACCCATCCCCGATGACATGGAGATGCCCACAGTGGAGGAGGATGACCCCGCACACGCCATCCTGCTTGCTTAGATGGCGGCTCTCCCACTCAGCACCAGCAATGGCAAACCGACTATCAGAGGAAGATGCTAGAGCAGTAGCAATCCTGGAAGACGGGATTTGAGGAGAGCATAACTGCTCACTTTGACTAGCGGCAGGATGCTTGACAGCGGGATGCCCAGCAGAGGATGGAGGCTCAGCAATAGGCTTGGTAGGACGGCTTTGAGACCTCTTTTGGTGCCCGGATGGACGCCCAGCAGAGCCGCATCAACGAGATTTACCAGCAGCAGGAGCACTTCTTCTCTCACTTCCCGTACCCACCTCCGGACGGTCCGGATGGTCCAGCCGGACCATCCCACTAGTGAGTATCCTCCTTCCCTCCTCCACATTATTTGATTTGCCTTCGTTTTTGCACTTTGAGGGCAAAGTGTTCTTCAAGTATGGGGGAGGATAGTTATCATTGCTTTGTGTGTGTGTTTGATGCTTTTTTTAGTTGTAATTCAGCATTTTATTGAGTTCCAAAAAAAAAAAGAAGAAGCCAAAGAAATTGAGAAAAAGGCATGAAAAACCTTGGATAAACTGAAAACTCGAATGGGCGGTTTAGGTAAAAAGAAGGTAGTCCGACCAACACTAAGTTGGTGCAAAAATGGACTTGAGGGTGTGAGGTTTTGGTGAGACTATCATGAAAAGAAAAAGAAAGGAAAGGTGAAAACCTGAAAGGGCTCCTTGGCAAAATGAGCGAGATCCAAGTGTAGGATCTCTTTCTGACGTTGGCGACATAAGAAGGGGAGACATACGGAGGAGTCCGGGTAGGTCACTCTTGGAACAATAAGGATGCTAGTTTCTATCTTTTCACCTTTCTCTTTTCTCACTTCTCTTGGTAATTTCTCATTTGTTATCCCACTTGTCTACTACACCATGCTTCCTGAGACTTTGTTTAGATATTGATTTGATGAATTGTTTACTCAGGACGAGTAAAGAATCTAAGTATAGGGAAGTTTGATAGGTGATGGAATCACTATCGGTTTTAGGTAGTTTTAGAGTCTTTTTAGAGTCTTGTAGCTATATTGTGTTGCTAATACATTGATCTAGATGAAGAAGTCCAAAACGAAGTAAAGAAAGAATCTAACAACACCTGGGAGAAGAAGAAGATCAACGAGGATAACTTTCTGGTGCAACACCGCCCCTGCGGAAAAGGTCACCACATAGGCCAACGGTGGCCAATGTCCCCGACGCCGCAGCCTGTGCCTCGCTAGCGCCCCGAGAGCAGTGTGTCACTGCCCCCGCGGCACCACCTAGCCTCTCCTGCGGTGACACTCCTTGAAGATCAAAGCCGGCGCCCCTACGCCTATACCTGCACCCTTGCCTGCGGACCTGCGAAGTTGAAGAGACTATGTCATCGCCCCCGCAGTGACACTTGGCCGCCCCTGCGGATAAATACTAGAAACGTCACGAAGATCAACAGTCAGACATTCCAGAGCATTAAAGATCCCGCCCCTGCGGCCCTGCCATGCCGCCCCCGCGGCTCAGTTGAAGATGGAGCGTTTTGGCATAAACCGCCCCTGCGACACCCTTGCCCACGCCTACGGTTTAGCGCTAGAAGACTTAACTCCGGTTGTTTAGCCCACCTTTATGAAATTTAAGATGGTTGTTTAGACAACCCATTTACTCCCTTTTATTGCATTTTTTTAGGATAAATAGAGCTCTTTGTTGATTGCTAGAATCATCCTCATTTCCCCTAAAATGCTCTATTTGGTCTAAGTGCCATTTGTATGGGTTTCAAAGCTTCCTTGCTACATTGGGTTGATTGAAGTTGTATGCAATTTTGTTGTAAGTCTTTATAATAGAGTTCAATTCAAAATCCATTTGTGTTATGTTTCCTTGCTTTTTAACTTATGTTTGTATTTCTTTTCTCACTTAGTTTGATCACCAAAAGTGTACAAATTGCATGCAAAAGGCTAGGGTTAATCAATTCCGGGTTCGGGTCCTTAATCTAGTAGCAATCCCCTAGGTAAAAGCTAATTGGAATTATCTAAGGGAAAGGAACAGAACTACAAAGTAAGATTAACGGGTTGTTTATCTTCTTTGTATCTCTTTATCTTTACTTGAATGCTAACTTGTGGTTTGATCTTGTAGGTTTACGGATCGATAAGCTAGTTAAGTTGTGTTAATGTCGGTTGGCTTAACACATAAATAAGATCAAGATTTAAACATTTGGAGAATTACTTCTAAAAAGAACCAACTAAGTTGTATGCACGCGGAAATCTAACCTAGTTAGTTTCAAAATCATTCATTTTATCACTATCTTTACTTATTGTTTATGTGCTTTTGTCTTGCTTAATTCTACTATCCAACCCCCCTTTTACTTATTGATAATTGAATCTATATACTACTGTGACATAACTCCCTTGGTTTCGACCCTTACTTGCACACTATACGATCGGTTAAGTGTAAAGTTTGGAATTCTACTCTGATTAAAGCTAAAACACAACGACAATAGGTTTATAGCCTTGTCAGGTGGCTTCCCTCACAACACTTCCCATTTTGCCTCTTTCCCATCAGGTTCTCGCTCATCTCTTGAGCCATGAGGAGAGAGTTCTGCATAATAACACCTCCATTCTGGGAACTCCTCCAGAGTAGAGCTGATACTATCCGGGTTCGGGCCGGATCCGGACTAGGCTTCTCCTAAATTTTTGTCCGGATGTTCGGGCCGGATCCGGGCTAATCCCAGATGCCGGGATTCGGAGCATGTCCGTACCCGTCCGCCAAGCCGGGCCGGGCTGTCCGCCGGGTACCCGGATTCACTTTTCCGATTTTACAGTCGTTTCTTCTCTACTGTTAAAAGTGTACCAAAGTTTTGAAAAATGCACCATCCATCAGATAAGGAAGACAATCTTTCTATTTATGTGGACAATCTGAGTATATACACACTAGAAATTGAAGGTTTGCTCATAGAACATACTATAGGGTGAATTTGAAATATAGACAGTAATACAAAGTATATAAAGCTTAAAGCATATACAGTCTATGAAACTGAATATATAAACTACATCCGATCTCGATTTGAGGTAATTATAGATCTCGACTCTTGAGGATCTGAGAGATGCGGAGGAGAGTCTGAGGGTCGTTTACCGAATCAGATATTGAGAGGTGAGAGTGAGAACTACTCAAAGACACCGAGGAGATGAGAGGGAGAGACACATCTCAGAGGATCCGAGAGACGTTGAGCAGAGTGAGGGCTGCTCGACGGGGAGATTGTGGGTTGAGGAGACGCCGAGGGGGAAGGATGACTATTTGTCGGCGTCGTTGAGGGCTAGTGAGAGTGCAACGATTGAGGATCTTCCACTGAGAGGCAAACTGAGGGCTAGAGTTTAGGTTGGGAGAGAAGTGAGGCCGCCGCCGCTGCTTCTGTGGAAGTGACGAATGAACTATGAAGGGTAGAAGGCTAGGGTTTCATTTAAAGTGTATATATGTATGTATATATATATATATATATATATATATATATATATATATATATATATATATATATATATATATATATATATACGGGGCGGGCAAGTGGCCCGACCGGGCTTCGAACTATGTCCGGATCCGGCCCGGTTGACCGGACGGGCCGGGGTTTCCTGCCCGGTCGGGCTTTTTACCTTGTCCATATCCGCCCGTGTTTGCGGGCGGATGGGCTGGGCCGGACGGGTCAACCCGGAGTATATCAGCTCTACTCCAGAGGACAATCATACAGCAACAAGGGGACGTGGTCGTGGTAGCTACAGAGTAAGAGGATCGAGGTTGAAGTGAAACTGAAGGAAGAGGTAGAGGCAAAAATAATACAAACTAGACAAATCGCACACCTGGAGGAGGAGCAGGAGGTGGAGGCAACAATGGTGGCAATCGTGGTGGGTATAATAGAGGAAATCAGAGTTCAACAAATTTTTCCGGGGCAGACTCACGCATAATTTGCCAACTTTGTGGGAAACATGTACACAATTAGGGCTTTTGGTTCCAACTCCGGAAACGAAAACGGAATGGAAACGAATTTAGTCCATACACTAGTACAAAGAGGGGTTGTAGACCCCGTTTTTTTGTACATCAGACCCCGGTTTTCAAAGCGTGGTTAACGGGAGCGAGGTAAAGCTACTCGGACCTCGCTAATTGTCACCGAGGTATAAAAAAATTCGGACCACGGTTATTTGAAATAACCGTGGTCCCAGGTCTATTTTTTTAAAAAAAATTACAGGATTCGGACCACGGTTATTTAAAATAACCGTGGTCCCATTTTAAAATTTTGTTAAAAAAAAACACCACGGTTCTTTAAAGAACCGTGGTGTTTAAAAAAAAACTACTAGTTCACTTTGAGTAGAAGTAGCACTTTCAATGCTCTCCTTCCATGCAATACCACCTCCAACTACCTCCATTACCCCATTCACTGCATCCACGTATTTTTTACTGCTATCATGTAAATCCCCAAGTTGCATCATTCCTGAAGAATCAAGATCAGAAGTAGAAAACAGAAACACCCTAAGCTTCACCGAACCATACGCAGATCTCTACAACAACTTCTCATACTCTTCCATCATATTATCAAGGTCATCCGAGCAAGAAACAGAAACAAGAGCATCAAGATCCTCATCTGGGATTTGATATTTCATAACAAAAAGGAAACAAAAGTGAACCATCAAAAGAGTTGGGTTACTGACAAAACCGGCTACAATAGCAAAATGCATAGCAACGTCTATATTTCTTTCAAGTGACACAAAAGCATCAAGCTTCTGATATTTAACAATTGAGGGAAGATTACTCCTACATATATAAAAAGGGAAAGGTGTCATTCAAATACCGATATAATTTTTCATATTCTTCACGGCTTCTTCTTCCATCTGAACTAGTTGCCTGCAGAATGATTCAGCATTGCGAGCTTCTTTAAGGAATGTGAATCTCAGTACTTTCCATTGGGATCCGCCTCCAAAGCCTGCAACTTTTGCCAACACTTCAAACCCTTTGCGGTCCATAGAGACCATATATGCATCCTAAGTGAACAAGCCACATAACTCGTTATTCTGAGATTGAGTTTCATTTGTAACTCCATTGCTCAATTTTGAACATACAGAAAGGCCAAGTGTGATGCTAAATTTCAATTGGTAGAAAGAGTCAAATTTGTTCATCAATTAGATTAGACCAATTTTTTCTACTAATTTATCCTGATTAGACAACAGCAAGATAAAAGTCAAGATCAATTACTCACCTTTGCGTAAATTTTCATGTGTATGAAACAAAATAACACCAGAGCCCTACGCTTCATCTCACTTTGATTGATACCATCAATTAGTTTTGTTGCAAATGATACTGCAAGAACATATTCAATTTTAACCTCTGACTTTACGTAGACCAAATAAATACTGATCGGAAGGATATAGTAGAAGCCACACATAATTTATCAGCCTTGGACTTGCCAAGTTCCTCTAAGTCTACTTCATGAGAGCCTCCATTCCCATCAATGAACATGCATGAGCTGTGTAAAAAAAACAAGATTAAAAGGAGTTGTTACTTCCAATTTGGAAGAGGGGAGTGGTTACCAAATAATAATGCACCAAGAGCAATTCCAAATCACATCTGATTACCACATGTTGCCCACAAGCATCAACCATTTTCTGAACCAAGTTAGTGAAACTCACATCTCTCCTTACAGTTATAATCCGTGTTTGCCCTCCAACATATCTTAGCATCAGATCATTAGGCCTTGGCAGTATCTTACAAACGCCAGGGAAGGTGACTTCATCTCCATCTTCTAGAAATGATCTGTTCTTGCCATTCAGTGATAGTGTGTTTTGCCCATTCATAGTCAGCTCAGATCTAGGGTCCTGTCAAGTTTAAAAGCTGCATACAGACACATAAATGAGCATTTTCCTTGAAACTGCAAGGGGTTGGTAAAGATTTAGAAGAGCATTTACCATGCTCACCTTGGACGAACCAATCTCAACCAAAAAAGCTGCATACAGCCAAATTATTTCTTTTCTAAATAACAATCTCAACCAAAAATTTACTTATTTCCTGAAATATAAGTGATTCTTTCTAGAATTCAATTTTGTTGATCTTCCAAAATCTGATAATTACAGATCAAGGCAATAAAAGATTTTGCTAATCATACAATCTCAAACAATATATGAAAGCAGTTTATGTTACTATGAGACATCACCTTGACAGAAGAAATGTAAGTCGGCCACTGAGGCATGGACTCTCGGTCTGAGTAGCATTCATAGGCAACTGAAGCTGGCACATTAGTTTCAATCTTCACCCTGCATTGAGTGACAACCAGGAATCAAGTTGATTTCAATCCAATTCTCAATCAGATTAGACTAAAGAAATGACATGACGACTTGATACATTAAGAGAAAATGCTATAAATTGAACTCACTTGACACTTGGGTCTTCTTCTCACACTATCTTACATTCATCAAATGTCAGAGTAGACTAAAGGAACTCACTCCGGCTGTCATCACCTAAACTCATGAAGAATCACATTTCTTGATGCATAAAGAGAAAATTGGCTTAAAAAATGCTATAAATTGAACTCACTTGGGAGGTGGATCTTCTTCTCTATACGATGCTTCAAGGGAGTGATCACTGTGAGAAAAAAGACAGATTCTCATAAATAATAAAACTTGAGAAAATGAAGTAACAATTTGTGACATATCCTAGACTCCTGGTAGTTAAAGCTTAGTATGCATATGCCAATTGTCAAGGTAAAGAAGCGGATATAAACGCATTTGAGAGATGGCCATGACAACAATACTAGCTTGCACATTAGTTATGAGAAGAAAAGAGTTTACCTTGGCAACAGTAGTAGCACATTACACTTGAAGAGAGCTACGTTGGCCGCCAGTGCAGTGAGGCTACACAAAATCCAACCCGAACGCCGTCTCCAGTCCTTCTGTGTTCGATTACGTAGGCAATAGAACGATTACGGGTAACGATTAGAAGAAATAGACAGAGTAGAGAGCCAGAGAGATTGTGAAGAAACCAATCGATCGGTGAATGGAGCAGGCAATGGAACTGTGTCGTGAGTTTCCTTAATTGCCACTTGTGTCGCCTAGGGTTTTTTTTGGTGACCGGTGAAGAAAAATTAGGGATAACGATTAGAAGAAAAATTAGGGATAACAATGTCGGTCAAGAACGAGATAAGAAGATGAGATCTGTTGAAGGCCGTCTCAAGGAAAACAAAAATGAGTTGTTGTCGGCGAAATTAGGGTTTTGCAAAATCGTACAAAGAGAAACATCAGAGCACAGAGTCTTGAAGAACAATGCTAGATCTAAACATACGAATAGAAATCGAGTTAGAGTAGGATGAATTCTCAATTGGATTGCACCTTATCGCAGAAGAATGAATATAGGAGAGGAAGAGGGACGAGATGTTGATGAAAGAGTAGCAGCAGTAGATGGCCAAAGCGAAGAGAATGCCATAAGCGAGAATCCATCACCACAGTTGGATTGCAACTAATGTACCACGGTTATTCAAACAACCGGGTTCCGAAAATTTGTATCACCACGGTTTTTCCGAATAGCCGTGATATTATCAGAAAAATTGATATTATATCCCGGTTAATTCATAAAAACCGGGGTCCGAATTTATTTTTTTTAAAAAAAAATTCGGTTGTCCACGGTTATACATATAACCGTGGTCCGAAAATACTCTTTATCTCGGTTCTTACAAACCGCTCCAACGTAAGCGAGGTCTAGAGGGGGTCTTTGTACTAGTGATATCTATATCCATATTCATGAAATTTTATGGAATCATTCCCCATGGTCTAATGAAAAATGCACTTGCTTCCTCACATTTTGTTACCCTATAGGGTATCAAAAGTAATCAAACTCTCATCCAATTACTACAAACCACAAGGAATGATTCCAAAAATTTTAATGAACAAGGGTATACGTATTGACTAGATTCGTTTTCATTCCCTTTCCGAAGTTAAAACCAAACGGGCCCTCAGTGTTGACAGAGATTCGATCACTCTTTTCAGGCGCCACCTCCTTTATCTCTTCAAGCCAACAATACAACCTCAAACTGGTATCCCGACACTGCAGCAAGACACTATTACAAGCCAGATCTGTCCAATCTACGCATCAACAATGTCCCATTCTAGCACTGAACATGTTTCCCTTGATGATGCCTCTACAATCCCAATTCAACACCACGGTTCGCATCTTTTTTCTCTCCAACTCATACCTTGCAACTTTATTAACTTCTTCACACACCCTCTCTTACAAAGAATCTTCTTCCAGTAAATATATTTTGTGTCGATAACAAAAATTGATCAACTAAGAAAGTAATAACACATGTTGAAGACGACATCCACAAAAGCAAATAAACATACTAATTTATGGCAAGAAAGAGCATTACAATGTGGTAATACTTCCTCAACCACAATCATCCTCAATAACGTCTTCTTCATTTATTAAACCAAACCAGACATCGGATATCCGATGTCTGACTCGGTCAATTAAATCCCGAACTTCTCCTTAAATTCCAAGACAAGGCCATGAATCTTTTGGGACTCAGGAAGGGTCTTAGCCACGCTGTCACGCTCCATGCAACGCTTGGCCCACATCACGATCTTTGGACACGTGTCTTCAACCTTGAACTTACCTTCCACCTCATAAACATAGAACCAACAGTAGAAAGGGACCAATGCCACGTCAACGAACCCGAAGTCGTCGCCTCCGAAGAATGGCTTGTCTCCAAGTGCCTGCTCTTCTAGAACCTTCAACACGCTTATGAACTCATTCTTCGCTTCCTCTTTCTCATCCCCCTTTGTTGTCCATATCTTCCTCCCTAACAAGTACATCTGCCCACACGAAAAAATAAATATAACTGGTGATTTTCTGCAAATATTTGGAAATAACGGATCATTTATGCAATTTTCCTTAAACTTGGCATATGCATGCATTTTAATTTACTTCACTACTACCGGATGCATCATGCATGCATATATAGTATACTGATAATTACACAAAACAGCCGTTAGTTTTTATTTGTGAAATTAAGAAGATAATGATACCTTCTTGTCGATATAATCAGCCCAGAAGCGAGCCTGAGCACGGAGGTAAGGATCCGAGGGCATGAGCTGAGCTTTGTCAGACCAGACTTCATCAATGTACTGCAATATCACCAGCGACTCGCAAACCGATTTGCCTTTGTGGATCAGAACCGGGATTTTTTTGTGAACCGGGTTCATCTGCAATAGTAACTCGCTCTTGTTGCGGAGATCTTCTTCATGGTAATCGTAATCGACGCCTTTCTCGGCAAGAGCGATCCTCGCCCTCATTCCGAACATGCTAGGCCAGAAATCCAACAATACAACTTCTTTTCCCATTTTCAAGATCCGAAATCGAGATCGCAATTTGCTGGGATGATGTGTGAAAATGTTTCAGAGACGAATTGAGTTGTTTGTGGAAGGAGAGGTTTGGTATTTATAAAATATTTTGTTATCGATCGCTTGGGGTTTCTGCTTCTGGTTACTGAACCGACGTCGTTTTATGGATTAACGTGACGATCTAGAAGCTTCTTGGATTGGTACACAATCTTACTTATTTTTTTTGGTGGGAAACAATCCTACTTATTAGTTATATTATATACTGTAATTAATGAGATTGGGTGAAAGGTATTTGAAATAACATTGCATTTGGTGCACAGTTTTTGATTACGAATTATGTAATTAATGTTATTAGGTGTATTTGAAATAACATTGTTGTTATCGTTCTCAGAATTTGAATATATATTTATTTATTTCTATAATTGAAGGATTTTTTTCCAAAAAAAAATGAAAATATTTTCAAAGTAGACCCTTAACAAAAATATTTACGAGAATAGAAAGCCAATCAGGTTCGGAGAAGACCCGTTATTTGAAATAACGATTTATATGAATAACTAGTTGTTCAATACAACGATTTTAGTTTCATATTTTTGGTTGACTTGTTGATGTATATTGTGTTGTCAATCAAGCGTTTCAGTATCAACATGTTCATGTTGTTCTTCTCGGTTCGCGAAGACTCAGACAAAACTATATGTTATATTCACTCTTGAAAACTTGTTGCGATGAAAGAATATGAAGAGTATAAACCGTAGTTTTAATTCACAGTGTATGCAGTAAACAAAAAAGTAAACCGTAAATATAATCTACGATTTGTGCACTTAAAACAAGTAAACCGCACGGTATGTGAAAAAAAAATGAAAATAAAATCGTTATATTAAACGCCAGGTTTTTCATATAAATCGTAGTTTTAAATAGCGGGTATTCCAAAACTTGATTGACTTCCTATTCTCGTAAATATTTTATTCCGTGCCAACTTTTGGAGGAAAAATAATCATTTCTTTTAATTATAAATATTTGAGCAACGTTCAGATTTTACAGAGGGTGGGGCACACTCCTAGTGCACCCGAGAGTAGCATTCCCGATGCGCTCGCGAATCCCACTAATCCAAATAAATTTACTATTTCATGTAACGGTGAAAGCATAATTATTTCGGTTGAGGAAAAGAAATGCAAAGATCCACATGAACTTCCGGATGAAGATGTCACACTAATCCAAATAAGTTTACTATTTCATTTAAAGGGTTGGTATTTTCCCTTTTCATTATGTAGAGAACCGAAATCGTAGTATTATTATTGTTTATCAATTTAATTAGGGTCTTATGGAATATTCTCATGATATCGGTACCAATTTTTGTCTAAATTTGAACTGCACGAATATTTTCACGATAGAAATAACATGGAAGGTTGAGCTCAGTTTATGGTGCTCAATATATATGATGTTGGTCACAAGTAAATTATAGTTGGATATACGGGCTTCCATATCTTTTGCTTGGAATGGGATAAAGTCAATAGACACAAAACACATAGAAAGGAGAAATATATTGATTTCATTTATGTGTCAAGTACTAGCCGGAAAAAGAAGTCGAAGAAGCACGGGTGCAAATTTGAATTTGATGGGACACATGTTGAAGAGCAAAAATAGACATTGAGGGATTGAGGGTTGTAGGTGAAGTGCACAACCACATAATTCGTATAATGCTAAGGTATCATGCATATGTTGGACGTCTGACTCTCACGCATATCGAAAGGTGGAGCGTGAGTTGGACCGGGGTTGAAACCGATGCATATTTTGAAATTCATGCAATTAGACGACCTTATCAATGTCCCAATCATCCAATAAATATACAATATTGGTTTGAATATGAGAATGGAACAAGCCAAAGGAACAAGGTCATTACAACAACACTTCATACGTTTAAGAAATGCGAATTCTATGCAAGCACAAGTTATTGAAATAAACTTTAGGTTAAGCATGGGAGGATTCTCGCTGGTGTTTGTTTGACACCATATATCATTTGATGATTATAAGCTTTATTTTTTGATTGTTGTACTTTTTGAAATAAACTTTGGCTCTCGATCTATAGGATCTATTAATTCACTGATTATAACAATGGCGGAAATGATTGTGCTCTCTTCTTGTACATGCAGCTTCACTACACAACAATGGCGGATCAATGGAATGAGGCTCAATCTTCAGAAAAACAGAAGATCAGTTGTTGCTCATCCTTGGCATGATCTTCAGATTGGTATCTTCTCCCTCCTTTCTATCTGATTCATATGCTGAATTGAATTTTGTTTGGATTTGTTGATTATATGAAATATGGTATAACTCATATCTGATATTGATAGCTCGTGAGTACCTAATATCTAGTTATGGAAACCAAACGAGACATAAACTCAATCGTTTTTCTTATATGATTCGCTTAATTCAGATTGAACAAATGCTTAACTAGAAAAGTTAGAATGAATCTAAGAAAAGAGATTCATTTTGATCTTCCATTGATGCTTAACTAGAATTTGATAAACTAATAACACATATTGAAGACGACATCCACAAAAGCATATCGGCATACTAATTTATGGCAAGAAAGAGCATTACAATGTGGTAATACTTCCTCAACCAAGCAACGTCACCTTCATTTATTAAACCAAACTAGATATCGGATATCCGAAATACGCGATCAATTAAAACCCAAACCTCTCCCTAATTTCCAAGACAAAGCCATGAATCTTGTACGATTCAGGAAGGGTCTGAGCCACGCTGTCACGCTCCAAGCAACGCTTGGCCCACACCACGAGCTTCGGACACGTGTCTTCCACCTTGAAGTTGCCTTCCACCTCATACGCGTAGAACCAACTATAGAAAGGGATCAGTGCCACGTCAACGAACCCAAACTCGTCGCCTCCGAAGAATGGCTTGTCTCCAAGTGCCTCATCTTCTAGAACCTTCAACACGCTTATGAACTCACTCTTCGCTTCCTCTATCTCTTCCCCTTTTGTTGACCATACCTTCCTCGATGCCCAGTACATCTGCCCACATGAAAAATAAAGGGCCATTTTATGCAAATACTGTAATCTAACGATAATGCACAAAACAGCGCAGATAAGGATACCTTCTTGTCGATGTAATCAGCCCAGAAGCGAGCATGAGCACGGAGGAAAGGATCCGAGGGCATTAGCGGAGCTTTGTCAGACCAGACTTCATCAATGTACTCCAATATCACCAGCGACTCGCAGATCGGTTTGCCTTTATGGATCAGAACCGGGATTTTTCTGTGAACCGGGTTCATCTGCAGAAGTAACTCGCTCTTGCTGCCATGGCTGCGGATATCTTCTTCCTGGTAATCGTAATCGACGCCTTTCTCGGCAAGAGCGATCCTCGCCCTCATACCGAACATGCTAGGCCAGAAACCCAACAATACAACTTCTTTCCCCATTTTCGAGATTTGAAATCTAGATCTCGCAATGTGTTTTGTTCGTCTTCTTCTTCTGTTCTTCCCCTAGAATGATACAGGGAATAACAAGAAAGAAAGAAGAATATCTTAAGTTAAAAATGAACCTATAGATTTTGTTTGTGAATCTACATGGTGAATGAAATGAAATAAGGGTGATTCCATATACAAAGATTTAGAGAGAATTAAAATAAATATTTGTGTTTCAGTATACAAAGATCCACAAATATCTTTGTTTCTATTGCCATTTCTGGTATAAAAAATAAGTAAAATAATGGGCAATTTTGATCACTAGACTTTTTTTTTATGTAGTAACTAGGTTTTTTTTAATGTTTCAATTAAGTAAATATACCCAATCTTTTATATTTATTTTCAAACTGTACACACTCTAACTCTTTCTGGGTACATTTACTAAACACAAAACTAGAAAAAGCCTAATAAACCAAATTGTTTTAAAAATAATTCATATAAATGACAAATTAGTAAATTCAGGATTTTTTTGAGTGCGGAGATGGGTTTGACATAAAAGGTAAAATTTAAATTCTAAAGAAAATCTATAACCAGTATCAATTGAAACCAGTATCAATTAAAAGGTAATTTTAAATTCTAAAGAAGAACGTAAGAAATAGGCAAAATTCATATGAAAAATGATAGCAACAAAGTTTTATATCATAAGTTTTGTTACAAAATAGGAGTATAGAAGAATGATTTGTATTTTTTTACTTTAATCTTAGACATAAAGTTTTAAGACTTAAAATATATGTTTAAAATAAAAATATACTTTTATATGTAAGATGGGAAAAAGTAGAATAAAAAACTTAAAATTGGAATTATGGGATGCAAATGCTCTTATAATCTCCTTTTTATAATCTCCTTTCAAAATGACGCGGTATTTTCCTTTTTTTAGCATGAGTCCGGTTCCAACTTGAGAACATTTTTTTTGTGAATCAACGGGGTGAACGAAATCTAACCATTGACCAATACTCATTTGGTCTAATGAGATACTGTGCTAGACTCCTTAAGTGGTTAGTTTGGAGATTCGAGTTCGAATCCTCCCGGCAACATGTATGGAAAAACTGTTATTGGGAGGGTATCCCCCAGCAATGGGCCACGATTTACTACCCGATCCGGACGTACAATGGGCCACGATTTACTACCCGATCCGGACGTAGATCGGCAAAGCCGATCGAACCGGGTGACCTACGTACCTCTTTCAGAAAAAAAAAATCTAACCATTGCTTTTCGTGCTAAACAAAAAATTTGAATTTCTCGATGGATTCATTACCGAGCCAACCGAAACTGATTCCAACAACATCCATTGGACCACCATCAACTCAATGCTCATCGGCTGGATTAATAACTCACTCGATCCTTCAATTCGTCCCTCTTTAGAATCATTTGAATCGGCTAAGGATCTTTGGGATGACATCAATCAACGTTATTCCATTGGGAACGGACCACGTATTCTTCAACTTCTGTCCAAAATTATCAATTGCAAGCAACAAGGTCAACCCATTGTTGCCTACTACGAACAGGTCCATCAATTGCGGATCCATCAATTCTTACTCAAACTCGATGATGCTTTTGCTCATCTCCGTTCATTAGTCATTACAACGGATCCGCTCCCATCTATAAACAAGGTATATGCTCTTGTTGTTCAGGAAGAATGCTCTCAACTTGGTGCTAGATCTGCAGATCCAAATACCACCAACAACCTGGCGCTTTTTGCTTGGTCTTACTCTCGCTCCCGACCACCTAAAGTTGACAAATCCAATATTATTTGTCCCCATTGCAACCGATCCGGTCATAGTAAGTCTTCTTACTTCAAAATAATTGGTTTTCCTGATTGGTGGAATAACGGTAAAGGGCTCGCTCATTCTTGCATCGGAAAACTGCCGGCCACACCCAAACAGGCCGGAACTGCTACTCCCATGACTTAGGCGAACCCTGCCTCAGCGAACATCCCGGTGTTGCTCTCTGCAGCCGATCATCAAGCCCTCGGTCCGGTTGTCTCCGATGATCAATGGTCGGACATATTCGTTAAATTTTAAAAATTATCATCTAAATTCTAATGAGAATAAATCAAGTAAAATTAGGACCTATTGGATTCTTGATTCCGGCACCTCTTTTCATATGACCGGCGACAAATCGTTAGTATTTAATCTTAAATCTATTTCTCCACATAAAATTAAATTGCCTAATGATATGTTATCTAATGTCTTACATACGTGAAGTATTAATTTATCTAATACTTTTACCCTTTCTAACGCTTTTTTGTCCATGGTTTACAATGCAATTTAATTTCTGCATATTATTTATCTACTTTTTCTAACTGCACTATTACTCTTACTAATCGCCTTTGTATTATTCAGGAGCGTTTTTCGAGGATTATGATTGGAGTTGGTGAACCTCGTAATGGAGTTTACTAGATAAACTGGATCTCCTCTTCTTTCACTTCCGACATCCACCAATCCATTCTCGACGCCGCCCATTTAACCACATCTTTGTCCGCTCTTGGCACTTGCGTCTTGAACATCCAACTCATCAATCTATTATTTCCTTTCCAAAAGTTAGCAGTTTTGATTTGAATAAGCAAAACAATTGCCGTGTGATATTTGTTTCCAAGCTAAACAATCTATATCCTCTTTTTCGACAAGTCAATCTCGTGCTACATCTATTTTTTATTTAATTTACTCTGATATATGAGGTCCTTATCGTATCACATTTTCTTGTGGTGCCAAATTTTTTCTTACTTTAATTGATACTTTTTTCTCGAATTACTTGGGTTTTTCTTCTTACCAATAAATCTCAAGTATCTTATATTATTCAAAACTTTTGTCAAATGAGTATTACTTAATTTAATAAACCCATCAAAAAATTTGGAAGTGACAATGGTATGGAATTTACTAGTCTTCAATCCTATTTTTTTTAAAAATGGTATATTATTTGAAGAGTAATGTTATTCGGACACGGAAAAAATTACAAACAAGACGGCGGAGTCGAAGGCCGAATGCGTCCGGACGGGGCGCTTTCGGAGTCTACCTACATGCCATTGAAATGCGCCCGGGCTTGCCAACCTACTATGATTGTGGGCCGTGTTAACTTCTTGCTTCACTTGTGGGCTACACGTCAAGAACCCAACAATGTCGAAACCAGCCACACCACCTTCACCGCATCTTTCTTCCTTGCTCCACACGTGCAACACCTTTTGGATTCCCCTCCTTCCTTCTTAACCAGATCGGAGCTCATGTTGCCATAATTAGAGCGAGTATCTCGCTACTAAGGGTAGGAGAGAAGACACGATCTTGACAGCCAAGGAGGCACCTCTTGCCCTCTTCACGTCCACATACATCGGTCCTTCTTTCTGAGTGTTATTTCTTTTCCGTACACAGACGCTTCTCCATCGATCCCCGTTTGAAAAGTGTATCCTTGGGTGCCACTACTCCCCTTCGCAACAGATGCATGGAATCCCCCTCCCTCTCACCCCTGCTCAATACCGGTAACTAAGTTTCCGCAGGCGCAAACGCAATAAAGTAAGAAAACGCATCTGCCTCTTCCTTGGGTTGTCCTCCAAGTCAATGGCATAAATTTCATCACTTTAGTGTCATGGTTTGCCATGTTTACACCCACCTGCCTCTTCCTTTATGGCAATATCCTTAAACTACTTCACAAGTAAATTTAATCTTTAAACTTTTTTGTAAAAAAGTTTTACAAACATTAATAATATTTGGTGTCTGCAGGTCAAATGGACAATTAAGGGTAGCAAGATGGGAGAAAAGAGGCGAACATACCGAGGAGGCCGCAGAGAGCGGGAAGAGGGCGGCGGAGAAGGTGATAAGGTGGATGTTCAGAGTGAGCGCCGAGAGCGAGTGGTACATCTTTGTCGGGACGGTAATTGTCTTGTTGTTTGTTGCCTAGCTACGTGGCTCGTTTCTTCGACTTCCTCACCTTGCTCTCTTGCCTCCTAGGGCGGACTGTGTCTGCGTCTGCCTTGGCGCGGGAGCGGTCTCCACATGTGTTAGCCGGATGTCCGCCTCAATAACAACCCTGTTGTTTTAAACATCATGTGTTTACACTCCTCAGCAAAATGGTCGTGTTGAACGTAAACACCGACCTTGACAGCCAAGGAGGCACCTCTTGCCCTCTTCATGTCCACATACATCAATCCTTCTTTTTGAGTGTTGTTTGTTGCCTAGCAACGTGGCTCGTTTCTTCGACTTCCTCACCTTGCTCTCTCGCCTCCTAGGGCACACTGCGCCTACGCCCCTGGCTGGCGCACAGGTGGATTGCGTGTGCGTCTGGCTTGGCGCGGGAGCGAACTCCACATGTGTTAGTCGGATGTCTGCCCCAATAGCAACCTTGTTGTTTTAAACATCATGTGTTTACACTCCTCAGCAAAATGATCCTGTTGAACGTAAACACCGACATATTTTAGACGTCACTCGCACTTTACTCTTTCAAGCTAATCTTCCTATTAATTTTTGAGAAAATTGGTGGATAAAGACCTTTTTATATCTAAGATACAAAATAGGCTTCTTCAATATTGAACAGAAAAATAAAGATAAAAGAAATGGGTGTTGGATGTTAATACACCAATCTAATTAAGGGTATTAGTGCTTACTTGTTTTGGTTATGTGATATGGGACCACAATGGAAAAATAGTAAGCATTGATACAAAAACAAATAACTTTATCTCGGTTCTTAAAGCTAAAACTTTTGCTCTAAAATCAGGCATTCAAGAGGCAATTAGACTACAAGTTAAAAAGATTGAAATTGAAGGGGACAACCTATGTGTTATTAAGTCACTCCAAGGTTTTTGGAGTTGCCCCTGGGAGATTTCGATGATTATTTCAGACTCCAAACTAGACCTCCGGTTCTTTGACGAAGTCTAGAATATGCATGTTTTCAGAGAAGTAAATTGTGTTGCAAACCAATTAACCCATATGGGAGTTATGGGCCTTTGCATGGGCTTGCATCTTACATGGAATAAGGGATTCCGTAAGGTTTTGATGGAGTTGGATGCAAAGCTTGTGGTTAAACTTGTCATCCGTGGTGTCTCGGTTACGCACCCTCTTTTTAATTTGATATCTAGATGTCAAGGATTAATTCTTTTTAATTTGATATCTAGATGTCAAGGCTTAATTCATAGAAGCTGGTTAATCTAGATTCATTATACTTTCGAGAGGTTAATGTTGCAGTAGATTTTATGGCCCGATTTTATGGCCTCTCATGCTTTTGATTACCCTTTAGGTTTTTATGTTGTCAGTAGTCTCTCAACGACTTAGGGGGTGTATTCAATTAAGATTTTACATGAATTTTTTGAAGTTTAAAAGTCTATGGGTATTGAATATAGATTTTTAAAAGTCTATATAAATCTTTAGGTATTCAATTAGGATTTAAAATTTTTCATAAAATTCCTATGGCATTTAAAAGTTTGTGGATTTTAAAAGAATCTATTATTTCATTGATTTTGTAGGATTCTTCATTACTTTTATACATACCTAAACTCCATAGAAATCTTCCCCCAACACATAAGATTTTCCACAGAATCTGTATTAACTCTATATAGAATTAAAATATCCCACAAAATTTGCAAATTCTATGATTATTAAGAATCAGTCAAAATCTTTAAAAGTCTTGATTGAATACACCCCCTAATTATGTTTGGTAGGTAGTGTTTAATAGTGTTTTTGAAATTTGGTTGTTTGGTGGGACTATAAAACACTAGTGTTTTAAAATTTTCAGCTAGTGTTTATGAAACACTAGAGAGAATGAGAGTGTGTTTTGTGGGTAGTGTTTTGAAAGCAAAAAGACATTGTTGTCCCTACATTATTCTCCAAATTACGTTCATTTACCGGGTATAACTATAATACCGTCCCTCCTTTCAAGTGTTGCCGATTCTGAAGAAGAACGAACGACAGTCGCTCGCCCGCCCTGGTTTCTCCTCAACCTCAACTCTGGTGTCGCATGTCGACTTCTTCGTCTTCCCTCCACCACTCGACCATTCCACTCCAGCGACCTCTCCACTCCGGCAATAGGTTCATTTTCATTGCCCCTCCCTCGTCTTCGTTTATGAAGCGATAGTTTTTGTGAAGAATCATAGAAAACTGAAGCGCTTTCATTATTCTTGGCTCCTCCCTCTGTTATTATTCTCTCCCTGCATTGTATCTTGTGTGCTTAAAAAATTGAAGTTGGAGATTATTAGGGTTCTTTAATTTGAAGTTGGAGATTGTTAACATAAGGTTGTAGATATGTTCATGCTAAAAATTTCAAATAGGAGTTAGGGTTCTTGTCCTGTAATGTATCTTGTGTAGTGTACCATTGAAAACCGCTGACTCCATTGTCTGTTGACTCAAATTGCTTGATGAACCAAGAACTATTAAACGGCTTATATATCTCAGATGACCTGCAGTGTATCATGAGATTAGAGGTCTTTACTTTATTAGAGTAGTCAATTTGAGATATTCAGTTGACTTGTATATGATTTGGTACATCCTAATTGACAAACTATTGTTATATGATATATGGTAGATTTGTTTCTCCAATCGTTATTTTTTATGCAAAAGACTGCTTTGAAGTCTCTCTAATTGCTGAGTCCAAGAACTATTAAATGTCAGTTGAATCAAATGGCTTTGAAGTCTCTACAATATCCCATGCTTTCTAGAACAGTTCCTTCTAAACTATTATTCTGCAAATCTCTTGAAGATTGATCAAGTTAGCCAGATCATGTTTGAGGATGTAAGATTGTTGAAACTCAAGTTCCTGCAACTATTCATTTGTTCATTTCTCGGTTTCTAGCAGTTGCATATCAAGATCGATGACTTATAAATTTAACCAATAGCATGACATTTCTGCATTATCCAGAACTAGAATTTACTAATTAACATATTTTTACTGAAACATAATTATAGATCGTTACTAAAAAAGATTTACTCATTATTTACTAATTATATCTGATAATATGATTATCTTTACTATCATTGCTTACATTGCTGACCTTGATATGTACTCAAGCTACAAACTCTTATCAGAATTTGTTGGAGATTTGGGCTAATTCTTCATTGTAACTGTTGAATTTGTCTTGAGACAAGGTGCAATGAGTTGTTCACATGAGTGCCACTATGGTCCGGTTTGTGGGAGGCAAACCAAGTGACTGACACTAAGAACAACTAGTATTATAAGGGGAGTCGAATCAAAGCAAGGTGATTCACGACAAGGTCAACTTGTGCTAGATTTTAAAAGGCCGGCATTTGGGGCTTTTTAGCCACATTTTATCGGCACACCTGTGGTTCTTAGGCCTTATATTGGCTAAAAAATATGTGGTTAAAAATTGGGAGCAATTCAAGCTCAAATGCTTAGTGAATGTCAATGAAGCAACTAATGAGCTTCTTTAGAAGCTACACTAGCTTGAGCTAAGATATTGAGTATTTGTGGATGTTGGAGCTTACCCTAGCTATATTAATGGAGCTCATTGGAAGTGTTTGGAACAAGAAAAATAAGCTAGCTCTAAGCTAGCTCCGGGGAGCGGTTTTGGGCTTCTTATGTGGGTCTCAGGCCTCGGGCTTTCTAGGGCTTCAAGGCCCATCTTCCAAGTAACTTCCACGTAACTTCCATAACCGATTTTAACCGCTTTTAACTCTCCAAGACCGTGACCCCTATTCCTATAAAAGGGAGAGCCATTTGCACTTGATTTCACATTCATTTTTGCAACAATAAAGCTTTTAGTTTCATTGTATTGACATTGGATAGGCTTTCTTATAAGATAGTTTGCAAAACTTGAAAGACCAGTATAGTTCCTTTATATTGACAAAGGATAGACATCCATCTTAGTTTGGTTTTGAATTGACAAAACCTAGGAATACCCTTTCTACAAAGTAAGACAAGTAAGTCTTTTACTTAGTAACGTTTTATCCCACTAAGGTATTTGGATATTTCCAGTGTAGGGGAGAATACATTTAGAAGGAAAATTCTTTTATGAATGATTCATTACATAATCCAAATCAATGTTTTAACATATAACAATCGGTTTATAAGACATGCAATTGAACTTAATTTCTATTAGATTTTAGTTTGTCTACTCCTTAATTTGTGGAGATTACAAACCCTTATTTAATAATTTATTTCACTTCAAGATAAATTATATTAATTTGATTAACCGTCTACTCACTTAAGTGAGACTACTGCCCATTGGTCTAAAACCGCACACCGAAACTCCAACAAGATTATAGATTATCTTTGTTTTTCTTATTGTTAAATTACTTTCTTCAAATTCCTGATATTTCCCATTACACGTTTTTAGTTGTTGAATACCTAGGACCAATATTGGTCTTTTGTTTACTATTAGTAGGTTTCAAACTTTAGTGACTACTGCCATTAGATAAAATGTTGCAATTGAATGCTTGAAGGCTATTACATATTCAAGATTAGCTAGTGAGATTGTAACATATTAGCTATTTTTTAGTTGCTTATTATTTACTAGTCTTTTGTTTAATATTTTTTTGTGTTTAAATACTGCAATTTTTAGTTGATGAATTCCTAGGACCAATATCGGTCACAACTACTATTATAGATTCAAGATTAGCAACAAGTGACTCTTGTTACTATCTTTTTGTTTACTATCTTTTTGTTTAACAACAAGTGACTTTTAACAGCTAGTGAGATCCCGAGTATTACTTATTAGGTGTTTACCTTCTATAAAATATTGTTGGTAGTTGTTTAACAACAATGTCATCTTGTTACATGTTTTTTGTTACATGTTTTGACTTACTTTATCTTGTTGTAGGAACATGTCGGACGACTCAAAAGGAAGGAACCATACAAATTCAATGTTAATTTAATTATGACTCGGCATGGAAGAAGAAAACACAACATTAGGACTGTGAAGTACACTGTTAAGCAATTTTGTCAAGCACAACATTTTGTCAAGCAATTTAAAGCAATCTCATATTGTGAAGCACATTGTCAAGAAAATTCAATAGAACGAATTTTGTAAAGCACAACATTTTGTTAATTATAACTAAATAAGGAAGAAGAAACCCTAAAAATCGCAGGTGAGAAGAATACTTCGAATCGTCTAAAGGACGATCCTAACTCACAAACCAAAAAACCTAAAAATCACAGGTGAGAGGGGATATGTCATAACCCGGTAAGAAATATAATTTGGATTAAAAGTGAGAGTAAATAATACTTTTAAAAAAGAAATAAAAAACAATAATCATACAGAAGACGTTTTTATTTTTAGAAAACTAAAACACCACCAAAAACACTAGAAAACTTAGGGCCCGTTTGGTTCCAACTCCGGAAACGGAAACGAATTTAGTCCATATGTATATCCTTATTCATGAAATTTTATGGAATCATTCCTTATGGTTTCATACAAAATGCACTTGTCTACCCACATTTTATTACCCTATAGAGTATCAAAAGTAATCAAATTCAACTGTAATTACTATAAAATATAAGGAATGATTCCAAAAACTTTCATGAACAACACCCGTTTCCGATTCCGGAGTTCAAACCAAACGGGCCTTAGTATTTTCTACTACAGACGCACTTAGTTTCTATTTAAAAATGCAATGTTAACGACACAACGATTTTATCATTTGTTTTGTTTATTAGCTTCTGTTATGCGAATAATACACATGCTGACATGCAAACTCTTTTTCATTAAATTACCAAAATACCCCCACAAAACAGATCTCACAGGCCCAACATCTTCTTCCTCTCTAAGACGAAGCCATGTATCTTGTGCGATTCAGGAAGGGTCTTAGCCACGCTGTCACGCTCCAAGCAACGCTTGGCCCACGCCACGAGCTTCGGACACGTGTCTTCCACCTTGAAGTTGCCTTCCACCTCATACGCGTAGAACCAACTATAGAAAGGGACCAATGCCACGTCAACGAACCCGAACTCGTCGCCTCCGAAGAATGGCTTCTCTCCAAGTGCTTGCTCTTCTAGAACCTTCAGGACGCTTATGAACTCACCCTTCGCTTTCTCTTTCTCCTCCCCCTTTGTCGTCCATATCTTCCTCCCCGAGTCATACACCTGCCCACATAACAAAATAAATATTACTGGTGATTTTCTGCAAATATTTAGAAATAAAGGGCGACTTTATGCATATACTGTAATATAAGGATGTTAATTTCGCAGATAAGGATACCTTCTTGTCAATGTAATCAGCCCAGAAGCGAGCCTGAGCACGGAGGTAAGGATCCGAGGGCATTAGCGGAGCTTTATCAAACCAGACTTCATCAATGTACTGCACTATCACCAGTGACTCGCAGACCGGTTTCCCTTTGTGGATAAGAACCGGGATTTTCTTGTGAATCGGGTTCATCTTTAAAAGGAGTTCGCTCTTGTTGCGGAGATCTTCTTCCTGGTAATCGTAATCGACGCCTTTCTCGGCAAGAGCGATCCTCGCCCTCATTCCGAACATGCTAGGCCAGAAATCCAACAATACAACTTCTTTCCCCATTTTGAAGATCCTAAATCTAGATCCCAATGTGTTTGGATAATCTGTCGAAATATTTTATATACAGGCTGAGATCTGGGGTGTATTTATAGGAGGTTTCTGGAGTGGGGATGAACCGACGTCGTTTTGTTGATTAACGCGATGACCTATGTTCTAGGAGCTTCTAGGTTTTGTTAGTAAAGAGAGAGGTCACCGATGACGTATTACGCTCGGTGTAAGCTAAATTTATTAAATTCCAATTAATTTAGGACAAGTGTTAGCTGAATAAAAGATAAAATAAAAAACTCTGTACTCACTAGATTCCAGTAGGCCTACACTACTAGTCCATTGCATTTTTGCTTCTATTATTTTATTTCGTAAATTTAACGTACAGCAATTATTTAATTACTAATATACCCTACCCAAAAATAAGTAAATACTAATATATATTTTCTTACATTAAAGCTTAAATCCCTATTGTTCTATGATATTGTATTTCTTACACATTCCTTTTAATCAAAAACAATTTATAAAATCTCAGGCGGTAAGATTTTTCTAAAAGATTTCATCCTCGTAAAAAAGGACCGCAAATCAATCAAATAATTTGAATTTCAGTAATGCGGGTAAGAATAAAATGTTAGGTTGACGGATAGGTGTACTATTTTCACCTCCAGTCCAACTTACTTAAATTTTTACCCATCAAATTCACCACTAGTCAAACATTTTATCAGTCATCCACACTCCATCACCCATCGAGTAATTCGAAAAAAATAACCGGGTGTCTAGTATTTTATATGTTTTTATACTTTTAAAAATATAAAAGAATTTTACACTTAAATTAACACCAAGTTAAATCTACAAATTAATTTAATATTATCCTACGTTACAAAACTGTTTGAGAAACTCATGTTTTCAAATATTATTTTGTGGATTGGATTATTGGACTATTAAGAATGTTAAAGTAATGGGCTGAATGGAGGAAGATAGATGGTTACGTTTCTCCAATACCAATTTTTTCATACATATCTCCAGGAGGATTCGAACTCGAATCTCCGATCTAACACTTAAAGAGTCTAGCACTACAATCACTAGACCAACTGAGTATTGGTATTATTGGGTAAATTTTGAATAGCAAAGCGGAGTGTCTAGCTAGGGTACGTGTCAAGAGAGTTCAACTTTGATGCAGAAATATTTAGATTAGTGAAAGAATCTAGATTAAGCTAATAATTAAGTAAAAATCAACATTGAAGAATGAGAATGTCGGTTGCTTTTTTAACGGACATCTTCTACATATAAATAGGTCATAGTAATGTCACTTTATACATTCGATCGAATGAAATAGCATATATATATATATATATATATATATATATATATATATATATATATATATATATATATATATATATATACTAGTATAATACCCGCACCTTGTGCGGGTTTTAAAAAAAATGAGAAAGAATATTGTGAAATAAGTTTTTTAAACGTACTTTTGTTTTGTATACTTTACTAATCTAATCCTGCGTCCACAGCGCGTCACGTCATCGACCTGTGCTCTGTTTTAGTAAGTAGAATTGATGATTTGGTTTCTATAAAATTATTATTTTAATAATAAAAGATTTTATGGTTTAAAAATAGTGTAAAAAATAAAGATTTATTGGCTTTAATTGTGGGAGCTCAATTTCAAAAATCCTGCGTCCACAGCGCGCCACGTCATCAACCCGTGCTCTGTTTTAGTAAGTATAATAGATTTGGTTTCCATAAAATTATTATTTTAATAATAAAAGATTTTATGGTTTAAAAAATAGTGTAAAAAATAAAGATTTATTGGCTTTAATTGTGGGAGCTCAATTTTAAAAATCCTGCGTCCACAACGCGCCACGTCATCAACCCGTGCTCTGTTTTAGTAAGTACTAGTATAATACCCGCACCTTGTGCGGGTTTTGAAAAAAATGAGAAAGAATATTGTGAAATAGGTTTTTTTTACGTGCTTTTGTTTTGTATACTTCTCTAATCTAATCCTGCGTCCACATCGCGCCACGTCATCAACCCGTGCTCTGTTTTAGTAAGTATAATAGATAATAGATTTGGTTTCTATAAAATTATTATTTTAATAATAAAATATTTTATGGTTTAAAAAATAGTGTAAAAAATAAATATTTATTGGCTTTAATTGTGGGAGCTCAATTTCAAAAATCATGCGTCCACAGCGCGCCACGTCATCAACCCGTGCTCTGTTTTAGTAAGTATAATAGATATATATATATATATAGAGAGAGAGTATAGATCCTATGAGAACACCCCCTAACGTGAGAACATGAGAACAGATTCGTAATTATTATCAGTTTTGTTACGAATGTGCCATATCATTTAATGTATTATTCGTAGTTATTGTTGGTTGAGTGAATTATTCGTAGTTATTGTTGGATTCCTAATTATTATTATTCGTAGTTATTATTATTTTTGATATCTACTTTAAATCTCAACCCTTAATACTCACATCCAACGGTGTATGTTCTCACGTTAGTGGTGTTCTCATGGGAACCACACCCTATATATATATATATATATATATATATATATATATATATATATATATATATATATATATATATATATATATATATATATATATATATATATATATATATATATATATATAAAACAATGTCAAAATGAATTACAATTAATGCAAAACGATGATGCAAACACAATATTTTTTCCAATATAACAAACGTAAATTAACATAATTAGAAGGGAGTGGCAAAAGAAATGAAGTGTTAGCATGAACGGTTAAACGTAGTCGGAGGCTTGCCGAACTGAGGTGTCGAAGTCTCAAAGGTTTGGTAAGAGATTTTAAAATTTTAGGGACGAGGATGCGGGGTCATACGGTTACAACTATTTGACTAAATGAAGGATACCGTTAAAATCTAGTATGGATTATAGCGATTTTTTTAATTAATTTAAGCGAGTGGAATGGGGCGGATGAGGGCGATGGTGGATGGTTATACCTCCACCCATACCAGCCCCAACAACCATCAATTTCACCCATCAACGGTCCACCACTTGAAATTTCAACAACCATCAATTTCACCCATCAACCGTCCACCACCTGGAATTTATCGGGTTTCACCCTTATATTTGGTTCAGTTAACTGGTTGAGTCGGGTGGTTATTCACCCATTTACATCCCTAATTGTGAGTTTATTCTCCTATTTAATTTTCAAAACTTAAAAATAAATGATTTTATGATTTTTTATATTTATATTTTAAATTTTGCTACAAAACGGGAGTGTAAAAAGACGATTTATATTTTTTTTATAATTTTAATGTTAGATATAAAGTTTTAAGACCTATAATGTATATTTAAAATAAAATAAATAAAAATATTTTTTATAGGTAAGACAAAGGAAAATAATAAACTATTGTATAATTTTGGGATGGAGGATAAGAAAAAAAACATTTTTATGACGTAGAAGAGAACCAAAGTAGAAAAGGTAAAATAAAAAAGGCTACTTTTGGCAACTAGGACTTTTTGAAAACTAGAGTAGTAATTAGACTTTTTAATGTTTCAATTAAGTAAATGTACCTCAACCTTTTGTATTTATTTTCAAACTCTACACACTTTTATCTCAAGCGGTACATTTATTAAACACAAAATTAGAAAAAGCCTAATAAACCAAATTATTTCATAAAAAAAACACTTAAAAAAGAGTTATGGATGCAAATGCTCTTAGAATCTCCTTTTAAATAACACGGTATTTTCCTTTTTTGAGCATGAGTCCAGCTACAACTTGAGACCATTTTGTTTCTCGTCCTACTAAAAGAAAAACTTGTTTTTGAGAACACCCTATTTACAATCAGAAAACCATTACATAAATTTTGTTCTTATCTAATGTGAAATCCTAAATAATAGATAAGACAACTAATAGAGATGTATTGTAAGAATATAAAGAATATTCATCTATTATCTTTTATTATGTTATTATTTAGGATAATTTTAGACTTGATCTTAAGGGGAATATCATTATTATTCTCCTATATTCTTTGTAATTTCCTACATATAGTGTCACAATAAAGTTAATATACATATAGTTTTATTCCACCAAAATTCATCATGGGATCAAAGCTTGCCAATCTTAAAGGACTTGAACCTCAAACACTATTGTCGCAAACTAAAGGCGTCTAAATCTACTCTTACCATCGATTTACTAGTGGTTATATAGATCTAAATGTAATAGATCTACATGTGATGTCCCGATCTATTGGTGTGTTGATTGGTCCTTTTTGATTGTTGTTGATGAATATATTTCTTGTTTGTTGTCAATGGAGATTTCCAATCTTCAACGTTCGTTCATTTACACATGCTTTTGACTGTAGGGGTGTGTGAGAATATGATGAATATGCATCTATTATCTTGTTATTTAGGATAGTTTAGATTTGATCTAATAGGGAATATCATTATTATTCTCCTTTATTTTCTTATAATTCCCTACATATAGGGTCACAATAAAGTTAATATACGTGTGGTTTTATCTTACCAAAATACATCATATACAATTTGGTTATTGGGGTTAAACGGTTAAGTTCAAGACTCTTATAAACGGGTCTTATGAGGTTAACACTTTGAGTTCACCGTAAGACCCCTTTTCACTAGAACTCACACTAGTCCAATCTTTATTCTCTAACACTAATGTTATGCCAATTAGGGTTGTGCATTCTTGAACCGGCCCGTAAAATTGGACTTGGTCAGCTATTTACGGTCCGGTCCACATTTGTATCTAAGGTAATTTCCACTCCCGGTCCAAGAATGGAAAAAACGGTGACCCGGGTCGGAAGTTAAAAAAAAAAAGAGAAATAGACTATACAGAGGGTTAGACCGAAGTTCCGGTCCCAATACGATCCCGAGTCCGGATTTCTGAAAATTCCGATCGAGGTCGTTTGAACAACTCTAATGCCAAAGTGGCATAACATTAATCTAGATCAAGCTCAATATCTTCAATTTGTAGGATATCTAGGGCACAAATTTTGCAATTCTTATAACAAGTATGGTAATAGACTTATGATATCAACTTTTGTACCTAAAGTAACACAAACAACTAACCAAAGCAAGTCTTCAAAGACACACCATAACAAACTCATTCAAATCCATCACCTATAGTTGCATTGCATGCAGTAAAACATATACTTATCACAAACTGATGAAACTCTTGAGATTAGCCATCAACTCCTGGACACGAGAACGCGACACCATCGAGTTATCGAGGATCTGAAACGCGTGTCCTACGCCTCTATACACCACCATATGAACACCCTTCCCTGAAGCATTCATCTTACTACAAAACTCCACGTTTCGGTCCTTCAATATGTCCATCTCGGATATACAAACCATTGTAGCCGGAAGCACAATACTCTTGAGTAACTTCAATCCGCCATTAGTCAACGGATTGCACCATGGGTGATCACGGCTAGACCCGGGTGGCAAAGCTAGTCGCCAATAGGCATCGGATGCAGCTAAACTAAGAACCGTGCTAACCGGTTGTGGACCCATTTCAGAGTGAGTCCTAGTCTCCCCTCCAAAGAAAGGTTGGATCAAGATTGTGCCTTTATGGTGAAGTGGCTTTAAGTTGTTAGTATTGCTTGTTAATCTTATAGCTACATTATGAGCTATGTTTCCACCGGCACTATCTCCGGCTAAGTATAAACTCGCGAGATTGCACCGACTTAGCCACCAAGATTGCTCGGTTAGTCCTCTAGTTCCCGCTTGTTGGCTCACCCACACGAGAGATTTGAACGCGTCGTCATAAGCACAAGGGAGGGCATTCTCCGGAGCTAGACGATACTCAACCGAGAGTACAACACAATTGACTCTCGAATTGAAAGTGGTGAGAAACTCATGGTAGCAACTCCAAGCCGTTGAGCCGACACAAAAACCGCCACCATGGAAGTAAACAACCAAAGGAACCCTAGTGACTCCGAAACTTGTTGGGACATAGAGACGCCCCCATAGCCTTGTGAGCTCATCAATCATGACATCTCTTGATACTACGCCTAAGCTAGAGGGTATTGTACTACAAGGGACAATAGGCATGATCGAAAACCTCTCGACTTTTCCGTCTTTGTACACTTTGATAAGGCCTTCAATCTCCTCTACTACAATCCCATGTTGGCTTCTTCCATGGGCTTGTCTATGCCTTGACTCCCTATAAAGCGCAGCCATCTTTTTCTCTCTTGTGAATGAAATGTTAATGGTTTGATTTTGCTTCACTAGGTACTTGGTCTTATATAGGAGTACCACACGTGGATTCGCCCTAAACCCACAACTTAAAGTGTCACTGTTATGAAGATTTCATGTTATCACTTAGAATTCTGGCATGCATGATCAAAGATATCAAATCTTGATGAAAATCAAGTTTGCAGTAGGAAAATTATCTGGATATATAACTATTCAGCAGCATATTCCTTTAGATTTGAAGCATCAAGAACACAAGTGGGTTCAATGGTACTTTGAATGTAACAATTTTCTCAAGTATTCGATTGTGTACATGAACTATACACGGTAGTTCATTCATGGCGGCTAGATTGTAGCTTTTACTTTCCTGGGCATGCAGTTAAAAGTTGAAATTCCATTCACATTGACTAACTAGTTCAATGGTTTTGCTGGTCAAGTTATTCTACAGACTGATCATCTTTTCGGGAGTGGTGGTCCATGTGTATCCGGTTACACAGATACTCTAAACCCTAAACTTGTAAGTGATCCAGCGGGTAATAATGATGTTTATTAAAATCTATGGATTTTGTTCAAAGTTATGTGTTTTAATGAGTTCAAAGAAATATTCAGTCATCTTTATTGAAAAAGCTAACTTTTGAGAAAGAATATATGTATGATCGATTGATTGATTCTTCAACTTTTTTTTTTTTCTTCTGTGTCGTGGCCATTTGGTATCCAAACCCCACAGCCTGATTAATCTAGATTCGGACATTGCAGAGGCCAATGGTCATCCTCTCAACGCACTTTAGTCTATTCACAATGCCAATATTCGATCTCTATGGAAAATTATACCAAGTATCCCAAGGTCTTGTACCTTTCAAATGATGGATCAACCACATAATTAAGATAGATTTTTTCAAAAAAACCCAAATGAGTACTGGATGGATATATATATATCTTAATAAAGATTTATTGATAAACCCATATGACTATTGTATTTATTCTCGTAAGGATGAAACCTTATTGGACTTATGTGTTGGACGAGTCTAAATGTATATGTACACTCGAATGCACACAAACTTTATTGGACTCATGTGGGTTTTTATTCTCGTAAGGATAAAAGTCTGCATGACTATTGTAGCTTTGTACAAGCATGCAAGACTCATGTAATAGACCTAAGTCTAGGATGTTAGATAATATGCTCAAGATATATTATAAGTGGCCTTTTATATCATATGTTGCTAACTAAGATGAGTAAACTAGATAGCAATGAGATAAAGAGATGATATAATGCATCTTTAGAGGTATATTATCTAATATTTAGTTGTTCTTATTGTTGTTATAGTTTAGATATGGGTTGTGTATATAGTTGAAGAGTAGGCTTTCTTGTTGGGTTTGTTTTATATTGCAAGTTAATCCGTTATCAGGCGAACCGGGTTCAATTTATTTGGTTTTGATATGACACTTAAGCTAGTTGGTTCACTTAAGTGGAACGACGAGATTAAAGTCCTTTGTCTGAGTTATCATACAAATAAGGAGACCCAACCAAAAACCCTAAGGAGAAAGAGTTGCCGCTCGTGTTTAATCGGCTACGGTTACAGAGTGAGAGATAGAGAGAAGAGAAGACGGAGGTGGCCGTGACGGTTTCAACACGTTCATCCTCTTTCTAGTATGGCATGTAAATGCCAAGACTTCATCGGAGGGCATGGGATCTAGTACCGGCTATGGGCATTGGATCTAGTACCAGCTATCCCCAAGCGATTACTACCTAACCTTTTTCATGTTCAGATGCGCCGGAGACCACGATTACTACCTAACCTTTTTCATGTTCAGATGCGCCGGAGACCACGGACTGTCCTTCACACAAAAAAACCAAAAAAAACTCTCTTATTCTTGGTTCTCCTAGATTAGGGTACGGTTGATTTACAGACTTGTCTAGCATTCGAACTCAAACTACGTTATTGTATCATGTCTTGAATACTTAGATCTCCCCCGTGAGGAGACCTAAACCGTAAACAAATAAATCTTGTGTGGATCTTCTTTACTGTTTTTAAGCATATACAACAATCTTTCAACTAATGTGATTCTAAGATGTCTACTGTCAATCGGTTGTAGAAGCTTAAACTTTTAATATATATTCATATAATACATGTTGATATGGATGGATGCCCAACTCAAAGCAGAATTTGTAGTCTTACTGTATATAAATTAAACATAGTTTTTCAAGTTCCAACATACGAAACGATAATCTCTTATTAGTTATTATTATCGATGATGTATAATAGTAATACATGTTGAAACGTATAGTTATCCAACTCAAAGCAGAAATTGAACTCATATATGATATGACTATTTAACCATGGTGAGCAAGATACTTCTTCCTGAGCTCAAGAAGGTGAGTATAGACTTTATACTGATCAGGGAGAGACTTAGCCACAGTCTCCCTCTCCATGCACCTTTTAGCCCAAGCCACAAGATGAGGGCAGTCTTCAACTAAGCTGAAATTTCCACATGTTTCAAGTGCATAAAACCAAGTATAGAATGGAACAAGTGCAATATCTACTATGTTAAGCCTTCCTCCTCCAAAGAAACACTTGTCTCCCAACTCTTTCTCCAACACCATGAAACACTCCACTAATTCCTTCTTTGCTGCTTCTTGGACTTCCCCTTGTGATGCCCATACCAGCACTAGTACAAATACCCCCTCTAGACCTCGCTTATATTGGAGCGGTTTGAGAGAACCGTGATCAAATGTATTTTCGGACCACGGTTATAGGTATAACCGAGTTTAATTTATTTTTATTTTTTTAAAAAAAATTTTGACCCCGGTTATTTGATTTTACCGGGGTATTAAAATTTCGGACCCCGGTTTTATTATTAACCGGGGTGACACAACGATCCCGGACCCCACTTTTTTTAATAACCGTAGTAAGATCCCTATTTTAACGCGTCGTTTTGCGCTTCGGAAGACATTGCACCGGCCTCTGCAGTTAGCCCTAAGCCCCTAACCGATCAATCGATCCCAACTCTCCTTCGTGTTCAAGGGCGACTTCGATCCCAACCATCCGGCGACTGGCAGCAGTGACTGGTGGCGGTGACTGGTGGCGGCGACTGGAGACTGCGAGCCTCGACCCCGATTCTCCACCTCACGATCGACCTCGACTCTCTAACAGGTGATTGGCAATGCGATCCCGCTTGGATAATGTGTAAACTCTGAAGGTAAGGTCTCCTTTGACGCGGGAGAAGATGATGTTGCGCTTCTCCAAATGACGCAATTTATCAATTTTGCGCTTCTCCTGCTTGGATTAATTACCCTGAAGCTCAGGAAGGATTTTTCCACGGGTAATGGCCATAAAGAAATAGATACAAGGTTTTTCATGTGGTTATTGGTTGAATTCATTATCTAGGCTTATTATTCCACTTGTGTACAATATTCTTGTTGACATATTTACTTTTGTCTGGCTAGTATGTATACATGTTTAATAATGTGTTGTCTTTTAGGCTTGTAAGTACTGTGGTGAAGGTAATGAGAGATGTTTTTCCTGAGCTCAAGCAACATGAAGAACATATTACAGCAATAATTGCCGAAGAAGAAGCTAGTTTTGAGAAAATGTTGCTCAAGGTATGCTGGTTGGTTGCTCAACGGATGGTATCTTAATGTTATTAGATCTACTTTGTGATCTCTATTTAATCTAATGTTGATCTCTTGGGACTTCGAATAATGATTAGTTAGGTATCTCCCTGGATGAGTTGATCTCTTAGGACTTCGAATAATGATTAGTTAGGTATCTCCCTGGATGGGTTGCTGACTTGATTATCTTGTCAATGAGAAACTCCTACAAACATATTCTAGTAGCATCTAATATTTCTACTAAAGAACAAAACTAATATTTTGTTATAAGATATGTTGCATTAGTTCCACATATGAGTAACTATAGAATTGTAAAGCTAGAAGCATACTAACAAAACCAACAAGATGTGGCAAATAGCTAAAGAAAATAATAGTTCTATTTAGAAATTGTATGTTAGGTTCAAGCATGGACAATATCGCAGTGGATAAGATCTGAAGTATCTGGTGAGCTATATGGCCCAAGGCGTTCTTATAAAGGTAATATCCCGACTTCCAAATAACATGGATATGTTTTAATCTACAACATCCTTGGTTTCACAATCTTAAAATTTTAGTCCACTAATTGCTTGCGGCTGCTTGAGCATTATTTGTGTCTGATTAAGTCTTGCCTTAATATATTTAATAAACTCAGTTCCTTTGTTGTTGTAGACATACTGGATTTGATGTGAAACTGGAAGCTGATTCTGTCTAAAACCAACTCTGTTAATGTTTGAAATGCAGGATGCTTTTGTCCTGTGGGATATAGGGTATGCTCAAGCATTTACCGATAATGCTCAAAGCATTATCGGTAAATGAACAAACCCGAGTCGAGAATTGTGATGAGTTTGTGTCTGGACAAAGGGTATGTGCTTCTCCAAAGGTGATGAAATCCCTTTTTCTTGCCTGTTGGTTTCCTTGATGAATTGTGGAGTAATTGGGATAAGTAGTTGATGATTGAATTGATGAGAAGAACTACACCTACAGTTAGGGAAGATGCATAGGTCCTGTACAGTTAGAGTGTCAAATGTTGGTAAAACATATTTGTTTTATTATATATATGTTGAATCTTTAATTTTTAGTATAATAAAGCATGGCACTTCAACTTTCATGAAACCAATTAATCTGTTTGATATTTGTTTATCAAAGTTGCTATGTATCCTCCTTGGACTAGTTGAGAAGCCATATTACCTCTTTGTTAAGTATGATATCTAACTATCAGTTAGAGATATAGTCATTGTAACCCTGACCAAATTCCACCATGTTTCACAACTTCCATATCTGATACTTATTTCTCCATTGCCTCTGCAATTGAATCTGTTTGTGACCCTGAAGTTCTTGGGCAGGACATGCATTTGATACAATGGATAGTATGTCTTTCACTTGTTTCATTTGTTTCATTTGTTTCACGACGTTTCTTTCACTTGTTTCATTTGTGTTTTACAGTCGATGATGCATCTCTCAGCGTTTTGATATCGATGATACAGCTACGTACTATTATTTGATTTGTAGAGATAAAAGAGACTTCTTACCTAGATGAAGGGTCAATGCTGAATTCCCATCATCTAGGTAAGAAGTCTCTCTTATCTCGATGTTTTGTTATTATTAGTAAACAGAATTTTAGCAGTTAGCCAATCATGTACCGGTTAAGCTACTTCTGACATTTAGGCATAGAACTGTACTCTAATAATCTACTCATGAATTACTCATTATTAATATCTATTTTTAGTTTATGATAATTACTCATCCAGTACTTAACGTTGAATACATATTGAAATGCTCATCATAGAAATTTGTAAAATTACTAGTATAAAAATGAATAATTTAACATTGTAGATAATAAGTTCCCATGCTAGGAAGCTCCGAAAAAATAATCAAATTGCAAGAATGGTAGCTGAGTAAAAATTTCGATTTTAAATTTATTATTAAACATGCCCATCTTTATCTTAAACTGTTCGTTTTTTTTATGGCGAGGGTAAGGGAGAGAAAGACAAAAAGTACAAGACATTTAGATAAGGACAAAGAATAATGATGAATTACGTAATTTGACATTTAGTAAATAAATAATTAATTTAAAAATATTGCCCCTCTAATTTTATTAAAATTTAAAACAGTTTAGTTGTAGTTGTCAATCTATTATCGTGTTAGTTTTTCAGTCGAAGAGATGAGAATTTTGAAGGAATTGCTTAATCAGACCGATTGCCATAATCAGACTGGTTGCTGATCTACTTGTCATCTTATCTATCTATTTTGATTTCTCTGTAAATCGTATATCCATAATCAGCAGAGAAGCTCCTTCCTCCACTGGTATGACACTTTTTACGTATCCTCTCAGGTGAAAATTCTCTAAGTACATAATTTAATCTTGTTAGGATTACTCAATGCGACCTCCATCACAAGAGCTTACTGTTTGAGATTTACATGATCACATCGACATTTCGGCACATATACCGCGGTAAACTCTCATTCAAATCCTGAAATATGAATCATTTGTGTACTTTGTTGTACTCATTTTGTCATTGTTGCTACGCAGGGTAGCTGAACAGGAACCTTCTTACAACTAGTTGAAGCATCAATCTATCCCAACATCATGTTGTTTCCACAAGCTATGCTGAATCTGTTTTCTTATTTTATGACATTGACAATCTTTAATGCTGGATTTGTTTTCCTGTTGATGGCAAGTCTCAAATCGGATCAATACTTTAGCAAAGAGGGTAAAGAGTTATCAATGCTGAATTTAATCTTCAGGTTAAATGTTGGATTCCAGTTAAGTTGAATCAAATGGTTTCTGTTTTGCTTCTAACTATGCAGATGAAACCAGGAAGATCCAATTGAACTGGGAAAAGCGTATGAGATGATTGGAGGAATTGCTAGAGGGCTATTTTACCTAGATGAAGGGTCTACGATGTGAATCATCCACCGTGATTTAAAACCGAGTAATGTACTTCTTGATGCAGAAATAAGACCAAAGATTGCAGACTTTGGCACAGTAAGGCTGTTCCAAGTTGATCAAACTCAACTAGATACTCGCAGAATTGTTGGAACTCAGTAAGTATGTTTCAAACCAATTCATTTTTGAAACTAAGAAGGAAGTAGACTTACTCACATTTGTATGCTTTGATCAACTAACTTCAATTCAAAACAAGGACAATCAAGGTGTATCAAATATCAGGAACTGCGCACAACAGTGCATTACAAAAGACTACATGGTATGCTTGTTCTTGCAAAAACACCGTTTTGCTTTCAAATTACACACTTTCTCTACTCTGAAATTTGGATTTACTTGTGATTTGTAAAAGGTTGACAGGAAAGAAATGCCTATAAAGCGAGTGATGAGGGTGCTGAGTTTGGAATACATTGAGAGAATGAGAACACCTGCTTTTGATTATTTGGTGGGAGATGAAGATAGCTCGAAAAAAAGAACAGAACATGGGAAGATCCAACAGCAAATGATACTAATTTTCATGTCTCCAAATAAAGCTCCATATGTATATCTCAACTGAAATCCTTTTGAATAGTAGTAGCAGCAGTAAAATGAGATTTTAGGTAGATGTGTGGGCTAAAGAGCTCATTTATATTTTTGATGTTACTTTCGGATTATATAATTGGAATATTAATTACATAATAATTTTGCTTAAGCATTTATCTTAATACTATTTATTTTCAGATGAGTAATTTTGTTACGTACAATACGTATATTGTGTAATTTAAGCAGGTGCATAATTACCTATTTTCATATTAAAAATAATAAATTACGGTTAAAATTACCACGGTTTTTATGTAGAAATTGGGGAAGATTTTGAAAAAAACCAGTAGAAAAATACCTCGGTTATTACAAAAACTGAGTTTTGAAAATTACCACGGTTATTTTAAAATAACCGGGGTCCGACTTTTACCCCGGTTATTATGAAATAACCGTGGTAATTTTCGGACCACGGTTATTTTAAAATAACCGGGGTCCGACTTTTACCCCGGTTATTTTAAAATAACCGGGGTCCGATTTTTACCCCGGTTATTTTAAAAAACCGGGGTCCGACTTTTACCCCGGTTATTAAAAAACCGGGGTCCGAAAATATTAACTCGGTGACATTTACCGGGGTGCGAACTGTCGGACCTCGCTCCCGTTAACCACGCTTCCTTAACCGGGTTCCCATGTACAAAATAACCGGGGTCTAGGGGGTATTTGTACTAGTGCAGTTTCCCTGTATTATATATCTGTCACATTAAAACTCAATTTTAGATTGATTATATATAGGATTGAGCATTTTCCCGGTCCGGTCCAGTTTTGGAGCGGACCTGACTGAACCGGACCGAAAACAACAGGTCCGGTCTTCGGTCTAACCAATTCGGTTCACAATCGGTCCAGTTTGGTCCACAATCGGTCCGGTCCGGACCTTTTTTAAAAATAAATAAAAAAAACAGACCGGAAATATTTTTGTATAGATACTGTTACGGTCCACAATCAGTCCGGTGCGGACCTTTTTTAAAAAATTAAATAAATAAAACAAACCGAAAATATTTACGGTTACGGTCCGGTCCAATCTAGGACGGACCTATAATTTGTAAATATCACAAAGTTTTTTTTGTCCGGATATTGCCATCCGGTTCTGAACCGGACCTGGACCGGTTTTGGACGGGACCTAGACCGAATAATTTGGTCCATTTTCAGTCTGCATTGTTCCGGTCCGGTCCAGGTCCGGACCTATGAACAGTCCTAATTACTAATGACGTATAAGTATGTGTTATAGATAAGGAGAAGATTGAAACTGACCTTCTTGTCGACATAGTCGGCCCAGAACCGGGCATTGGCTTTCTCATAAGGGTGAGAGGGAAGAAGAAGAGAGGTGCTCTTCCAAACCTCATCGATGTACTCAACTATGATCAAGGACTCACAAACCGGTTTACCTTTGTGAATGAGAACAGGGACTTGTTTGTGAACCGGGTTCATCTTCAAGAGTAAAGGGCTCTTGTTGGTGAGGTTCTCTTCCCTGGATTCATACTCCACACCCTTTTCTGCTAAGGCTATTCTCACCCTCATCCCAAATGGACTTGACCAAAAATCCAACACTATCACTTCCTCTTCTGCCATTTCTTCTTCCTTTACTTCCAAAGATCTCAATTTGTGGGTCACTAAATATTATAGATTTATAGGTGCTAGATAGAGTCGGTGGGTAGACTTGTAGAATTCTCTGGGTGTTCTAGTACACTAGAATAGAACACTCTCAAGAATGCTGGTTTTTATTGCTCTGTGGGCCCACCGTCAATGGCATCACACTTGTGCTTTTGGGCCTGTGGCAATCTCGTAGAGAGGGACGAGGATTGAGGTGACCTGTAAGTGTGAGTTGAAAGCGAAATATGGAGTAGATAAGGATAACAGCTCATAAATCATTCGAGTATTTTCTACAAACGTGAGCCTTAAAATGGATCGATCTCCACTAACTCAAGCGATAACCAATTAAACTAACCAGAATCATTTGCTCAGGTCATCAAATTCGAGTTTTTTTGTTGATTTTGATCAACAGATTAATAAGATTATCCGGTGGTTCTCAGCATGTTGATCACATAAGTATGGAAGAACAATATGTGCAATTAACAGAGAATTTTCAGCACGTCGTCTAATCAAGGAAAAAAAGTTAGCTCATCTACAAAACTAGGATTTCTCCTGTAGCTACATAATATCGCCAAATTATAAGAGGATGATGATGTCAAACCCAACTCTCCAATCTCACCAGAACAAAATCCTTTACCAGATCAAAACTCAAACCTCACTTGAACTCAATTTCTGAAGACTTGACACTCTCGCAACGCGAGACTGCTTCATTTCGGATATTCAGAAATATTTGGCAGCATCATTGTGCAATAAAATCTCTCAACCGACCTCAGTAACGGAGCTTCAGATGAAACATCATTAGCTTATCCTCTAACAGTGAATCATATCTTCAGACAACAACTTTTCTTCATACTGCAAGTAGATGGAGACGTGGCACAGGTCACATTCTGAAAAAAATATGGAAAAATATTTCTCCAAACGAAAACCAACTCGTAAGGATGTTTTTGCCCAGAAAGGCATCTACCTTGCATCTTTAATTAAGATGATTCATATTTCCCAGCTAAATGATCTGAGTTGACTAATTAACTCCTGCTTCAGTGATGGAGGAATTTTCGAGAGGAATGCTGTTCTTGCATCTTCAATTAGCATATCTCTGCCATGTATAGTAGTCAATGAAATAGTTAGATTCGATTTCACCAGGCACTAACAAGTTTTAAACTGCTCATACAGCAGATATTTCTGCGCAAAGGAATCATATCATAACCAACTATGGTTTCTTGGTTAAATAATAATACCAATGAATCAAAGTAATTTGCATTTTTTGAAGAAAAAAGCTTTTTCCTACATCCACTATATGCCATTTCATTTTTACAACAACACTAGATGGCCATGACACTTCAAAACCCTCGTAATCAGATGGGACCCACGAATACACCAAAAGAGACAACTTGTGCTCCGTTACTATCCCGCGTATACAAAGAATAACAGAGTATAATTGGTTTCTCCTATGTTCTGAAAATTTAAGTAACACCAAAGCCACTGAATACACAATTTCAAAATCAACAGAAAAGGTCTCAGACTCTCAGTTCTGCAAACTATAGCACCATACACTAGTTCTTGCCCGACAGGCACTCCGGGAATCACAGACATGGCATATAAGAAAACAAGCCTTTACAAATAGCACTGCAGGTAAATATGCACCCAATCTAAACCGGACCAACTTTTTGTCACCCTCACTTTCCAATTTTCGAGTTTCTACTTGGTTTCAATTGTCACTTGACTTAATAGGAGTTATCTTTGCTAGTAAAATACAAGATGTGTACATTAACCATTTAAGAGTGGACAGCACTTACTTTGTATCAGCTGTAGCCAGTGAAGCAAGGCCATCTGCTGCTCGTAACCTCTTCTTTGACCTCATGTACTCGTATACTTGATCAGTCCAACCACACGTTCGCAAAACAGACAAAGCTTCCTTCTGAAGACTGACAACAAAAAAGAAAATATTAGCAGAAAAGCCGAAACATGTAGCTTGACCAGTACAGTAGAATAACACTGAAACAAAGGAAGCCAAACTAAAATGAATTTCTATAAGAACAATAAGGGAAAGCATATTACGTTGCTTTAAATTCTTCCAATTTTGACTCAGAAGGAACATCTTCTTTGGACAAAATGCAAGAATCCTTGTCCTTCCGTTTCACAGCAGTGGTTGCAACATGCCCATTTACAGAACCATTGCTATGAACTGTACCATTATGATTTATCTTGCCAGTGCCTTTCACTCCATTACTTTCATGTCTATGCCTGTCTTTTTTAGCAGTATCAACTACTCCATCACGAACATGGCCATTTCCATTTGTTAAACCATGACAGCTATTACTGTTAAAAGCATTAGTTTCTCCATTCTTATCAACACCATTTTCCTTTGTTGATAATTGTCTATTTTCCTGGCCCAGGTGTCCATTCTCTTCAGCAGGTTGAATCTTGTGAGAATCAACTTTCCCATTACCATTCACTATAGTTTTCTTGGAAAGAGAATTTGCCAATCCATTGAACTTTGTCTGCAAGCTAGAAGACACTTTATCAACCTTGACCTCAGTTGAGATGCTCTTTGACAAAGATGATTCAACAGATGGTTTTATATTCACTTCTTTTAGAGGAAGAACATTTTTCAGATTCTTAACCGCTCCATTAACATTGGAATCCTGAGACTTCACTCCATTTGAGACAATAGATGTAGGAGAAGCAGCAGCTCTTTGGTTAGTGCGAGCAAAAAAGAGAATATAAGCTTTTTCTGACAAGACCTCCTGTGCACTGGATGGTGCAACATACGAATCATTGCAACAGTACCACCTCCCCATGGCATCCTGTGCAAGTCGAAATTCAATTGCGGGAATAAAGGACCAATACGTACAGATAAAGACATCAGCAAAAAAAAGGAACATGACCACAATTAAAAGAAAGAACCTTTATATATGCATAGTAATGTCCCGACTCGGGTGAAAGTCCTGAATGCACAATGGAACCAAAAAGGCCATATTCTGGGCGTGGATCCTGCAAGATAAAATCAAATATTCAAATTATTTAAATATTAACTGAAACAAACACTTGATAAGCACCATCAATAACAAAATAGCCCCAGCCAAAAAACTGAGAAGAGTTCAGACTTGTTCAAGCCCTGACTAAATTCATGCTCCTACAAAAACAATTCTAAAAACATGTCAAACTAAGCTAGAAATGATGGCATCCAAGCATTAGACAAAAAGGATGCATTAATTACCAATAATGAAAACAGATGTCAAGTGACTTCTACAAATCAAGTCAGAGTAAACCAATGGAAGCATGATAGACAAGAAACCATATCCCCAAAAAGGATAACGATTAACTATACAACTTGCACCACATACTACAGGTTTATCAAGAAAATAATTTGAGAATATTCCACATTTGAATACCAGGAAAAAAAAAGAGCCATGGAACATATATCACTCCTACATTTTGTGAAAGAAGTGCCATGAATTTAGCCCAATCAGACGATAAATGTAAACAGGGTGGGACCTAATGAAGGCCAATCATCTGATAATCATAACAAGTATTTATCATTACATGCTTAATACTGTAGCATATACAAAGGGTGTCGATATAAATACTATCCTACAAATCTTTCTTTTACCTGGCTGGTTTTGCACATGAATCCAGAAAGAAACAAAGTCTCCTCAAATGCAATTGCCTTGTCAATTTTTCTGCCAAAAATGCCCTCAAATCTCTGCACATAGATGTCAAAAACCCATGAAAATATGATCAAAGAACAGTTCAATATATAGAATCCCAAGCATGCAACAGGGTAATGGGGGAATTACAACACCTTAAGTTGCACAACAAGCACATTAGGTGCTTGAAGGATTGACATTTGTTTCCTAGCCGCCACCAGCTTCTTACACCTTAACAAATTTATGAAACACAATCAAGAACTGCAAGAACAGTGAAAGGCTCAAAAGGGCTTCAAGAAAAATATCAATAAAAAAGTTACTTGTCGCATTTGTATTTATTGCTGCCATCCAAAATCTCTGGCTGGAAAAACTTCTGCATTGCTTCTTTTAGTGAATTGCTATGCAAAATGTCAAGACTAAGGTCCATTATCTCATCAGCCTTATTGGACTCTGCTCCACAAGAGAGACATATCACTTGACTCTGCAATGTGCCCCCAAAAATATCGCTAACAACAGTGTTGCCTGCATTCTCTTTGCCTCCTCCATTTCCAACTTTTCTACGCTGTTGCAATTTCTTGAGCCTGAGGCATGTGTTGTGGCAAGCATCAATCACATACCTCAGGAACTCATGAGCATCCTCCTGCCTACCACCTTGGAAGTGCTCCGCATATATGCGGAGCGAGTTCACTATCTTGGCAGGTGTATCAAGGGTTAGATCAAAGGTCAAGGAACGTGCAATTCGTCTCTCTAGTATACAAAATGGGCAGTCTCTCTTCTTATCAGGCTCAGTGGCTGAATCACCTGCACAATCAACAAAATAATTCTAAACTCTCACAAGGTCCCTTTCTCAATTTATAAAAATCCTTCTTCACATGTTATCTTTCAAACAACAGAGAAATAACTCTGCATAAATCAGATTAAAACATATCACAACAGTTACACTAAGCAAATAGCTAAGGTGCAAAGAGTAGAAGCATAGAGAAGAGTAAAGAAAGTATCAACCAAGCTGATCCAAATTCAATGATTAATTAACACCATACTATCCCCCATCCCGTTTTGCCCCAAGCTGATCCTAATTCAATGATTTTTAACACCATGCTATCCCCATCCTTTTTACCCCAATCTTAAGGAGGCTGATGACCAGATAGATTTAAGACATCGAATTACAACATAAGTTAACCAAATACAAACAACACATCACAGAATTAGCAACTAATAAAAAAACTAAAACTAGGAAATCCCTCGAACAGATCAAAATTCAAAAGGAACGAGAAATTAGCACTAAATTGGAGATATCAAATGCGAAATCAAATAAATAGAAGATGAAGTCGAGAACTCACAGAAAGAAGAGTGCTGATTCTTGAGACAGAAATTGGCGAGGGGAGGGGTGTAGGTGAGACACTGCAAGACGCTATTGAGATAGCAAGAATTCCCCAAATTCCTCAGCCCTAGGGGAGCACCGTTCTTACGCTTGTGTAAGAGGCTTGGTTGCCAACTCATCTGCAAGGCCATCTACCGACCTTCTTCCTCTCCTTGTCCGCCACCTCTTGCATCCACCTCATTGCATTCCGGCCAAATCCAACCGGCCTTCTCCCTCCTCGGCCGCCGCCGAAACCACCACTAACGCATATAAAGAAGATACGATCTCCTCCTTAGAGCAGCTGTTTGTCTCCTCTCCGGTGGAATTCGAAGGAAATTCTCCCTCGTTCACTCTTTTGCCCCTTGTTGTTGCTCTTCTTGTCCTTCGGTGGTTTCGCGGTGGCCGTGAGAATAGTCTAGAGAGAGAAAGACGGGGAGGTTCGGGAAGAGTGAGAGAGGGCAACAAAAACAATTCAACTAATTTGGGCTTCGGCTCTTCGATTACAATTTTTGCCTTCTTTATACGGGACGGGTACTCCTGAAATCTAAGTTGTATAGTACAGTGCAGTGCAATAATTTTGCCTTCTTTATTAATTTTTTTTTTAAGAATAAAAGTACTTGTTCCATACTGGTCGATTAACAAAATTATTTAATTTTATAAGATATGTTATATTGTGTAAATAAAATTATAATTTTATTGAAAATAATTTTAGTTATTTTTTTTTGTTGGAAAATTATTTTAGTTATTAAAAACCATTAAACAGTGAAATACTTATTACAAGATTTTAAAAAAAATAATTAGAACAATAATTTTGTACATAGTTTAGAAAGTTTTTGGGAGTAATATATTTGTTTCTCTCGGATACTTTAGTCATAAATGGTAAATATTCAGTTAAACCTAACGGTTGGAAGTTGAAAGGAGGTTGAGAAAGGCGATGTAATTCTGGTGAACCGGGTCTACTTCGTCATTATTTACCGGTAATTTTGTTTTTCTCATATATTTTAGACATAAATGGTAAATATTCAGTTATAGCTATCGGTTGAAATTTGGAAGGAAGTTGAAAAAGAGAAAGACAATGTAATCTTGGCGAACCGGGTCTAGTTCGTTAGTTATTTACCGGTAATTTTGTAACGGCCATACAATTAAACTAAAGTGGGCTATGTGAGTAAGGACCTTATTTGTCGGTAGAATCAATTAATGATACAATTATGATATTAGAAAATATGATTACATTTTTAAAACAAATCAACATGAAACCATTCAAATTTTTAGAAATTTTTTTGTGCAAATGCAATTCGTTTATACGAAACGATTTAAATATATACATTTGTCATTATCAAATCAGCATCTTTCAAACGTATCTTGTGTATTTTCTTGAAATAACATAAAATTGCTCGGTATAAATTATTGAAACATATTCTCATATTTTGCACTTAATTGAACCCGTTAGTTATCATTTATCATGATAAACTACTTGAACATTCGGTTCATGACCAAGTCCAGTCTAATAACAAATTTATGGTCCAAGACTGGTCCAAACCGTTCCAAGTCTAGTCCAAAATTCTTGTTTGGACCGGAATTTGAATAGTCCCACCGTGGAGTAATACAACAATGTTAGAGATAAATGCAAGCTTCAACCATGCTTTACTCTGTTCGGTTGATCGCATGAGGGAAGTTGAAGATGGAGTTGAATTGGATGAAGGTGATTGAAATTGAAATCAATTCTTCAACCAAGGGAAGGCAGGTTATCGAAGTTGAAGGAATTTATTCTCATTTCTACCCTCATTCAACCCTAAACCCAGGTAAGGGTTCCCGTCTTCCTCTTATTCTCTCGTTCATCGTGTGAGGTCCTTACTTGTCGATTGTTGTTGAGGTTTCTTCATTCGTTCGTCAATACTCTTCTCTCCCCTCTGTATTCTGATTGTTTGGTTTTTTTCCGTCTCATTTCTTCCCAGGTTGTATCGCTTGTGGTACTAGCGGAACCTAACTCAGGTTATAAGCCGTCTTTCCACGGATCAATCATACCTTCATCACATTAATACCTAAAACAGATAAACCATCGCAGACCAATCACTACAGACCTATTAGCCTATGTTCAACAACATATAAGATTATTGCCAAAATCCTAGCATCTAGACTAAAGGCAATACTAGCCAAACTAATACATCCGCTCTAAAGTGTTTTTACACAAAATAGATCAATCCATGACAACATCCTTATTGCTCATGAGATTTTCCACGGATTTAAATCCAAAAAAGGAAAGGAGGATTATATGGCTTTAAAATTGGACATGGAGAAAGCATACGATAGGGTGGAATGGCCATTTATCCTAGCGGTTCTTGACAAGTTTGGTTTCAACCGGAAATTCGTGAACTAGATAAGAGAATGCATCCCACAGTCTCATACTCCATCCTAGTTAATGACAAACCATCAGGAATGATCTACCCTAAAAGAGGTCTTCGTCAAGGAGATCCACTTTCAGAAAGAGTGCAACCAAAGTAACAAAATAATTGGCTTCCCAATCACGAGAGGGGGATCGATTGTCCCATTCCTAGCTTTCGCTGACAATATAATTATATTTGCCAAGGCTTCTATCCTAGCAAGTACTAAGATCCTGGATCTGTTAAATGGATACTGCAACATTTCGGGGCAAAAAGTCAATTTTCATAAATCATCTTTCCAAACTACAAAAAATGTAGGAGCAGATATGGAAAGACAAATCCAACTAAAAATTGGTATAACCGCCACAAACGACCTAGATAAATATCTAGGATGCCCCATCATAAATGGTAGAATAAATAAAACAGTCTTTGAAGATGTGATTACAAAGTCTAAAAAACAACTAACAACATGGAAAGCTTCCACTCTATCCCAAGAAGGAAGAACAATTTTAATTAAGGCAAACCTGAATGCCAAACCAAACTATATAATGCAAAGCTTCATGCTCCCAGCTTACATACATAAAGAACTACACCAAATAAACCGAACTTTGTTTTGGAACAAAGGACATAATTATCACCCCCTCATTAGATGGGACAAAATTTGTAAACCAAGAAATTGTGGAGGAGTGGGCATTAGGAAAGCAGAAGATATGAATAAGACCCTCCAAATGAAACTACTAAGGAAAATTATGGCAGAACCAGATAACATATGGGTTAGAATAGTAAACGAAAAATACCTAGGGTTCCCTCCTCTGGAACTACAAAACATTGAAAAGTACCTCATGGCAATGGAAACGATTAATGAGTCTTCGACCGGAATTTGGATCCGGGTTTAGATGGAATGTTGGGGATGGAAATACCATCAAGTTTTGGAAAAATGCGTGGGTAACGGATCAACCGTTACTCAACCTTCATAAGAGTAATGGTATTACCGACAAAAATGAATTGGTTAATAATTATATTATTAACAACGAATGGAATATTCAGAAACTAGATATGGAGCTAGACAAACTTCTTCCAAAAGAGGTCTTGACCGCAATTAAATCATATCAATTGCCAAAATCTTTTATCCAAGACCGTCTCTATTAGGCAGCTGCGGACAAGAGATCATACACCACTAAATCAGGGTTGGACTTAATTCATCAAAAGAAAGGTCTAACAACTAGTGTCAATGATTGGATTTGGAAAATCGACATCATGCCCAAGGTCAAGAACTTCCTATGGAAATTGTCAATAAATGGCCTTCCGATTAAGGAAAATCTCGAAAAGCAACGGGTTCCAGTGTCAATGCAATGTGGTCTCTATAACCACCCGTATGAGTCAGCAAAACACATTTTCCTCACCTGCCCTTTTTTATTGGATAACTTACCCAATAATAAGATTAGAAATGAGCTTCAAATAGCAAGTAACTCAAACCAGAATATGCATAACATATTCACTCTCCTTAGAAAGAAATTAGATGATAAAGTCATGGTCCAACTAGATGTTACATGGTGGAACGTGTGGCACACAAGAAATCAATACATTTTCAGTAATAAAAAGCCCTCAAATATTCAGCAACGGGTCCAAGACCAAATAACGAACTGGCGAGAATCGAACAAAAGGAAGAATCAAACAAAACAAAAAACAACTAAAAATAATAGAAAAACCAGAAATATTCACTGGGTAAAACCAGAAAATGAATCCATCAAACTAAATTTTGATGGATCTAAATGCGAATCGGGAGAAGCGGCCTACGGATTCATTCTCAGAAACCAACATGCATCAGCCATTTCTCTAGGCTATGGACAATGTGGTAACACATCGGTCCTCCATGCCGAAGCATGTGCGCTATTGGAAGGGCTGATAAGGGCATGCGATCTGGAGATCAACAACATCGAAGTTGAAGGAGATAACCTTACAGTTATCAATGCAATAAAACAAATATGGAAGCCACCATGGGAACTCGACCTTATCATCTCGGACATTTCTAACATTTTGGGTAGTTTCCAGCAAGTTCGGATTCATCACGTCTTCAGGAAAGTCAACAATGTCGCCGATAAGCTCGCTGAATTGGGACACGACTACCCAGTAGCTTGCTCATCGACACCCCCCAGGTGGTCGAGCTCATCCGAAAGGATGCTCTAGGTTGGAGAGTCTCGCGAAGATGATCCAGCCTTATTGCTTACCGTACAGTATCAAAAAAAAAAGCCGTCTTTCCCTCCTGTCTGGTAGTTCTATCTCATTCATCGTTTGAGGCTGAGTGTTTGGACAATCACCACTGTTTGTTCATGTTTTAATTTTCTGAGACAGTGGTAATCCTCACCTTCACTCGCTCGGCCCCCATCTCCTCTCTCCCTCTGGTTAGTATCTTTCTTATCATCTTTCTCTTTGCAACCTTGATTTGATATTATTATCTATAATTGAAGTTTAACCTACCTGTAAGATTAAAAGTGTTGCAAGCTTGATTTGATATTATTATCGTCCCCCAATTGAATCGGTTCCTCGGTCGATTAACTACACTTGTTCAGCAAAGAATGTTTGTTCAACTCATTGAATCAGACGGTACATATTTATATGTAAGATTGAGTTTATAAATACACATTGCAGTCTACAGAAGGATTTTTGTATGATATGTGATGAAATGTTTGTTCAGCTCATTGACTCTTACAGCTGTATCATATGTTTGTTCGTGTATTAATTTGAATGATGATGTATTCAAGATTTTAGTCATTCTCTGTGTATTCATGAGTTAAGAGTAGTCCTTCTTGGATATGAAGATATTCTGCACTAAATTTGACTCTCTAAAAATTAGTTCTTTTAGATTGATTCTAGAGTGAATTCCTGCATTTCTAGTGATACAAATATGTTGGTTACATGTCAATATCTTTGGACAATCACCATTCTTATGCTTTCTGAATGCAAAACTTTAAAAAAAATTCATGTGGTTATCTTCTCATGTGATTGGACATATTAGGATATTTATGTTTGGACAGTGGTATATTTTTTTTATAGATGTGTGTTTAATTTATTATATATATGTATTCTTTTTCTTGGTTTGTATTAGCACAATAACCTATTGCTTAACAGGTATTTGTTGTTCTGATTACCTAGTGAACATCAAAGATCAAGATGTCCTCCACATCTGTAAGTCACTTGTCGTTATCGTCCGATGCCTCATTACCATATGAATTTGACCCTGATGTATCTGATGGCCCACCGTTGCCTGATCCAGGCCTTGTGGTACTACAAAATTTGTATTCATTTGTATTCATTACATGTTGCATTCTTTAAAAGTATTGCTCATATTGCACAACATATATAAAAGGTATTATTATCCCTCTAAACTCTTTTTGATTTGTTATAAATGCTACAACTTGACCTAGACGATGAGCTGATTGACACACGTACAACCTCTCCTATCATTTCACGAATTCAAGAGGTTGCTCGCCGACTTAGAACTGACAATCAAGCATTGCGAGATGAGATTGACATCACAATCACAACATGGGAAATGTGGAGAATGCAAACTTGCAAGTCTACGATCACGTCTCAGAATTGGCGTCATCAAACATTCAACTATCTCTCAGGCTTGAAGAGGCTCGTATAGAGACAAGTAAACATGCAAAGACGTCTAGCCAACTAAAGATTTGCATCTTTGGCATGGTGATTTGGTTTTTGGCATGTATTGCCCATAAGCTTGGCTATTGAATGTGTGTTTGACTATTAATGTATTTTGATACTAGATGTACTTGTATGCCATCATTTTTGTAAAGTAGAAACCTTATGGATAGTACGATGATGTATGTGATGTTGTGTATTGTGTTGTCTAGTGTTATGTAGAATGTGGCTCGGTCTTTTGTTAAATGCACATCAATTAATATTATATTAGTTTGAGTACGTACTCTTTTAGCTTACATTTGCAATGTGTACATGTATATATATTGTGATTGTGAGAATTCAGGTGCAGGGCAATTTAGATATAGTAGTGAGCTAGATGTGCTCAGATTTGTGATTGTGAGAGTTCAAGTACAAGGCAATTCAGATGTAGCAGTGAGTTGGATGTGCTCAAATTTGTGAGAATTGTGAGAATTTCGTGGGCAGGGTTGATGAAAGTCCTAAACTGCAATGTATATTTATGCATTGACGAGTGATGAAACCCTTGCTAAACTACCCTTTGCTGAACTGAATTGCAATGTGTATTTATACACTCACAGTCTTGCATACATATTTACTGTCTGATTCTTTGCTGAACTGAACTACAATGTATATTTAGCTCCTGCTCTCAGCAGTTCTTCGATCTTCGGTTTATCAGCTTTTGATGCTTCCATCATCAGTAGGATGTCAACCAGGTGAATCTTCTGATTCAATAGGGCTTCCATTTTATCATATGTTCCTTCTACTGTTAACATCCCCATAATTTCGAGAATATTATGCTCCTTGGACTCTCTGATGTTGCCATCATCAGTAGGATCGAAAAAATTTATCTTGGAAAGTGAAGGCCTAAGGTAGTTTTGAGAAGAATAATACTAGATACCAATATTTGGCTTTTCTAAGCACTGTTAATACCCAATGCCTCATTCGTAACCTTCTTTGGCTTGTAGCAGAAGTGGCAAAGTACCCTACCTAAGACAAATGATCACGTATTATCAAGTTTTCAAGAAAAAAGGTGGTTTGTGGTCATTTTATATTTTCATAAAAGGGTGAAATTGCATATGAATACAATCAACCTACACTCCTGCTACCAGCTTAGACAGTTCTTGCTTTCGCACGCACTCGTAATCTAGTAACATAGCTCCTCTACCATGCAACCAGTACCCATCACTGCCACGTCTCAGAATTGGCGTCATCAAACATTAACCTAGTTTTATGGTAGTAGTACACAAACACCAGTTCATACTTGCATTTATAGCTTGCAAGATCCAATGGCTTTTCACATACTCACCAATACCAAACAAGCAAATGAGCAATTCTTGAATCCAACTTTCACTGGTTTTCATATAATCCTTCGATGTCAAGCTAAAAGAACAATTTCATACCACAAATCACAGCCAATTCAAGCTAATCCACTTGATATATATATATATATATATATATAGAGGGTGTGGTTCCCATGAGAACAATCTTATTGTGTATCATAAGAACAATCTTAGACCGTCAGATGGTGAGTATTAAGGGTGGGGATTTAGGGTAGATATCATAATTAATAATAACTACGAATAATCCATTCAACCAACAATAACTACGAATAATACATTAAACGATATGACACATTCTTAACAAAACTAATAATAACTACGAATAATATATTAAACAATAAGGCTTGTTCTCATTATTACACGATAAGACTTGTTCTCATAAGATCTATACTCTATATATATAGTATAGATCCTATATATATATAAAGAGCTATTCAGGTAAGGCCCCTTTCTTCCGTTAAGGTCGTAAGGTAGGCTAGGAAGATGACACGTGTCAAAAAAAATTTTCAAAAACGAATGAAAATGATGGTGCAAAACTTATAAAGGGATAGTGCATAACTTATAAAAGGATAGTTCATGAATTATAATAGAATAGTTCATAACGGTAAGACGATAAGCTGTCAAGGTAGCTTAAGAAGGTGCCACATATCCATTCCCCCCCTATTCCTTCCAACAACGAATTAAAATGATAATGCAAAACTTATAGATGGATAGTGCATAACTTATAAAAGAATAATTCATAAAATATAATAGAATAGTTCATAATATATAAATGATTAATTTATAAATAATTTGATATAATATATTTAAAAATGAAGTATTGAAAGTAGTAGTTTATGAACTTTATAAGAGTAGTTCATTGGAGATATAATATTTGTTCATGAATAGATTATCGTGAAGTACTACTTCATTAATTACATGAGAATACTCAATGTAGCATATAAAGGAGTAGTTCATTAATAGTATATCGTGATAATTCATATTCTAAGGAAATAATTTATAAATTATATGTGAATAGTTATTAGTTATAAAAAACTAATTCATGAATAATATAAAGTAATAGTTCATGAATTATATGAGAATAGCTCAAAGTTTATAAGAGAATAGTACAAAACTTATAACATGGTAGTTCATTATAGTTCAAATCTTTATATATATATATATATATATATATATACAGATTTTAGTATCCGATTGGAACTACCATTTACCTTAATACACATCAATTGCAAACATCCAGTCATTACGAGTACAAGCATATTCAGTATTAGAAATTAGACCATATGTGACATTAAACTTAATACACACAGTACAACACATCATTGACTCTTACAGATTTCACAATTCATCAAATTAATGCTAAACTTGTTTATTCAAAAGCCATATGTGATATTAGAACACATGAACTTACCTTAATACACAGTAGAACACTCAATTTCAATATATAGGTAAAAAAAATAGTGGAATATAACGTAATACAATTCTGGATATATATATATATATATATATATATATATATATATATATATATATATATATATATATATATATATATATATATTT
>BSUD01000002.1:10639702-10684817 GCA_033239045.1 Fagopyrum esculentum | reverse complement strand
GTACAAAACTTATAACATGGTAGTTCATTATAGTTCAAATCTTTATATATATATATATATATATATATATACAGATTTTAGTATCCGATTGGAACTACCATTTACCTTAATACACATCAATTGCAAACATCCAGTCATTACGAGTACAAGCATATTCAGTATTAGAAATTAGACCATATGTGACATTAAACTTAATACACACAGTACAACACATCATTGACTCTTACAGATTTCACAATTCATCAAATTAATGCTAAACTTGTTTATTCAAAAGCCATATGTGATATTAGAACACATGAACTTACCTTAATACACAGTAGAACACTCAATTTCAATATATAGGTAAAAAAAATAGTGGAATATAACGTAATACAATTCTGGATATATATATATATATATATATATATATATATATATATATATATATATATATATATATATATATATATATATATATATATATATATATATATATTTCAATTTGTACATCAATACTTACCAAGATCGAATTGAAGGAACAAATGTAGGTGAATGTCTTCTACTATCCAAAACTTAGAAATTCGGTCATCTGTAATATTAGGGTTTTAGTAAGTGGAGGGATTTCATTGACAAAAAAACCGTGTTTCGAGGAAGAATGGAGAAACGAGAAGGAGATTACATACTAGTCGGTTTTAGCACGAAGGAATGGAGATGTACTGGAGCGTGGTACGAACAGGGATAGCAGATCGACGATGGGGAAGGGATGAAGCGAGGAACCCCAACGCAGTTGCCAAATGAACAAATGAAATGCACAATCCCTTTCTCCCTAATGAAGAGACGCAATTCCTTTGCCTCACGTGATATATATCACGTGCCTTACTCTTTTTTCTTTTTTTTATCAATACCCTTTTTCGTAATTTTACCCATAATAATTTCTAGGGGTGGGCATGGGACGGGACGGGATAGGGTCGTCCCGCGTTCCGTCCCACAAGTTATTTGCGGGCATGGGACGGGACAGGATTCATGACTTTTTTTCTTCGTCCCGCGCGGGCCTTGTCCCTTGTGGGACGGGACGGGATGAATCCCGCAAAAATTATGCACCGATTATATTCATTATGTATTCTTGTTTTCTTTCATGTTTAAAGACACAAATGATCGGGGAAAAAACTCGATGCCTAATTATCGATTCATGACGCCTACATTAGTAGTTAATACATTGAAAACAAAATCAAGTTACATCAAAGGGTCTTACCGATTCAATGATTCACATTCAAAAAATAACAACAGATAATTTACATTTATTTAACTACCGATTACAATTGTGGGAATCCACAAATACAAGGGCGATGAAACAAACTAGAGCAAGGGCGCCGATGGAACGGACCAAAGGAAGGCGGCGAACGGACTGAATCAAGGGAGAGCATAAACTCTAGCATTTTAGATCCAACCAAATGAGTCATAAAGAATGAGCGAATGACTAATGAAAAATTATCGATATAATAATTTTGAAAATATAAACATATTTTTTTAAAATAATATTTTTAAAAATTATAATTTATGTATACTATATATCTATATAAGATTATAATAATATAAAAATATTATTTATATATATATGCGGGACGGGACGTGATTAACCGGGATGGGAAGTCTCCGTCCCGCGTTCCGTCCCGCAAATTTTTCACGGGACGGGATACACTCTTTTTTTCCTCAAATCCCGCCGGGATCGGGACGGGACGGGATTAAGCGGAATTTATGCTCACCCCTAATAATTTACTTCATACCCATAATAATACACTCTCTACCAAACACCAACAACTTTTATTATATTTCATCTCCTTAATCTTCGTCCTCGTATTTCAACTTCAACCTCAGCTTAATATTTAAAGAATAATTACTCTAATAAGGGTATTTAAACATCGTATCTTAGAAAAAAAACATTTCTAGCTATGTCTACAAAGCACAAGCATATCACTTCCCATCCGAAACCATTATCTATGTCTTTTATTTATATATTATATTGATAAATTCAGTAATGTAACTCCGCAATTAGAACGTAGATCGGTTACATCTTAAGGAAAAATGATATGCTTGTGCTTTGTAGACATAGCTAGAAATGTTTTTTTTTCCTTAGTTTTTCGAACGAAATGTTTGCTATGGACTACCACGCATCAACCATGCGTAGTCGTAACCATTTTTCTTTATTTTTCAAATGAAATGAGCTTGTTGATACACCTCTGCAATGCGTAGCCGTAATCAGGGCATGAATAGCACGTTTCATGTGGTACGAATAGCAATTTCGATTCATGGTCTCCCGGATTTAACTAGAAAGTTAAGAAAAACAAATTTATTAAGTGTCGAAAAAGTTGTCAAGTTGTTGTAGAGATTCACGGCATTGCCACGTCCGTTTGGACGGACCGTTATAATATAAGAGTCCATATTAATAAGAATGCATAAATTCAAACACCCTAAATTCTTAATATAAATGAGACAAACACCCCAAACGAACAAAAGTTGTAGATCTTCAAAAGATATTTGAAAGTAGTATGTATGGTCTCCCAATTTCAACTAGAGAATCAAGAAAGTAAAATTTAATGAGCGTTGAAAGGTTGCCAAAGTTGTTGTAGAATGCATAAATTTAAACACCCCAAATCCTTAATATAAAGGACACAAACACCCCAAATGAACAAAAGTCATATTTGTTTGCACGGCACAGGGACAACGGCTCAAGCACGCAGCCATTTGTAGCATATACGCTTACAGACGGCTCGATCGATGAACTAGCCAAATCTTACTTTGTGGGCTGAGGAGAAGTGATTTGTTGCAGCAACAATCATGGCCTCGGGGCTGTTTGACTTCTTTGACGTCATCTTCTTTCTTGACGAAGACGACGAAGCTGTGAAGCAAGAAAACAACGACCTAAAGAACATCTCCAAGAAGTGTTGTTTGCTGGGTGTGTATGAATTTTTAATAATCAAAATCATCGATTGCTTTTTTGTTTACTTGAAAACCAAAGCAGAACTCGATTTATATAAGAATGAGATTTCTTGGCGATCAATTAACAATGTCATGTTTTCAACCAGACAATAGTCAGCACTCCATTTTGACCAAGTTTCTTGAGGAGGGGGAAAAGCATTGCCTTTTCACGTGAAATTGATCTTTTGTTGACTTAAAATCATCAATTTTTTAAGTATTTGTAAGAGAAAAGCAGGTCTATAGTTAGGGTATACACAGGAAACTTCCTTAAGCTTTTATTGGTAAAGTTTCTTCCAAAAAATTAATTTGTAATTTTTATTTATTTATCAAACTGGATAAATACAAGGCCAACACCTATAGTATCACGTTCATTTATTATAATCATTTCAATTTTTTATGTGTCCGAAGGCACAAAATAAGACGAAAAACGAACGAATATCATGCGAAATAGATCCGAAATAAATTTTATCAAACTCAACTTTAATGACTTAAAATTATATAATTGACTGTCGATCTACAGATTCATCATCCTTGAGGAGCATGCAAATTGGGACACTCCGAGCCTAGTATATAAGGTCGGTGGACTACTCCTCCTATTGCCAATTGGTTTTAGGATGAAACCTCGCCGGATTTATGTGCTAGGCTTGGGCCTAATGCGCATGTGCGCTCGTATGCACACGACCCCCGCTCTACCGGTCCGTCTGAATCGGACTTTGACAAAATCCTCCTGAAAAATGCCCAAAATTGTCAATCTTTGAAAGAGAGATGTTTAGCTTTTTACCTGGCTTTACCAAACTTAGAGAATTTGGGTTACAAGATTGAAATTGAGTGAGACATTTTTGGTGTCGTCAACTATATTGTAGGCAATGGAAACCTTCTTGTCTGCATAGATATTCATAGGAGATATCATGACTGGCATTCCGTTGTTTCAAAAAATCTGAATCAATCATATCTTTCGAAATATCAACATTGTATCTGACGTCTTAGCCATGCTAAGTCACAACCCGAAGGTGCGAGGATTGATTTGCAACACCGTATCAAAGAGCACGTTCGAATCGACAAGCTCAAACGATCGGTGTGACACTTTGTGTTGTCTCCCAGTTTTATCACCGGCCCTCTTGGACCTCTAGTTGACCAGGACCCAAAACCCTTTCCATTGTATGAAAAAAAAAACGGAAGTCGTAAACGCACGGGTCAAGATATCCAGACTTTAAAATATTTTGACTAATTCTTAAATTTGTTGATTCTGTGGGTATTTTAATTCTATATAGAGTCAATACAGATTCTGTGAAAATCTTATGTGTTGGAAGAAGATTTCTATGGAGTTTAGGTATGTATATAAGTAATAAAAAAATCCTACAAAATTAATCAAATAATAGATTCTTTTAAAATCAGCAAACTTTTAAATACAATAGGAATTTTATGGAAAATTTTAAATCCTAATTGAATACCTAAAGATTTATATGAACTTTTAAAAATCTATATTAAATACCCATAGACTTTTAAACTCCAAAAAATTCATGTAAAGTCTTAATTGAATACACCCCCTAATAAAGGCACGACGTTTATGGATCTCGTAACCGTCATAAGGTCACGGTTACGGATCCTGAACCGTGACCAAAAGTTCACGGTTACGGCACCCATAACCGTCATGATTACCGGTTTCGGATCCATGATAATTTTCTACATGAATTCTAACCCGGGAAAAAAAATTGACAGCATCACGGTTACGGAACCCGTAACCATGATCTCAGGAATTTTTTTTTACGGTCACCGATTCCGTAACCGTCGTGCATTAACAAAATATTGAACCGTGCCCGGAACACCCCAAATTTTTTTTTTGTATATTCCTTCTCCCATCAGTTGTTAGTGCAAGCTCCATGTACAAAGAATACTAAGGTCCATCACCTAATCTAGAAAGTAGACATGTTGCCGGTTCCTAAACCGGCGGTTTAGGTTTAGGAACCGGCGGTTTAGGTTTGGCAAAAGCCAAACCTAAACCTAAACCGGCCAAGGAGGAACCGCCGGTTTAGGTTTAACCTAAACCGGCGGTTTGGCACATGACTTTTTTTAAAAAAAAAAAAATGTATATATATATATATATAAGTAATATAATATATATGTATAAATGTATAATATATATTAATTAAAATTATTTTATAACTTTATATTTTATACATAGAATTTTTTTTTTACAATAGCATTTAGATAGAATTACTAAGTAAATAAAAGAAAGCAACTAATATAAGTTATATAACATTACTAACAATAATAAAAGAAAGCAAACTCAAATTTTTTATACATTGAATTTTTTTTCATTACATTAGCTTTTGAATAAAATAATTACATAGTAAAAAAAATTACTAACAATAATAAAAGAAAGAAGCAACTAAAATAAAATTTTTTTTATACATTGAAATTCAATGTATAATAATTACATATTAAACAAAATTACTAAGTACTAACTACTAACTACAATTCTACAACAAAATAAAGCAAGCTAAATTTTTTATACATTCAATTTTTTTTATTACATCTTTACATTAGTATTTGAAATTTTGAATATAACTAAATGAAAAAAAAAAAAAAAAGGAAAGGGCTTGAACCGGTTTCCCGGTTGCCTACGTATCCTCTTGGGGTTTAAGAGGAATCAAAGCCCACGTAGTTCTCTTACCTTTACTTACCTTTTTTCGGACTTCCGAGTTGTTTTCGTAACCCCATTACCTTTGCGACTCGGACTCGGAAGTAGTGGCCGGATCATCGGAGTTGGAATCCGATGATCTATCATAAGTGGGTGCATTCCGTTGTAGCCTCCTCTCCGCCCTTATCCAATCTTGAACACAAACTTGAGCCTCCAATTTATCGGGCTTCAATTGACTCCTCTTGTAGCTTAGCATGTTTCCTCCTTGACTAAAAGCTTGCTCCACGGCCACCGTTGATGCGGGAACGGCCATAATTTGTTGCACAATCTTGGCTAATGTTGGATACTTTGGGGCCATCTTCTTCCAATATTGTAAAACTTCAAAACTATCAATATCACCATCAAAACTAAAAGGAGTAGTTAGAAAATCTTCAAATTCCGCACTTGCGGATGAATGTCTAGGTGTTTTAGTTCTTTTAGATAAAATTTGTCTAGCTTTAGAAAGAATAGAAGGAGAAGGAGAAGAAGAAGTGGGTGGAGGAGTTGTTTGTGTAGAAGCACTAGCACTAGTTTCAAATAAATTAAGTAATTTAGCAATTTCAACACGAACATTACTAATAATATTATTAACATTCATAATAGTAGATAATCCTAAACATTCATAATAAGCATTTAAAAATTCCGTAACACCATCTATTTTTAGTCTAGGATCGAAAACGGCGGCAATAAGATAAACTACGGGAACCTCATTATAATATTTTAGCCATTTTGTTTTCATTTCGGTTGCCGCATATTTAAGTGATTCTAAAGCTAAACCGGTTTGTAAAGCCTCGACAACATTTACGGCTATTTCTAAAAAACAACAAGAAGTAGGAATGTAAACATAACTTAATGTATTAGTAGCATCACTAAAAACTTTTAAAACACTACAAATATCAAAACAAGTTTGCCAAATACTTTCATCATCTAAAATAGACCAAGAAATATATTGTGAAGAAAATTCTTGTAAAACATTTTTATAACGAATAGCTTGAGTTAGTAGTTTATAGGTTGAGTTCCACCGAGTTCCAATATCTTTCGAAAATGAAATTGGAGGAACATTTTTTTCAATACAAGTTGATCTCTATTTTCTTCTTAATTCGGTTGAATGCCAAATATGTTCAATTACATCGGTTATAGGTTCTAACATTTCATGTAAAACTTTTAGGCCATCTTGAACACTTAAATTTAAAATATGACATGCACATCTTTGGTGAGTAAAAGAAGTTTTTATAAGTTGACCCGCATTTCCTACTAAATGGTTAACGGCGCGGGTGTTAGCGGAAGCATTATCAAATGAGTATGAAAAAACACGGTTTTGTAAATTAAATTCTTGTAAAACCGTTTTTATTAAATTAGCAATGTTGGCGGCACTATGTCTTTCATTAAAATGTCGATATGCAATAACAAATTTATGCAAGTACATATCATTATCGATAAAATGTAAAGTGATGCCCATGTAAAAATGTTTTTGTGATAAAGTACTCCAAACATCACTACAAATTGAAACTTGATGCGAAAAAGATTGTAAAACCGTAAGAATTTTTTGTTTTTTTTGTTCATAAGAATGAGAAACTAATTTCGAAACTTGTTGACGAGAAGTTGGTTTATAAGCCGGTTGAAGATAATTAGAACAATATTCTCTTACATTAATAGATTCCGCAAAAGAAAATGGAAATGCTTCGGATGCAATTAAGTTGGCTAATGCCAAAGATTCATCAACATGATTATAAGTAAATAAAGAAGATTGAGAGGAAGAGGATGCAAACCCGTGGGACAATTGAGTTTGTCCCCGTGTTATTCCGAGCTTCTCCGGATGAGTCTTTTGCATGTGGGTTTGCAAAGTCCCGTATCCGCCCTTCGCCTTCCACTTGTACACCTTCGGACAATAATTGCACGAAACTTGGCAATAATCGTCCATCACCGGACCCTTGTTGTAATGTTTGGTGAATATGTCGGAGGTGAGCATTTTCGGTGGAGGGGCTTGTCGGAATGGCCCTTCACCTTGTGGAACTTGTGGAGCTTGTGGCATTTCCGATTCCGGCGGTTGAGTCTCGCTTTCTTGTGTGTTAGGAAAGAAAGCGGGAGTGAAGTCGTAGTCGCTTGGGAAATTCGGGTTTGCCATTTCGAAAGATCGAAATTACGAGAAAGAGAATACGAGATGGAGAATTGGAGATTGAGAGTAGTAGTAGATAGATGAGAATGTTGGTGTGATTTAAATGAAATAATTGTATGGTATTTATAGGAATAGTGGGTATTAATTTTTTTTTTTTAGTTAAACTAGTATTTAAAAAATAAAAAAAAATAAAAAAAAAGGGCTCAAACCGGCGGTTTAACCGCCGGTTTAACCGGCGGTTAACCACCGGTTCGAACCGTCGGTTTAGGTTTTAGGTTGAACCAAACCTAAACCTAAACCGCGAACCGCCGGTTCAACCAAACCGGCAAACCTAAACCGCCGGTTTGGTCAAACCGGCGGTTTGAGCCGGTTCACAAACCGCCGGTTCGGCGGTTTGGTTTGAACCGGTAACAACTCTACTAGAAAGTGTGTCTGAACAAAATTATTGTATAATTGAACAGAACTTTCTTGTCATTTATAATTTCATTTCATGCGTGATATTATTAAGATGAAAGGAGAAGAGAGGAGATGAGATGGGATGAGGGATGAGAGGAGAGAGGGGAGAGGAAATTATAGATGAGAGATGAGATGATAAGAGATGAGATGAGAAATGAGATCACAAATGAGATGAGATGACATGAGAAGAGATGAGATGAGAAGAGAAGAGAAGAGATGAGATGAGGTGCAAATGACCAAGATTTCAAATTTCCAATCGACTTGTTCTTTTTTTTTTTTCGTTTTATAAGATGAGATGAGAGATAAGATGAGGTGGTATGAGGTGCTAATGGTCAAGAGTTCAAATCCTCAATCGACTTGTTCTTTTATTTTTTTTGTATTTTTTCGTTTTATAATATATTTTTTATTTTCTCTTTTATTTAATTTTTTATCCAAAAATATATTAAATTTAAGAACAAACTTACATTACTTTTTATTGTCATTCTTTGACGTACTTTTTTTTTTATTTTATTTTAAAAAGTTTTTTTAGTCTTTTTTTTTCATTTTTTCCTAATAAAACATAATTTTAAAACTAATAATAAAAAATACAATACAGGGCTTCCAAATAAAGGTTAAATGGTTCACATAATATAAAAGAAATTAGTTTTGTATGGTTTAGTAACATATTAAAAATATTAATTTTTTTAGTGATAAAGTAATTAAACAGAATTATCTTACATGGATAACCTTACAAAATTTTACTTATAAGTTTATGATACCGTATTTAAATAACACTGATCTTATTTATAAAGGTGCTTCTAAAAAAAAAATTCTACTTAAGTTTGACTAAAAGCATATTTTTATTTATTCTTATATGTTTTTAAATAGTTAGATATAGTTATAAATATTTTAATGATGCTATGAATTAATTAATTACTTGACACATCACCCTATTTGATAAGCATGGATCGTTTGACTGCAACTCTGAAAATGAAAAGTACTCCCTCTTAAAATTTCTCCAACATCGACTTCAACAATTATTTCTCTAGAGAGGAATTATTCATCACAAATCAGTCCCTTTTGCTCCTCAACAGAATGAGAGAGTTGAAACGAAGTACAAACACCTTATTGAGACTGCAAGAGCAACCAGAATTCATGAATTTCTTCCTCTTTAATTTTGGGGAGAATGTATCTTGACAACAACCTACATTAATTTGTTACCTTCTTCAGTCCTTTAGTGGAAGATTCCCTTTGAAATTCTACATAACAAGAAACCATGCTATGATCATCTTCAAGTTATTGGCTCTCTCTACTTCTCTTTACTCCTTCATAGAGACAAGTTTTTAGCAGTTTCCAAGCCTTATGTGTTCATAGGGTATCCCCCTGCCCATAAGGGCTACAAGCTTTATGGCATATCCACAAAAAGCTTTGTTAGCCGATATGTTCATTTTAGAGAAGGTATTTTTCCTTTTCAAACACCTACGTCTCCTTCTTCAAGCCCTCCTCTTACCGCTCCTCTACCACTTGTATCACCTGCTCTTGAGTGTAACACCCCAAATTTTACAACTTAGGGAGTTACTGGTTAGGACCGCACAGTGGGTCCCGACCTTAGTTTGACAACAACTTAACATGATCTTACAACAAGGCACCGATAAGGAAAAGCTAAAAATCATAAAATAGTTTTTATCAATGCATGAATGTGACCAGATCGACTACAGCCGGAAAAACAATATATCAAGGTACGGAAGGAACAAAGTTCAACAGAAGAACCCACAAATGCAAAAACTGCAAAAAGTCCTAAAGTACGACACCCCGGCTGACCACTACCATCTGGATCACTCGGCATCTGCTCTAACCTGTGTCAAATCTAAACAATATATCAACCGTTAGCTAACTAACCAAATATAAGCAAATGACAACAGCACAAACACAAACAGAAACAAAAATAAACAAACAGCATGCTGGCACTCAACAAATTATTATCTGTTCTTTAAGTGATTCACATTATTCAATTTAAGTTGTGGCACGAGAACTATTTTTAGTTCTCGCCTCCGTTCCTTATCCAACTGGTGTAGGTATAGCTGACTTCCTTTGGTAGCGTCACTACAAACCATGTGTGGACTAGTCCCGAAAGAAACCCCCAGCGCCCGGCGAGCTACTGAGCGGAATGCCACCGCCCGTTACTCTTAGGCCAAAATACAGGTCGGTATTTATATATCACAACCTATCTCTCTAACATGTCAATCACACACCACCATCATCATTGTACTCATATTTAGCAGTCAGCTAAGTAAGCCCAAAGGACTTACCTGTTATAATGCTCGACTCCTTAGTAATCACTTGCTCTGTAACTGTACTCACTCAGTTGCCTGTTAAAGGCGGTAAGTGTATTAGCACACTTTCACGTAGATAGAAGTCTAAGACTTCTGAGATTAAATAATTATGAAGACGTATTAGCTACATTGTTAGTTGTAGGGTAAAATGACCATTTTACCCTTCATTCCGATTTTCTCGAAGACCCTAAAATTCATGTCCAAACTCCTATTTGAAGTTCTAAAATGTATCCTAACTCTTAGAATTTTATTAGGTGCGAAACGGACATTTTTCTTATGTTTAAATTTTCCGGAAGAACCGAAAAAGGTCTAACTTCGGCTCTAAATATAAAATTCTTAATGGCTTATAAAATTCCCGAATTTATTATCTAGATAATCTATGAGGTTCTATCTAGCCTTAGAAGAAAGAATTTCACTAAACTGTTCAGCCAATATTTTTATAATAATTCCCAAAGTCGGTTCCTCACTCTACTTCTTATACTTAGCCAATTTTCCTAAGTTCAAAAAAAACTGCTCAACTACCTAACTTCGGGAGCTCGTAACTTTCAATCCGACCGTTCATTTCTCACCAAATTTTAATATGATAAACTACATATATCCATCTACAACATATCCGAAATTCAACGGTGGATCTTTATCCAAACATTTTATAATTGTTCGACAAGGTGGGCTGTTCGAAACCTAAACGCTGAAGGAATAAAATTAATTTACAGCAGCCATTTCCACTCATTTATGCACATACTCAGCAGCTCGTTTTACGTTATTTATGCTAGGCTTAACAACAGCAGTTCACAACACATGGGTGACAGCGAAAACGAAGAGGGACGGAGCAAGCTTACGAATTCTGCAAATCCGGCGTTAAGAGTTGGCGGGTTTCGGCGTCTCCTTCGGCTGTAGAGAATTGACTCGTATCCTCTCTTGCCTTTACCGTTCTGCTGGCCGGCTATCACTGCAGGATCCGTGAGGGACCGATCTATTCGATTAGTCATACGGAATAGGAGATAAAGAAGGGTATGCGCTGCACTTTACTTACGATCGAAGGCTGCGGAGTCGGCTGCAATGATCACGACAGGAGGCGCTGGAGGGAGGCTGCAGACTCGGTGGATGGCTGGCGGCGTGCTGGGTGGACGCCGGAAGTAGTGGCTGAGGACGGCGGCGGCTGCGGTGCAATCTCCTGGGAGCGAACAGCCTTGCGGTGAGTTCCGGACAGGTTCGCGTATCAAAGGAAATCTAGCGGTGGAAGGGTTAGGTTCGACTTACCGATGGCCGGCGGCGCGGTGGGGTGCCAGGCGTGGCAGCGGCGGCGGCCCTTCCTTCCTCAGGCGTCGGCGAGCCTTGGCGGCGGCGGTGGTTGCGGTTTCTCCCTCTCAGCGGCAAGGCGCAGCGGTATTGCAGAGGCGTTCGATTGGAGCGTTCAATTTACGCAGGATTAGAATTAGGTTTTATTAATTAGGTTAATTAATTAGGTTAATTAGATTAGTATTAGGAATGGGCTGGCTGGGTTGGACCGGAGCTTTGGGCCTAGTAGCGGGTTAATTCCAATCCAACTCTTTTTAGGACGGATCCGGAACTCATTAAAGTGCGGGAATTTATATAATACGGAATTATTTTCCGTATTTATAAATTATAATTGATTTTATTTTAAAAGCGTAAATTATTCCCGGGGATTTAATTTATCATTTTATGTGAATCTAGGTCACATAAAATGATAAAACTAAACTCGTTTAATTTAACAGATTTATTTATTTGCCATGATCTCCTCGAGCTTGTATGATTTCCCTTAACCGGAACTTAAAATTTTCGGTTATTACATCAGTGCCCCCTTAAAAGAAGTTTCGTCCCGAAACTTAAATTTTTTGGTATATTTTAGTTTTCTCAACACCTTTGTTTTCTACCACGCAGTTACTCAGACAGCAAACAAACAGTATCACCAAAAGAGAAACAGAAACACTCAAAAATCATCATGAAAACCTGAAAGGTCAAACAACACAACATCCGAGTACTAACTCGTCAAACCAGAGTAACTCCTATCCCCGCAAAGAACTCGGGGTAGTTACGTCTAACACTCTCCTCAGTCTCCCAAGTGGCCTCATCAGCTCCTCTCCTAGACCACTGGATCCTCATCATAGGTATCTCCTTGGATCGCAGACGTCTGGTACTGCGTTCCAAGACAGCTACGGGGTACTCTACAAACGTATGGTCAGGCTCCACTATCAGATCCTCATGGCTGATGACGTGTCTCGGATCCGGAATGTACTCTCGCAGCTGAGATACATGAAAAACTGGGTGTACTCCCTCTAGTCTCGGTGGTAGTGCTAGTCGGTAGGCAACCTCTCCAACTCTCTCTACGATCTCAAATGGTCCGACATACCGGGGACTCAGCTTCCCCTTAATGCCGAAACGCCTAACTCCCCTCGTAGGTGACACTCTCAACCACACCTGTGCACCTACTCTAAACTCCAAAGGTCGACGCCTCTTATCGGCGTAGGACTTCTGACGACTCTGAGCTGCTAACATCCTCTCCCGGACTAAGGCAATCCGGGCGATGTCGTCCTGTATCTGATCTGGTACTACTCCATCAGCCTTGCTAGGCTCATCCCAACATAGCGGTGTACGACATCTCCGGCCGTACAAAGCCTCATAAGGGGCCATCCCAATAGACGCATGCCAGCTGTTATTATATGAAAACTCTACTAGTGGGAGGTGATCTGGCCATACCTGTCCCCAATCTAGCACACATGCCCGTAACATGTCCTCCAGGGTCTGGATGGTCCTCTCTGACTGACCGTCTGTCTGTGGGTGGTAGGCAGTGGTAAAGTGAAGACTCGTACCCAGAGCGGTATGTACCTGCTGCCAGAACCTCGAGGTAAAACGTCCATCCCTGTCGGATACGATAGTCCTCGGTACTCCATGGAGTCTCACAATATGTCTGGTGAACTCCTCTGCTAGACGACTTACCGGCCACGTCTCCTTAATCGGAATGAAACGTGCGGTCTTCGTCAGACGGTCCACTACCACCCAAATGGCATCAAAGCCTCTACTGAGCCTCAATCCAGTGACGAAATCCATCGTAATGTCTTCCCACTTCCAGTGTGGTACTGGCAGTGGGTGTAGCTCTCCTCCGGATCTACGGTGTTCAATCTTGACCTGCTGACAGGTCGCACACTGAGCTACATAACGGGCCACATCAGGTGATAGCATGAATTATAGTCTATATTTTGGGGTTTGTTTGGACGTTTTATCTTTCATAATCTGCATGTTTGTATGTACATTATGTGATTTTACTACCATTTCATCTACCTTTGCGAGAATCGAGGTCTACACCTAGTTTCGTTGTAATTGCAGGTAATATGGTACGTTTTGCATCAAAAAGGAGCAAAAGGAGTCAAGAGTCATTTGGAGCTACATTCAGGAAGCATAGCCATGGATTAAAGATTTACTTTGGACCAGTTTTGAGAGATTCTACATTCAGTTATGAATCACCTCGGTTGCCCAGAGATTCATCTCGACCGAGGCGATCCAGAGACGCCGACTCGACCGAGGCGAACACCTAGGACGCGGCGAGAATATTTTATTCTTGGCTGAGATCTTTTAAAATTGGAAAGTGATCCTATATTTTTGGGCTGAGCTTCTAGAAGGAAGGAGATATGCAGAATCATATATTTTACCTATTTTTATGGGAATATATCTTCTTAAGATTTATTATCTTTGGAGGTTTATTTTTCCTATAAAAAGGGTTGGATTTTCCACAAATCCGATCATGCTTAGAGGCTGCATACACCGCATACAATCAGCTATCAGCGCAGCAGCCGCATCCTACTCCAATTTGGGAGAGAGTTGAAGAACCTTTTTGAAGGTTGAAGGAAGATTGAAGACTATAGCTTTATAGCTTTTTGGAGGGTTTTGTAAGATTGTCTTCAATTCCTTTCCTTGTTGTCTTGTCTTGTTGGATCATTATCCAAGGAACGATTTTGTGTGATATTTGATTCAGTTATTGAAGTGTTTTCATTAAATTCTTCTTTATTCAAATATTCACCTTCTTCCCATATATTTAATACTTTCATTATGATGATGAGTGGCTAATTTCCTTGTGTGATTCTAGGGTGATTGGCTGAAGGTTGTGGGAAAAACAATGATAGAATAATCTTAGATTCCAGTAGGATCCTGAAAGTTCGAGTCTTTAACCTTAACCCTAAGCATCTCGTTCAGTCGATGAACATCTCGGCCGGGGTGGAATCTGGCTGACCGAGGTGACTTATCCGATCCTTAACTGAGAGTTAAGTGTTAGAGTTTGCCAAATCCTATTCTTATTACACCTTTCTGGTTCAAAGCAAGCTTAGGATGAGACTTACCCGGTAATTCCTTAGTTTGTATACTAACGATCATAAGTGTAGGTAATAAAGGTTTATCCTTTATTGGGGTTTGAGTGTGCTTCCATCCCATCTTTGTGAGTTAGCCTGAGACTTACCCGGTAAAGGTTGATTCTATTCCCTTAGATGGTGTGTTAGTTTGAGGTTATAGTTCTTTATCTTAATTCCTTGAGACTTACCCGGTAATAGGAGTTACGGTTTGGGATTAGTGTGTAGTGAGACTTACCCGGTGATCTACTCCACTTTAGAAACACCTTCCCCATGCAAAAACCTCAGCTTTGTCCGCTTATCTATAGATCTTGAGTTGGAACCACAACTAGATGCTTTAATCCCTAGAATTGCATGTTTGCTTATTTGACATCTTATTCATCTTTGATTGTATACTTGCTCTTGTGGTTAGCGTCAACACTAGCATACCGTATTGGACTTTGTTTCACTAAGTCCCTGTGATCGACCCCTGGAATTTTCTTGCTTTTACTACGATTGACCCGTACACTGCGGGTTCGCATCCTTGTTTTAAGCTTAAGTCTAGGGTTATAAATTTAAAGCTTGCACACACCGTTTGGAGCGAACAGAAAACCTGAAAGGTCAAACAACACAACATCCGAGTACTAACTCGTCAAACCAGAGTAACCCCTAACCCCGCAAAGAACTCGGGGTAGTTACGTCTAACACTCTCCTCAGTCTCCCAAGTGGCCTCATCAGCTCCTCTCCTAGACCACTGGATCCTCAGCATAGGTATCTCCTTGGATCGCAGACGTCTGGTACTGCGTTCCAAGACAGCTACGGGGTACTCTACAAACGTATGGTCAGGCTCCACTATCAGATCCTCATGGCTGATGACGTGTCTCGGATCCGGAATGTACTCTCGCAGCTGAGATACATGAAAAACTGGGTGTACTCCCTCTAGTCTCGGTGGCAGTGCTAGTCGGTAGGCAACCTCTCCAACTCTCTCTACGATCTCAAATGGTCCGACATACCGGGGACTCAGCTTCCCCTTAATGCCGAAACGCCTAACTCCCCTCGTAGGTGACACTCTCAACCACACCTGTGCACCTACTCTAAACTCCAAAGGTCGACGCCTCTTATCGGCGTAGGACTTCTGACGACTCTGAGCTGCTAACATCCTCTCCCGGACTAAGGCAATCCGGGCGATGTCGTCCTGTATCTGATCTGGTACTACTCCATCAGCCTTGCTAGGCTCATCCCAACATAGCGGTGTACGACATCTCCGGCCGTACAAAGCCTCATAAGGTGTCATCCCAATAGACGCATGCCAGCTGTTATTATATGAAAACTCTACTAGTGGGAGGTGATCTGGCCATACCTGTCCCCAATCTAGCACACATGCCCGTAACATGTCCTCCAGGGTCTGGATGGTCCTCTCTGACTGACCGTCTGTCTGTGGGTGGTAGGCAGTGGTAAAGTGAAGACTCGTACCCAGAGCGGTATGTACCTGCTGCCAGAACCTCGAGGTAAAACGTCCATCCCTGTCGGATACGATAGTCCTCGGTACTCCATGGAGTCTCACAATATGTCTGGTGAACTCCTCTGCTAGACGACTTACCGGCCACGTCTCCTTAATCGGAATGAAACGTGCGGTCTTCGTCAGACGGTCCACTACCACCCAAATGGCATCAAAGCCTCTACTGAGCCTCAATCCAGTGACGAAATCCATCGTAATGTCTTCCCACTTCCAGTGTGGTACTGGCAGTGGGTGTAGCTCTCCTCCGGATCTACGGTGTTCAATCTTGACCTGCTGACAGGTCGCACACTGAGCTACATAACGGGCCACATCAGGCTTCAAACCACCCCACCAGAAGGAACGTCTCAAGTCCCTATACATCTTACTCGCTCCTGGATGTACGGAGTAAGGGGTAGTATGAGCCTCACCTAGTATCCTCTGTCTCAACTCACGGTCTGATGGCACACAAACACGGTCCTGTCGTCTCATCACTCCATCGGCACCAATAGTGAACTGAGGTGCCTCATCTCGTGCCATCCGGTCTCGGATCCGGGTCAACATCGGACAGGCCTCCTGCTTCTGTCGGATCTCATCCAACAGGTCAGGGAGTAACTCTATGGTGGCTAACTGGTGAGCTGTATCCGGGAACTGGATCTCAATCTCTAACCAAGCCAAGTCTCTCTGCAGCTGTGGCTGTACTGTCAACCGGGCTATCGCCTTCTCCTGAGGCGTCTTCCGACTCAAAGCGTCGGCAACTACATTCGCCTTTCCAGGGTGGTAAAGAATCTCAAGGTCAAAATCCTTGATCAACTCTAGCCACCGCCTCTGGCGGTTATTCAACTCCCGCTGAGTGAATATGTACTTCAGACTCTTATGGTCTGTGAAGATCTGACAGGTCGCTCCATAGAGATAGTGACGCCAGATCTTAAGAGCGTGCACTACTGCTGCTAACTCTAGGTCATGAGTGGGGTAGTTCTCTTCATACGTCTTCAGCTGTCGAGACGCATATGCTATAACCTTACCCCTCTGCATCAAGACACATCCCAAGCCCAGCTTGGATGCATCACTGTACACTACGAAGTCCTCTGTACCCTCAGGCTGTGCTAAGATCGGAGCAGACGTCAATCTCCTCTTCAGCTCATCAAAACTCTGCTGACACGGCTCAGACCAAACGAACCGAGTAGTCTTCCTTAGGAGGGAAGTGAGTGGTCGGGCGATCAGGGAAAACCCTTCCACAAACCGACGGTAATACCCTGCCAATCCAAGGAAACTGCGAACCTCCTTCACATTCTTCGGAGGTTGCCAAGAAGACACTGACTCAATCTTCGCCGGGTCGACCTTAATCCCCTCGGCAGTCACTACATGGCCAAGGAATGCCACCTCTGACATCCAGAACTCACACTTGGATAGTTTAGCATATAGCTGACTATCCTGTAGAATCTGCAGCACTGTCCTCAAGTGTCCGGCATGCTCCTCTCGACTTCTAGAGTAAACTAGAATGTCGTCGATGAAGACCACTACAAACTGGTCTAAGAAGTCGATGAAAATTCCATTCATCAACTCCATAAATACTGCTGGCGCATTAGTGAGCCCGAATGGCATCACTACAAACTCATAATGACCATACCTAGTCCGGAATGCCGTCTTAGGTATGTCCTGGTCTCTCACCCTCAGCTGGTGATAACCCGATCTCAAATCTATCCTCGAGAACACTGATGCTCCGTGCAGCTGGTCCAACAGATCATCTATGCGAGGCAATGGATACTTATTCTTGATGGTGACCTTGTTCAACTCTCTGTAGTCGATACACAGTCTCATCGATCCATCCTTCTTCCTCACAAACAGCACTGGTGCGCCCCAGGGAGAAACACTAGGGCGTATGAAGCCCTTCTCTGCTAACTCCTCTAACTGCTTCTTCAGCTCAAGCAGCTCTATCGGTGCCATGCGGTACGGGGCCTTCGAGATCGGTCTCGTGCCCGGCTCTAACTCGATGCTAAAATCCACACTCCTCTGTGGGGGTAGCCCTGGTAAGTCGTCCCTGAAGACCTCTGCAAACTCACATGCGACTGGTATCTCCTCTACTGTCAGGCTCTTGCGCTCCTTCATGGCATAACACCAGAAGGCCTCGCAACCCTGTGCTATCAATCTGGCTGCCCTCACTGCACTGATGACTGTGCCGGACTTTCCGAGATCCCAACCTCGGAATATAACTCTGTGGCCCTCCTCCGTGGCAACAGTCACAGTCCTCCTACCAATATCCAGGACGGCTCCATGTCTAGTCATCCAATCAATCCCTAGTATCACGTCCTCATGTGCTAGGGGCATGACTAGAAAATCTACTAACCAAATCCGGCCTCCCAGGTGAATAGGGCAATCAAAAATCTCTCGAGATCCCCTAACCTTACCCCCATCTGGTAACCCAACCACGAAAGGTACACCCTCTACTGTAGCTAAGGACAACCTATCTACACATGCATCTGATATAAAGGAGTGTGTGGCACCCGTATCAAATAAAACACGCACAGGTAAGTCATGGATCCAAATGGTACCTGTGGTCGGAGGTGCTGCAGGCTGCTCAGTGCTCCTCAGCTCAAACACTCGTGATGGTCCTCCTCTAGTATCAGTGGTACTACCACGTCCTCTGCCACGACCTGACTCCGGTGCAGCACTGTATGAAGCAGGATGTCCTGGAGCCCGGTACTGCTGCTGCTGCTGGCTCGGAGCTCGGTACTGAGGGGGTCTCTGCACACTCTTCTCAGCACCTGCAGGCGAAGATCCCTGCTGAGAAGAAGCCTTGCCCTGACGGCAGAAGGTAGCCCTGTGTCCCGGCTTCCCACAAGTAAAGCAAGTGACCAGTGGTTTCGGGCAGTCTGGCTTAATGTGATCACGGCCACCACAGTTAAAGCACTGTCGATCTCCACTGGGTGTCCGGACTGTAGAGTGATAGCTGGACCTCCCCTGAGTCTGTCCTCTACTATGGCCTGCTACTGCCCCACTGCTACCAGCATGTCCTGTCCTCTGCCGCTTATCCGGCCCACCAGACTGTGCTGCTTTCCTAGAAGCTGGCCTATCTCTCTCATAAGCAGAAGCCCTATCCTGATAATCAGACAAGGTCTCACAGCGGAATCCAGCCAGGTAGGATCGGGTACTCTCTCTCAACCTCCTGGAGAAAAGATAAACATGCTGCTCTTCTGGAGGTGCAGATGGTCCAAGCAAAGTCAACTCCTTCTGAAACTTCTTAATGGCTGCAGCAATCGGGATATCCTCGAATCCCGCCTCAATGAAATCCTGGAATCTCTCCCTCCTCAGCGAAACTGGGCAGTACCTGTCTCTGACAATGGTCTTCATCTGCTCCCAGCTGGTGACTCGGCTGCGAATGGTACGCCACCATGAATGAGCATCATCTGTGAAGCAGGTCTGTATCAAATCCACCTGTCGGTCCACGGGGCAACGTATGGCCTCCAAAGCAGTCTCAATCTTCCCTATCCAGTGCTCCACCTCTAGCCCTATCTCTCCGCTGAATGAGGGGACCTTCTGAGAGTTGAAAGCCTTCAACCACTCATCCGGTCTCGGTGCTCTGGCTCCAGTAGGTGCTCTATCAACAGCAGCCCTCCTCTCAGATACAACCGGCACCTGAGACACTCCCTGTGTCACCTGAGCTGACCTAGCCGGCTCCACTGATGGTACCTGAGTAAGCCTCTCCACTCTGGCAGCTTCTTCCCTGCGCTCAACATAGGCTCTGAACTCTCTATACTCCGATGCTCCAATAGAGACACGTCCCGACTCAGTAGAACGAGCTCCCTGTGCTCCTGACCTAGCGGCGGGCACAGGCCTGACCTCGGGGCCTACACTCTCAGCTACTTCCTCTACAGCAACCTCTGGTACGTCTGCTGCAGGTGTGTCATCTCGAGGGACTCGTCCTCGACCTCTCCCTAGTGGAGGTCTACCCACACGACCACGCCCTCTGCCAGTAGGGGTGCTATCAGCTCTATCCTGCCTGACTGGGGGAAGGGGGGGACGACCCCTACCTCGGCCAGTCACTTGTGCAGCCCTAGTACGTGCCATCTGCACGAACAGTAATCACTATAGTTATAACTAGCTAATCTATCATAGCATTACAAGTCCATAAATATTCTAAGATTACCGAGATCCGCAGAGGTAGTGGTGGTCGTCCGTACTTTCTATCCCAACCCGACTCGGTATGCATTTAAAACCAAAATTTTTCGTTGGAAAACTCAGACCCCTTTCGGGTTCTGTTTATTTACTTATACGACCTTTTTAGAAGATGCAAGTGCCATTGTTGCCAACCTAGAGCTCTGATACCATGTTGTAACACCCCAAATTTTACAACTTAGGGAGTTACTGGTTAGGACCGCACAGTGGGTCCCGACCTTAGTTTGACAACAACTTAACATGATCTTACAACAAGGCACCGATAAGGAAAAGCTAAAAATCATAAAATAGTTTTTATCAATGCATGAATGTGACCAGATCGACTACAGCCGGAAAAACAATATATCAAGGTACGGAAGGAACAAAGTTCAACAGAAGAACCCACAAATGCAAAAACTGCAAAAAGTCCTAAAGTACGACACCCCGGCTGACCACTACCATCTGGATCACTCGGCATCTGCTCTAACCTGTGTCAAATCTAAACAATATATCAACCGTTAGCTAACTAACCAAATATAAGCAAATGACAACAGCACAAACACAAACAGAAACAAAAATAAACAAACAGCATGCTGGCACTCAACAAATTATTATCTGTTCTTTAAGTGATTCACATTATTCAATTTAAGTTGTGGCACGAGAACTATTTTTAGTTCTCGCCTCCGTTCCTTATCCAACTGGTGTAGGTATAGCTGACTTCCTTTGGTAGCGTCACTACAAACCATGTGTGGACTAGTCCCGAAAGAAACCCCCAGCGCCCGGCGAGCTACTGAGCGGAATGCCACCGCCCGTTACTCTTAGGCCAAAATACAGGTCGGTATTTATATATCACAACCTATCTCTCTAACATGTCAATCACACACCACCATCATCATTGTACTCATATTTAGCAGTCAGCTAAGTAAGCCCAAAGGACTTACCTGTTATAATGCTCGACTCCTTAGTAATCACTTGCTCTGTAACTGTACTCACTCAGTTGCCTGTTAAAGGCGATAAGTGTATTAGCACACTTTTACGTAGATAGAAGTCTAAGACTTCTGAGATTAAATAATTATGAAGACGTACTAGCTACATTGTTAGTTGTAGGGTACAATGACCATTTTACCCTTCATTCCGATTTTCTCGAAGACCCTAAAATTCATGTCCAAACTCCTATTTGGAGTTCTAAAATATATCCTAACTCTTAGAATTTTATTAGGTGCGAAACGGACATTTTTCTTATGTTTAAATTTTCCGGAAGAACCGAAAAAGGTCTAACTTCGGCTCTAAATATAAAATTCTTAATGGCTTATAAAATTCCCGAATTTATTATCTAGATAATCTATGAGGTTCTATCTAGCCTTAGAAGAAAGAATTTCACTAAACTGTTCAGCCAATATTTTTATAATAATTCCCAAAGTCGGTTCCTCACTCTACTTCTTATACTTAGCCAATTTTCCTAAGTTCAAAAAAAACTGCTCAACTACCTAACTTCGGGAGCTCGTAACTTTCAATCCGACCGTTCATTTCTCACCAAATTTTAATATGATAAACTACATATATCCATCTACAACATATCCGAAATTCAACGGTGGATCTTTATCCAAACATTTTATAATTGTTCGACAAGGTGGGCTGTTCGAAACCTAAACGCTGAAGGAATAAAATTAATTTACAGCAGCCATTTCCACTCATTTATGCACATACTCAGCAGCTCGTTTTACGTTATTTATGCTAGGCTTAACAACAGCAGTTCACAACACATGGGTGACAGCGAAAACGAAGAGGGACGGAGCAAGCTTACGAATTCTGCAAATCCGGCGTTAAGAGTTGGCGGGTTTCGGCGTCTCCTTCGGCTGTAGAGAATTGACTCGTATCCTCTCTTGCCTTTACCGTTCTGCTGGCCGGCTATCACTGCAGGATCCGTGAGGGACCGATCTATTCGATTAGTCATACGGAATAGGAGATAAAGAAGGGTATGCGCTGCACTTTACTTACGATCGAAGGCTGCGGAGTCGGCTGCAATGATCACGACAGGAGGCGCTGGAGGGAGGCTGCAGACTCGGTGGATGGCTGGCGGCGTGCTGGGTGGACGCCGGAAGTAGTGGCTGAGGACGGCGGCGGCTGCGGTGCAATCTCCTGGGAGCGAACAGCCTTGCGGTGAGTTCCGGACAGGTTCGCGTATCAAAGGAAATCTAGCGGTGGAAGGGTTAGGTTCGACTTACCGATGGCCGGCGGCGCGGTGGGGTGCCAGGCGTGGCAGCGGCGGCGGCCCTTCCTTCCTCAGGCGTCGGCGAGCCTTGGCGGCGGCGGTGGTTGCGGTTTCTCCCTCTCAGCGGCAAGGCGCAGCGGTATTGCAGAGGCGTTCGATTGGAGCGTTCAATTTACGCAGGATTAGAATTAGGTTTTATTAATTAGGTTAATTAATTAGGTTAATTAGATTAGTATTAGGAATGGGCTGGCTGGGTTGGACCGGAGCTTTGGGCCTAGTAGCGGGTTAATTCCAATCCAACTCTTTTTAGGACGGATCCGGAACTCATTAAAGTGCGGGAATTTATATAATACGGAATTATTTTCCGTATTTATAAATTATAATTGATTTTATTTTAAAAGCGTAAATTATTCCCGGGGATTTAATTTATCATTTTATGTGAATCTAGGTCACATAAAATGATAAAACTAAACTCGTTTAATTTAACAGATTTATTTATTTGCCATGATCTCCTCGAGCTTGTATGATTTCCCTTAACCGGAACTTAAAATTTTCGGTTATTACATTGAGAATTTTTCAAAATTCTCAAACCCTCCCTGATCATCTATTCTTTCAAAGTTAACACCTACATCTTCGCCTATTGCATCTACATCTCTTTTACCCTACAAGAGTTCCTTTTGTTAACCCCTTACAAGTCCCTTTCACATCTTCCTCACCTTCCTTGGCTAGTGATCATATTCCAAACCCTTTACCTCCTTCCACAACAACTCTAAGATCTTTCAGAATCCCTAAATCTCCTCCTCACTGACAAGATTTTTGTATGTCATTCTTCCAGATCTTATGTTGATCAAATTTCTGCTTGCTTTCTTCTTCACCATCTTCCACAAGAATACATTGTCTCTTGTTCCAACATTATCTACTTTTTTGAACCCACATCTTTTCACCAAGCTCAAGAAGATCCTCATTGGATAGAAGCCATGAATAAAGAGTTATAAGCCTTGGAGGATAACAATACTTGGGAGATAACTTCTTTACCTACTGGACATAAACCTATCGGTTCAAAATGGGCTTACAAAATCAACTATCGACAAGATTGATCTATAGAGAGGTACAATGCTAGATTAGTAACGAAAGGCTATAATCAAGTGAAGCGTAAGGATTATAAAAACACCTTTTGTCTTGTGGCAAAGTTTTCCACTGTTAGAGTTTTACTAGCTCTTACTTATTATAGAAATTGGCCACTCCACCAGTTAGATATCAAAAATGCTTTTCTTCATGGGTTTCTTGATGAAGAAGTTTATATGACTCCACCACCATGGTATACTCTTCCTACTCCAGGACAAGTATGTCATCTTAACAGATCTTTGTATGGACTCATTCAAGTCAGTCGACAATGGAATGTGGGGTTAACAATAACTTTGACACACTTGGGCTTCACACAGTCTAAACAAGAATATTCCCTATTTGTCAAGTGCCAATATTCTAGTATAACCATTGCTCTTGTCAATGTTAATGACATGTTATTGACTAGTGATTCTCCATTTGAGATAGATCATGTCAAAAAAACATATTGATAAGGTATTCACTATCAAAGATCTAGGTCTTGCTCGTTTCTTTCTAGGGATGGAAATTTCAAGATCACCTCAATGCATCCATTTAAATCAAAGAATGTACATCTTTGATATTCTCAGAGATTCTAACCTTATGGATTGTAAGCCTATGTCTTCCCCCATGCAAGCCAATCTCAAATTAACTCCAAATATGGGTGTTATCAGTTGTCGTTATATCCTATAGATCTACTCGTTTTTATGTTGAAAAACAAAAGAAAACGAAGAACAGAAGAACATAAAACAGTTTTGCGTGGTTCGGTTTTAAAACCTACTCCACGGGATCCCCAAGATCCAATCCACTATAATATCGTTTCAAGGTTACAACAAGAAGGCAACAAGATCGAAAAACTCATACAACTCAAGAACAAGAACAAAGGCATAAGAAGAAGATGATACTAATCTTTGCTTCTTCTTGTATGTTCGTAGGAAGGACACACTTCATCGGGGAGGACAAGCCTTAGCTGTCAAACAACAGATTCTTGAGAAAACGGGAGTAACGTTTTCTATTTAGGGTTTTGCTCAACACATGAGCTGATGAAAGTTTTTGGAGTTATGGCTGTGTAGAGGAGGTAAGAAGAATATATAGCTAGGTTTGGACAGCTTCTTCATCAAAACGCAACACTCTATTTCAACCCATAGTCTAGATTATTTAAAGTCGGCCGGCTCAGTTGTTCAAGTAAATGAGCCTCGTATCCAGGCTTCTCACTCTTCATTTGAGTAGCATACCAACAATCCATTATATCCCATTTAAATACAAAATTGGGCTTATAACCATCATATCTTAGGAATTATTTCTCTACAAGTTGCCCTTCTAATTCTAAGCAATGAAACTTTAAAATTTTGTGGATTGGAATGTCCGTCATCGGATCCAAATGGTTTTCCTACGGAGGTACCTGCAAATGATGAAAAATTTCTACAGATAATAAATTTGTTAGTATTAACATTTTTTGTACCAAAATCTGCAGGATTAACTTCACCTTTTAATTAAGCTCTTTTCTTCAACCTATTTTCGAATATAGTGGAACCTCACATCAATATGTTTGGTTTTCTCATGGTATACCGGATTACCGGATCATTACACAAATATAGAGCACTTTGGTTGTCCATGTGGAGAGTAACAACATACTTCCTATTTTCAACTTCAGTTAGAATTCCTTGCAGCCAGATGGCTTCTTTACAAGCCTCCGTGACAGCAACGTATTCAGCTTCAGTTGAGGAAAGAGCAACAATGGACTACTGCTGCGATTTCCAGGATATACAGTTGCCACACCACCTGTGAACAAAAGCAATAGTAGATTTTCTATTGTCTTTGTTACTAGCGTAATCGGAATCAACATACCCAAACAGATTGTTTTCAGAATCATGACACTCATATTCAATAGCTAAATCAGAAGACCCTATAATATATTTCAGCAGGAATTTCATTGCAGTCTAGTGTTTTTCAAAAGGATCACACATGAACCTGCTGAGAATACTAACAGCAAAAGCTAGATCTGGATGAGTACAAATCATGGCATACATGACAGAACCTACTACATCATCATACGAAATAGATTTCACACGAGATTTTTCAGTATATGACAGATTGTAGGTTTTAGTCAAGTCAAGGTGCCCTCCTAAGGGTATACTATTAGGATTAGCTTTGATAAGGTTAAACATATCAAGTACTTTACGCATGTAATCACCTTGTGAAAGCCAGATTTTACGTTTTGATCTATCTCTAGTTATCCGGATGCCTAGAATCTTTTGAGCTGATCATAGGTCTTTCATGTCAAAACTAGATTTCAAAGCCCTTTTAATATCATTGATTTTAATCTTTGATTTGCATATCAACAGAATATCATCAACATATAAACCACATATAAGGGGCAATCACTTTCAACAAATTTGAAGTACAAACATACATCATATTCACTTCTAGTTAAACCTATCCTTTTCATGCAACTATCAAATTTTATATTCCATTGTCTGGGGGACTGTTTCATCCCATATATAGACTTTTTCAGCAAGCAAACATGATCATGTTTGATTTTATCTATAAAGCCCTGTGGCTGACTCATGTGAATAGTCTCATCTAAATCATCATGCAGAAAATCTGTTTGACATCCATTTGTTCAATTTCATAATCATAAACAGTAGCCATAGCTATAAGAAGACGCAGAGTTTTATACTTAACAACAGGTGCAAAGATTTCATTATAATCTTCACCTTCTCTTTGGGTGAACCCTATAGCAACTAACCTAGCTTTGTATATAGGTGGTTCTTTAGGAGTAACACCTTCTTTCAGTTTATATATCCATTTACATCTAATAATCCTAGTAGTTTTAGGTTTAGGAACCAAAATCCAGGTTTTATTAGCATGCATGGATTCAATCTCCTCTTTCATAGCAGATTTCCAATTTTCAGCATGTTTACAACTAACAGCTTGGTCATAGAAATCAGGAGTATATGTGTTCACAACTTCAGCAATTAGAAAAGCATAGTCCACAATATGATCTAATTTCTAAATATTAGGGTCATAAAAGACATATTCAGATTCAGCTAAATGAATGCCAGGAATTCTAAAATCAGGATATTTAGGATTTGGAATGACATTACGAGTTGGTATATCCTAGTTAACTGATATTCATTCAAAGTAGGCAAAGCAGGAATATTATTATGCACACCAGAATCATGCAATACAAGCAAATTATCATGCACATCAGAATTATGCAATGCAGACAAGTTGTCAGATTCAGTAGGATTACTATCCTCAACTTCTATCCTAGAGGAATTAGACTCAGTTTGATCATCTAAAGCATATGGACTATTAACCTCCCCACATGATTGTTGAGGTGGGGAACTGCTATTAGGAGTAGAAGAGCCAAGAGAGCTCAACATTGGAGCTGTACCAATGTTCAAATTCTTCCTCAGCAGGCTCATGAGAGTCACTAGGGTTGTAGAACTGAGTTTCATTTTCTTTTTCAATATTGTTTTGGTAAGACAAATTGTTCCTATTTTTGAAATAAAATCCAGTTTTTACAAAAGTGACGTCTCTACTTGTTATTACTCTATATCCTCCAAGCTGGACGAGTAAAACTTATAACCTTTCACACCCTCCGGGTAGCCTATCATAACACACTTAAGAGCTCTAGCATTTAGTTTACCATCTGAATGTTTTGCATAAGCAACACAACCAAATGGCCTCAAGTGTGATATGTTAGGCTTTGAACCAGTCCATATTTCTTGTGGTGTTCTAAACCCAATGGCAGACGAGGGGGACTTGTTTATGAGATTAGAAGTTGTGACAACAGCCTCTCCCCACATACTCTGTTTCATACCAAAAGAAATAAGCATGCACCTAGCCTTTTCTAGAAGAGTTCTATTCATACGTTCATCAATGCCATTTTGATGAGGCGTTCCAGGTACAATCATATGGCGTTTTATGCCATTTTCATCATAAAAGGTACTAAAGGATGCATTACAAAACTCTAACCCAGTATCTGTCATAAGACATTTCAGTTTATACTCAAACTAACTCTCTACCTTGATTTTCCAAAGTTTGAACATGTCAAAGGTTTCACTTTTGGACTTCAATAAGTATATCCAAACCTTTCTAGAGTAGTGATCTATCAAAGACAAAAAATATTTTCTACCTCCAATAGTTTCAACTTAGATTGGGCCCCATAGGTCAGAATGAACATACTCAAAGAGGTTTCTCAGCTATGTAGGTAGATTTATTAAAGTTAGACCTAACAACTTTACCAAAAACACAATCTTCACAAATACTCAAGTCAGAGGGTTTTTATATCAGATATCCATGTCTAAACAAGTAATGTAGACCTTTATTTCCTATGTGTCCTAATCGAGAATGCCAGATGGTGGTAAGATCTTTATTCATTTTAGGTGCAGAATCTAAAGCATTTATTTCAGGAGAACCTGCAATATGATAAATACTGTTTTTCTTAATACTTTTCAGAATGACTTAACCATCTTTGGACACATTTCTTATACATTTGTGAGTGTGGATATGACAGTTCAAATCATCAAAAACATATTTGGATAAAAGATTCCATCAAAGGTCAAGCACCACCTAACTTGTTGTAAGACTCTAACTTAGTTATCATGCATCCTAAAGGGCATAGTGCATATTCCTTTAATAGGTAGAGAAGAATGATCTCCTAACCTAACCTCCCCCTCATCAGATTTATGCTGAAAATCAAAATAATGTTCATGGAGAGTGGCATGCAAGGTACAACCAGAATCTAAAATCAAATCATTCATATCAGAGGTATGAACACACAATAACAGTTCATTATCATAAAAGCAAGAAGAAGACTCCACCAAATTAGTATTACCATTTACGGATTTTTCATACTCATCTTTCTTCTTCTTTTTACAATATGGCCTCTAATGCCACAGTAAAAACACTTCACATTCTTTTTATGTGGCTTAGTGTTGTTACTTTTTTTATCAGTACCCTGATTATTGCTAGAATTTCCCTTATTGAACGCATTTTTAGCATGTTGTTGTTGTTTTTTATTTTTGCCCTTAGCAAACATAACCTCCTGATGTTTACTATCCTTTCCACTATTTCTAGATTTAGTTTTGAAGACCTTCATATCCTCATTCTTTTGTATGACAAATTCTAAGATTTTATCTTTTGTCAAAGTGTCATTATTATATTGTATCACATCCTTAGTCATTTTTAGAAAGTTGTCCATGTTCTCTTCTAATATATGACTAACATCCATTTTAAAATTGAACAATCTACACAACAAACTTATCCTAGAGGGCATATACTTAGTCAAGTAAAGTTTTTCTAAAGCATCCCACAACTCTTTAGCATTAGTTTTAGCAAGAACTTGTCTACCTACTTCATTTGTAAGTCTTAGCATTATTTCTGAGTGAGCAAGCAAGTCAGTTTGGTTTTTAGCTTTATATGTGACACGTTCCTCATAATCAGATGCTACAACACTCCAAACCTTTTCTTTTATCAAAATAGCTTTCATTTTGACTTGCCACATGACAAAGTCAGAACGGCCATCATATAGCTTTATTTTGGTTGTTTCACCCATTTACAAGAGAGAAATGAATGAACCAGCTAGGGTTAAATCTCAAGGCAATACCCTAGGGCCTGAGACTTAGCTATAAAGGGAGCTTGCTTAGCACAAACAAAGAAAACCCCACCACAAGTTCAGTAGGTCTAGAGTCCTTTGAACCATTTTATGGTTCAAACAACTCAACACTATACTTATTGACCCTCATGAGTTGTCCGTAGAGCCTAACGGAAATCCCAACTCACTTAGAACTTAGTATTTCTAACAAGTGCTTTCACCTTTACCTAGGCTTTGACTACTTGTTGTATATACAAGTTCTAAGATTTAGAATTAAAACAAGCTAGATTACCAACTTATTTTAACTCTAGATCTTCTATCCTAATGCAAAAAGTAAAAGGGATAGAGAGAAATAATAGAGGCCCTTATTACAACCCTTAGTTCCGGAAAAATGGACCAAAACCTACAATTTGGAAACAAGGACCAGATTAGCACATAGTAATACACAAGAATCATTGAATTAATATGCCGATAAATCTTGGTGCCAGATGCATGGTTGCTAGCAGCTTTGTTCCTTGTAACAAGTAGGAACCTCGTCTTTTCTTCACCACCGAAAAACAGATTCAAAGAAGAGAGATAACCTCTACAAAATAAGAATCAGATTGTGATTAGTTCAAAAAACACACAATAATATTTTCGGTTCAAAAAGAAAGCAACGGAAGATATATATATATATATATATATATATATATATATATGTAACTCAAGATCCGAAAAGAAAAGAGAGAGGGAAAAAAAACCTAAAGCAAATATACAAGACGTAAAAGCAATTGTTTTATTTTTAAAAAAAAAGAAAAAAGGCAAAGTTTTCACTAAAAACAAAAAATTCAAAGCACTATCACTTTTGAAAGTTTTTTTTTTTGAAAGGTTGGTAAGTAACACCCGGTTCGATTGGCTTCGCCGCTCTACATCCGGGACGGGAATAATTCGTGGCCCATTGTTGGGGGATACCCTCCCAATATCAGTTTTTCCATACATGCCGCCAGGAGGATTCGAAGACTTTTGAAAGTTACTTTTTGAAAAATAAATCAAATGCACCGTGAGCTATTCAAAAACTGTGATTTTAAAGCAAATATCTTTTTTTGAACTTGGACAGTACACTCGGTGAAAGCACATTATATTTTTAACCAAAACAGTGTACTATTCATATGTTGTTACTAGTGAAAAGAGATGTGAGACAACAAAGAAAAGCACAACAGATTTGGAAAAAACGCAATAGATGACAAACACAGATTTACAAGAATTCAACCAAAAACACAACAAATCTACACAAGAAACAAACAACTAACATGCTCTGATACCAATTGTTGTCATTATATCCTATAGAACTACTTGTTTTTATGTTGAAAAACAAAAGAAAACGAAGAACAAAAGAACACAAAGCAGTTTTACGTGGTTTAGTTTTAAAACCTACTCCACGGGATCATCAAGATCCAATCCACTATAATATCGTTTCAAGGTTACAACAAGAAGGCAACAAGATCGAAACGATATAAGCTCAGATTTCAAGCTTTAAAAACAAACTCATACAACTCAAGATCGAACAAGCACAAAGACATAAGAAGAAGATGATGATACTAATCTTTGCTTCTTCTTGTATGTTCATAGGAAGGACACACTTTGCTGGGGAGAACAAGCCTTAACTGACAAACAGCAGATTCTTGAGAACGGGAGTAACATTTTTTGTTTAGGGTTTTGCTCAACACATGAGCTGCTGAAAGTTTTTGGAGTTATGGCTGCGTAGAGGAGGTAAGAAGAATATATAGCTAGGTTTGGACAGCTTCTTCATCAAAACGCAACACTCTATTTCTCAGCCTATAGTCCAGATTATTTAATGCCGGTCGGCCCAGTTGTACCAGTAAATAAGCCTCTTATCTAGGCTTCTCACTCTTCATTTGAGTAGCATGCCACCAATCCAATATATCCCATTTAAATACAAAATTGGGCTTATAACCATCATAACTTAGGAATTATTTCTCTACACTATCTTTGATCAACCTGACTCTTATCGAAGATTGATTGAGAGACTTTTATATCTTACTTTAATCAGACCTGATATAGCTTTTCCTGTCCAACAACTGAGTCAATTTCTTTGTTGCCCTCGTGTGCCACACTGGAATGCATCTATTCATCTTCTCAAGTATCTCAAAGGCTCTATGGATCTAGCTTTAAGTTATATATCTGATAATGATCTCACTCTTACATCATACAGTGATGTTGATTGAGGTTCATGTGCTTTTACTTACAAGTTTACTTCTGGCTATTGTCTCTTCTTAGGTCAAGCATTGGTCTCTTGGAAAACAAAAAAAGAAGAAAACAGTTCCAAAGTCATCAACAAAGAGTGAATATAGAACCATGTAGGCTACCACAACTGAGATTATCCGGATGGAAGGATTATTGAGAGATTTACATGTTCCAGTCTCCCTTTCTATACTATTGATGTGCGATAACAAAGTTGCCCAACACGTAGCTGCCAATCCTATATTTGATGAACCCACTAAAAATCTACGTATCGACTGCCATTTAATACGAGATGAAGTACTAAAGGGATTTATATCCACTGTCCATGTCAAATTTTCTCTTCAAATTGCTGATTTGTTCACCAAAGCTTTAAGCTCCCCGCAGCATTCCTTCTTATCTCACAAGCTTGGTCTTGTCTCCCCATAACCAGCTTGAGGGGATATAGAAGCATATAGTATGCATGGTTATATAAGAGAATAAGAGGGTTTGTTATGTAAATATAAAAGAAGTACAACAACTTTTTGTTAGTTGCTACGAGATGCCTATAATGTATGATTTGATTTTCATTCATAATAAACACAATTTCTCTTCTCTTCCGCAAACTCTTATCTACATGTGTTCATAGGATCAACATATGATAAAATTGTTGAATCGAATATCTAAAGCTACGGATCGGATCAAATATGCGGATATGCTCACCCGAAATTGCGGAGAGCAATTACTAACTTGCTATTGCTATGTGTTTGCCGGGTGCAGTCCCGGTCCGCCCGCACCCGAATTCTTTTGGCGTTGATTTTTTTTCTGCCGGTTGGTTCATTAAAAAGCAAGTTTAAGCTATGACTATTCTCTAATCCCATCCAAACCCCAGAACCTGATAAAAGAAGCAACCGGAACCGGGAAGAGAGATCCGTGCAAATTTCTTCCGATCCAAACAAATTTCTTCTTTCCCAGAATCGGAATTCAATTGCCACTCCGTCGAAAAGTCCGATCTCTTGGAGTCATTAAGTCGTAAACATGGGCAAGAGAGGGAGAGCAGCTGTGGTGGTACTAGGCGATATTGGTCGCAGCCCCCGAATGCAGTATCACGCCCTTTCTCTCGCTCGTCAGGTACACTATCTTCAATATTACCCAGTTCTTCATATGCTCACCAGCTTAACTATTTTAAAAAATTTTAATTCGGGTGCTGTTTTTGAGGTCAATCCAAAATTTACATGATCTTCAAGTTGAATGTTTGTTGCATATTGGGGTCGGTGCTTGTAGTCATATATGGGTTAGCTTGCCTTGTGTAATGGAGATTACCAATCGTGTTATTTTTAATTCTTGACTGTGCTACGAGATTTGACATTTCCCCCAAATCACGTTGTTGTTTTAAATTTGCATAGCTCTTGTTTAATGGTTGGTATTCTTGATTGCTTGCAGGCTGGTCTTGAGGTGGACATTGTTGCATATGGAGGTGATTGATGTGTTTAGTTTGCCTATTGAAAGATGGTGTTCTATTATGATATGAGAGCAATCACACTTGTAAATGAGCAGTGAGGAAGTGGATATAAACTTCCAAACATTGCGCAATTTGAGAAAGTAGATAAGATTACAAATTGATAAAATTTAAGAGTTACAATATGAACACTTGATGGTTTAGGGACATCAAGTTATGCCATAATGTTTATGATATTTATCTACATTTAGATTGTTCTAGTTGATTTCTTACATTTTCTTTCTGTGAGTTTATCAAATTTTATGTCATGCCTGAAAGGTGCATCATCCTGTGCAGTGATTTAGGTTCTCGACATTGTTGAGAACATCACTTATGGCCTCTTCTACTATTGATTTTTCTTAATAGTTTATAATCTGTTATTTACTTAGTGTAGATCTGATGCTGATGCGTACCTTGCATGAATATGATAGGCTCTCAACCCCATTCTTTAATTTTGGAGCATCCTGCGATTCATTTGCACAAAATGGTAATGAATCTTGGACAATTGCTTCATCATTATATATTAATCCGACTGTTTAGTTCTTGCTAATTATCTTTTCCCATCACAGACACAATGGCCTATAATTCCAAAGAGCCTACCCAAGATACTTCATCCCTTTATGCTTCTGCTCAAGCCAATAGCTCAATTCATTATGCTTCTCTGGTTCCTTTGTGTCAAAATACCTGCTCCAGATATTTATCTAGTGCAGGTAAGCTTGATTTTGCTATAATATTTTCTTGGGAGTTACTGAAATATATCTTGGCTACTCTTACAAATTTTTCTCACTTTGTATGAAGGTTTACTTTGATCCATTGTTGATAAAGCATATGCTTGCATACAAAAATTTCAGTTCATGCAATGTGCTAGTTTTTCAGTTTATGGTCTATCCAACAAAAAAGCGGTCCAGGTCATATATCAGAATGTGTTCTCGCAACTATGTTGTTTTATTTAAGCTGTTAGTATCTTTATTTGATCTCCCACAGAATCCACCTTCTGTACCAACTTTAGTAGCTGTTAGATGGGCAAGTTGGCTAAGGAGCTCTGCTTTCGTTGTGGACTGGCACAACTTTGGTTACACTCTGCTGGCTTTGTCAGTTGGCAGAAGAAGCCGATTTGTAGCAGTTTATCGCTGGTAAGATATTAACCGTCCCTGAATATGAATATCTTTGATGCATTTATCTTCTTGGATGTAATCATATGTTAGTGATATATTTTTTCCCTCTCAGGATTGAGAAACGTTATGGAAAAATAGCTGATGGTGCTTTATGTGTGACAAAGGCAATGCAGCATGAATTGCAGCAGAATTGGGGAATTAAGTAAGAGGGTCAGACCAGATCTTGTGTGTTCTTTTATTCAATTTCTTTTTTGGGTTCAGTTGTGTTGTTTTGACACTTATACATTGTTTTTTTCCTCGGTTGAATAAATAGTGCCACTGTACTCTATGATCAGCCTCCTGAATTCTTTCGCCTTGCTTCACTCGAGGAAAAGCATAAGGTACTTTCTCTTTTCTTCATTCTTGCCTCTTTCTTTCCTATTTTTTAATTAGCAGGTGTTGATTCTTTGCAGTTATTTGCTAGATTGGATCAAGGACTCAAGCAGTGGCCTGATGTTCGAGACTGGATAAGCCAAGGTAATTTTCTGTCCGGCTGATCTGCTCAACTTCAACATTCTTTAATCAGTCACAACTCACAAGCTTTCCTCAGGAAACAGAGAAATGATGGAGCCTATAAATGAAACTCTATTCACTACTATGGTTGGAGCTACTGTTGTTGAGAAGCCACACAGGCCAGCACTTATTGTCAGCAGTACTAGTTGGTGAGATTTTCTTAACAGGAAATTACTATATTTGTATATAGCTCCAGGATGAGTACATGATACAACTTGGTCACCTGAACGGTCTACATACATGTATGTTGTGACTGAAGGTTGATTTTCATTCGCGTGTACTTGGTATGATTATCAGTTGAATTCTTGTTCCAAATTTGTAAGCTAGGCATTAATCAGTTGGTGGTCAGTCCCCATTTGCGTTTCATGAAAATGAAATGTATGTTTTCATCCATGTTGGTTCATTGCCTCTTCAGGGTGCAAATGACCCATGTGGTTTTGTATTGAGCTAAACATAGCAGCACCAAAATGAATGTCTAGAGAAGCTACCACTTACTCAATGAGGAAATAATCTTCATATAATACAATGTAACTACACTTTGTACAGGGCATTGATGCAGCCGAGCACCAGTAGTTTTCTAATATCGTTATTTCATTGTGCAACACCAGAAGAACACATTATATGAGAGAATTCTTTGGGGCTAGTTTTAAACACTTACGGTAATTTCATAAGATCCTTTGAGAGGGAAGTTACTTCTTTTCAGGGAGCTTTAAAAATAAAAGTCACTTTTTTCGTCACTGGCTCAACTTTTACAACATTGTGATTCATATCTTCCTTCTTATACAATCTGAAACAGGATATGTAATATACAAATGAGGTGTGGATTAGTTTTACTTCTTTTGATCCATTAATTAACTCAACATGCTTTATCTCAGGACACCAGATGAAGACTTTGGCATTCTTTTGGAAGCAGCTGTTATGTATGATAGACGAGTTGCTGCAATCTTAAATGAAGATGATTCAGTTGATGAAGAGATCTTTTGGCAAGAAACGTCTGAAGGAAGGCAACAACACCTGTATCCTAGGCTTGTATTCATAATTACCGGTCAGCCTTCTGTCTTGTGTTGTCAATTTTTTTTTCCGGTTCTTTGGTAATCAACAGAAGGCAATTGTTCATAAAGTTTTGCACGGGGTCTGCAGGAAAAGGGCCCGAGAAAGAAAAATATGAGGCGAAAATACGGAAGTTGCACCTCAAGCGTGTGGCGTTTCGAACTATGTGGCTGTCAGCTGAGGATTATCCGTTGCTACTTGGTATGCCATTTTGTACCTGATGCTTGCATTTTTCTTTGTTGGCTATTGTTTTCTGTTGCCTCTTTGTTTGCCCATTTTGATTGTTTGTTATGTCGATGATAACAGGATCAGCAGACCTGGGTGTATCTCTGCATACCTCCTCATCAGGATTGGACCTTCCCATGAAGGTATTATAGTATACTTAACTTTTGCTTAGAAGTTAATAGGTTTACTGCTTAATGATTTGAGAACTCTGTAACTTCCAATCTGATATTATTCTCACTTGCATCAGGTTGTAGATATGTTTGGTTGTGGATTGCCTGTTTGTGCTGCTTCATACTCTTGGTAAGATAGTTTTATCTCGTTTCTTCTCTACAAAATATAAAATATAGACTATTTGTCGACATATAATTGGATTCCTCTGAGTAATTTTGTATGCAATTGTTTTCAGTATTGAAGAACTCATTAAAGTTGAAAGAAATGGGCTTCTTTTCTCATCATCCTCTGAGCTTGCTGATGAACTTCTAGTAAGTGTTCAATTTTTTGCTTCATTATATGGCAAAAAGTGCTTGTGTATGCCTTTTATCATAAGTTTGAGGACATAAATGCACAAGTCTACACTATCTTTAAGTGTTGATGTGATTGAGATGCTAGTATATTAGCGGAATATAAGATCCTACTTTCCTATTGATGGTAAACTTTGTTAGTTTGAAGCCTTTTCAAATAATTCCTGAACATGTTTGGGTGTGCTTGCCAAACACCGTTTGCTTTCAGAAGGCTTCCGTTTCAGCATCTTATTACCTTAGCCTTATCACACTTTATAGATCATCATGTCTTACCAAGCATAATTCATCTGTCACGAGTTGACGAGGAGTGTGTGCTGACCTATACATATGCTAAATATCTTCCGGAGTGTGTGTTGACCTATACATATGCTGTAAAATCTCTCCAGATGCTTTTCAAGGGTTTCCCTGATGAGTGCGGCTCTCTGAAGTCCCTGAAAAACGGTGCGCTTGAAACTCAGTCTACTGCTAGCTGGGATCGTGAATGGGAGGAGCATGCCAAGCCCTTGGTTTTAGAGGCGAGTGAACCTTTTTCTTTCATCCTTCTATGGCAAAAAAATCAAGAAAGTTGATTTACAGTTTACAATGAGAGTTAAACCGTTGTACACTTGTACATAGCCTTGCGCTGCACATTCATGTGCTGATCCTTGTATCGTGTGCATCCAATCTGAACCGGGGCAAATATTTCTAATTTGCAACTCTCAAAATCAGTAGCCATAATCCAGATGAAAAAAGTGCCAATTTGTTTTCTGATCAGTTTCTGCTCAATGGTGAAATTTTCAGGTTATAACTCGGAACTGTGTCTGATATGAAGTTGCTTCCTCTGGTTTAACAACGGTGTTTCTGAACCTCAAGCGAGTGTAACTAACTTTCTATCTCCACTTAGTAGAAAAGAGTTTTCATGTTTACAACGGAAAATGTTTGGAAAGTAGATCAGTTTTGTTGATATACTGAATCAACATCAATTCCATTCGGAATCCATAGTTTTAAAGGATAGTTTGTTAAATAATGGACATGCCTGTCTTGCTTGAATTGATTGAAGAAGGGATGCTGTGCAAGTGTAAAATGTGCTTGAACTGATAGTTTTATGCCAAAATTTATACAAAGCCAGCATTGTGATTACCAAGGAATTCATTATTGGAAGACTCTAGTCCACCTTTATACCAAATTTATACTCAGTTTGTTGATTTTTATCTGTCTCATGCATGTCGGTCCTAGGCGTGCGATCATAAACTATGTATTTTCACTTTACATGCATGGTTGCAATTTCAGGAGAATATGTATTATATATGGTTGCCGTTTCAGGAGGATGTGTATTAAGAGGAGAAATAAGAACCAATATAAGCTTCTTATTCTAGGGTTGTTACATGAGACAAACTACTCCGGCTCGGTTCGTTCGAATAAACTCGTCTCGTTCGGTTAAAATAACACTATATGAGCATTATTTTAGGCGAGCTGGTCGGTTCGGGTTCGGCTCGGACTCAACTTGTTTATAAACGAGCCGATCTTAGCATGTTAGGGCTTGACTCGTTTTACTTTAACACACCAAACTTATTCTCTCATTACAGAAAAGACACCGAATATTAAAAAGCAAAGGTTGGAACATAACTTAATGCTAATTTCGAAATGAGATCAAGAAAATGCTTCTTATTCCTTGGCAAATCTTTAACCTGAATTAGATTAAACACTAAACTAAAATTATGCCTTTCTTTATTGAAAGGAAACTAAAATTATGCCTCAATTAATAATATTTAGGTACTTTAAAAAAAAGGTAATATTTAGGTACTAAATATGATCATGAGTGTCCCGCCGCTTCTTCAGTCCATTCTTCCGCACCGTCTCCTTCCACCGCCGATAGCGCAGGCGAAACCTCCACCGCCTTAATCTTTCTACTAGTAGTGTCCGCTCATGTTATTCGTCCTCTATCACTCTTCATCGTGAATCAACATATAATTCGATCAAAGAGTTCTTTCGATCACATCAGCCGACAACTAGTACAAGATTTTTATTGGCGGATCTGACATTACTCGTCCGGACCTCTTCAAGTCTTCAACAACAGCCAGGTCATCACTGCAACGGCCACGACAACAACATGCTGCCTTGTAGTCCGTGACAATAATCTGGCCGTTGTGGAATGTCTTCCCTCTGTTAAAGCGATCAGGTGAAGTCTCTGTCTACACCAAATCCTGGATGTAGCAGCAAGAGCTTTCCAGCCCTGCCTATTATATTGGAGCATAATGATATGGATTTGGCCGTTGTTACTTGTTGAAGCGCCGACGAAGTAGGAGCCCACTGTTTAGTGACATATATGTTTGATTGGAATGAACTGTTACAAGAGCCAGCATTCGAAATAATATTTGACAATTGACATCAAAATTGCTCGGAAGATTTGCTAAAAGAGAATGAGATATGCATATGACCCAAAGTTTCCCTTCAGGCTTAGCTGCGGTGTGATGGATGATGAACTACTGTGAAAATTTTCGATGATCTAGGGTTTTGTCCATGTAAAAACTTGCCATTGCATGTGCTTCATTGCGCATTTCATGGCTGGGACTTGTCAGCGCGAGAAGCCAAGATCTGATCAAATGTTGTAGCAGCAGTCATTTGATCATATGTGATGTATATAATTTTATTCATTATTGCCCCTTTCAAAACTGATTGGTTACTGTAGTTGCATTATATATGTGATTTTAGCAGCATTTTTCTTACAGAACTACACAGACGACATGGCCGGAGTATTGGTTATGGTTGGAGTTGTAGCCTTCTAATGGGACTTATTTGTTATCCAAATGTATCGTTTGTGATCTGTCCTATGGCATTTTAGGACCTAGACTTGTCTGTCAAGGCCCTTAAGGCACCATATTTTTGACATTATATCTTGCCTCTTGCTAGGCCTTATGAAACTAACAGTATTATATACATTACAGCTAGAGACACATGACAATGTTGAAATTTACCTCTGGATGGATATTGTTTAGATATACTTGCTTAAAGCCCTCACCAGACAATCCCTTAATTTATGTGTGTTTAGTTCAGGTAGATCTATGGCTAAACCTGCAACTTTGATGCGAGGAGGTATTCAACATAAACATGCCTAGGTAAGTCCATTATGAATGTAACTTGGAACAGTTGCTACTTGCTATGCTCAGCATGAATCTGAGATTGTTTACTGGACGATGATCTATGCTGTGACTGTACTGGAATAGTTTTAGTATGAGTCAGAAAGATGATTTTTAGAAGTTAAATTTAGCGATCTGATCTAACCTCATTCTACTGTACAGGCTAGGGAAGATGCTTACAAGTATGGAATATGCCTGTCCTGCTTGCCTTTTTCAATATATTGTTTTTACATTTATGTGCTGCTGCCTGCATATGATCTATGTAACATTGCTTGTTGTACATTGCGTCAGTTTTTGTTTATGACAATTGATATGTATGGTTTCTGTTCTGCCACGTGAACCCTTTACATAACCGTTAATATATTATTTCTGCATATGAATTATTAGTTTGTTTGTTTCTCAAATTTGATTAAATGTGTAAATAAATGTTTGCTAATGGTTTATGTTGAAAGCAATCATCTTAAGTGAAGAAAATGAATAATGGGATTACTTGGACAATAGGATTGAGTATGAGAAGAAAATATGTCATTTATGATATTGGACATAATTCTCCCATATTTTCTTGTTCACCATGCGTAATAGGTTTATGGGACCATGCTCTCACACATGATAACTTTCTTTGAGAAACTTGTGGAATATACGGTCAAGCACATGGCTCAGGTCCTTTTTGTTTCAGTTGGATTGCTGTATGCCCTTTTGAACTTTTCAAGCTTTTGTTAACTTCCAAAAGCCAATTTTTTTCTCCCCAAGCATAAAATATGCATCTTTTGCAGGCATTTTCGCATCTTAAATTTTGACGGCATTAATTTCCAAAGGGTAATTCTTGTACCCATATAATATCTTGCATGATAGAGCTATTCTTGTTTCTTTTGCATCAGTTGTATGCAAACAATGTTTTCTTAGGCTAGTACCAACTCACCCCTTTCCAATGCTCTGAGATATTTTCTTGCTGTATTGTCTATGCTCATTGAAAGGAAGCACATGTTATGTTCTAAGTCTAAGGCCTAGTCCAAGGCAAAAGAAAAAATAATCAAGAGTAATCAATCATAAGTTAGAAACAAATTGTTTTGAATTATAGTGGGTAATTGTATCTTGAAGATTGAGTGAATCCATGTGCTGTTCAATTAGTTGGCGAATGATTAAGTATTATTCAGTTATCAGATGGCTGACATTCTAGGAAGATCTTAGCCTCACATGGCAGCATGATTCTGCAGATCAAACTTATTCAATTTGGCTGCTAATGTGTACCCACCCTTGTATTGTTGCCTCTTATTCTTCCATGTGTTACCGTGCTGCAGAAATCCCTGGGAGATTTTCAGCCTCAAAAGTAATCAGGTATATAAATTTACTTGAGGTGGCACCTCTATTGGAAGATAGCATAAATTATGTATTGGAAATAAGAGTAATTTTGAACAGGAGTGGCATTTTGGAAATATCCTGACTTACTTTGGCGGCATAAATTCTGTGGATCAAACTTATTTGAATATTGGCTGCTAACTATTTTTATCCTTGTTTCCTGGGGACAGCAAATCTGTTATTAGATAATATGAAGTATATACAGTGAAGTTTAACCTAATAGTGATGTGTTATGTTCTTCAGGACTCAAGCATGCTGTATCTTAACATATAATTTTGCTAAAGAGACAAATCCTTGTAACTAAACCTTCTCTGCTCAGATTAAATGAATATCTACGCCAACGACCTTCTAAACAGTTTGCGAGTTTTATCACATATTGATAAACAGAGATCGTGATATTGAAACTACAGAGTTTTCTACATGGTATGATACCATTTTCTTTCGTTTATTTTATGTACTCAGTATTAGGTTCAAACTTATTTTACAATGTTTTTATAATTGTTGCAGACTTGCTGACCCATAAGAGATTATAGTAGATTTATTATAGCGTAAGCAATGACGATGGCTGAAGAATAAGGTACATTTAGGGAAGCTTAAGCAGTTGTTAAGCCACATGCATGAAAAAAGTGTGATTACTTTTCCTTAATTTAATATGTGCTGGACCAGTTTAGACGATTTTGTATCTTTGATTCCCCTCTTTCTATCAATCAAGTCCATGTTTATACAGTTACGGCTGCTGGAATATTATATATATAGATGTTGTAAATGAGTCTAATTCGAATGAATCTGTTTGTGTGGCTATAAATTCTCAAAACCTACCCCCTTTAATCATTAACCATGAGTGATGCTGTAAGTGTGTTTTGTTGATGAATATGGTAAGCAGACTGCAGTTTTTTGTGGCTTTGATTGTTCAGAAAGTTCATCTGGTTAACCTAAAAACAATAAGTAAGGAATACATGATAAGATTCGTCATGTTCCACACGCGTCAGGAGCAGCACAATTATCATAATTTATTTGCTTTTTTTTTTTGGGTGGCCCTATTTGTTATATCCTATCAATAACATAATGATGTGCTTTAAGTTGATCTTGCTACAGCAGAAGCTCCTAACATTTTGTTACTGCAATCTTGTGTATCCTCTTTGTCATACTGCTGTAGTGTAAACCATTTTCACCAAAATTGTTTGAGAAATATGATTAAAGTAGTAGTTTTGGTTGGACAATGTTGAGATCATAGCAACTGGTCATTAGTAAGGAATCCTTTTGGTATCTTATTATATTGAGATACGTTCAAAAAAGATATTTTGTTTTCCTTTGATTAAAGTAACTATTTGATAATTGCCAAGATTTTTTGAAATTTCAGATTATATTTGTGCATATATTAAATTGCTAGAAAGCAAAAGAAGTGGGTTTCTATTTATAGTGTATCTTTTCACCTTTTATTTATTGACATCAGACAAATGTGATTACCTGGGGACCATCTCCACGAGGAAACAAAGTGCATCTTTTAATAATCTTTTTCAGTAATAATCAATTAATTACGGTTAATTTTAATTTAATATAGGTCTAGATCATTACTTTATGGCTTGTTTTGTTGTTATTAAAGCCCTCCCATTTCTTGCCTAATGCCCACTAGGAAAAAATAATGACAGTTTCTGTTATACTATTAAGAAAATTACTCAGGTAACTGCATGATTAACCCAGGTGAAGATCGAGGGCCGTTTGGTTTTAACTCTGAAAACGGAAACGGATCTAGTCCATATATATGCCCTTGTTCTTCAAATTTTTTGGAATCGTTTGAAGTAATTGGAGTACAATTTGATTAGCTTTGATACCCTATAGGGAAATAAAATGGGGAATCAATTGCATTTTGCTTGAAACTACAAGGAATGATTCAAAAAGTTTATGAACATGGTACACATCCAGATTAGATTCATTTTTATTCCGTTTCCGTTTCCGGAGTTATAACCAAACGGGGCTGAAGAAAGATTTGGGGCGTTGTATTAGGGCATGGACACTTATATCATATGTCTTTCCCCCTTGTCATTATTGTTGATCATCTAACCTTGTTTAGTCATCTATTATGTTTGTGCTTTGCTGCTTAGGTTGAAGCAAGTAGAGCATGCTGTCATTAAAGAATAAATGGGTTCTTAATGTTGTCATAGTTTCTGCTGAGTATGATTTCAGAGTTTGTCCATGATAAGGATGACCCGCCACTTGCATTCTTATAGGGGTATAACGGGGCGTGTTGTGAAGGAAACAAGTGTTCCCTGTCATAGGATTAAGATGGGGAGTTCCTCGTCCCGAACCCGCCTCGTTGGCATCCTCTAGACAAGAAACAGCACAAAGGGTGTGGAAGCAGGGCGGATAATATGTTATTGAAGGAGAGAAAACAAAGGAAACAGTGTGAAATTCACGTGGGTAGTAAGGTGCTCAGACATTTGATTCTTGTCTTTCTTTCACTGATTTTGTAGCTAGTCAGTGAAAATGGCTGATTCTTGAAACTCTCCAGTAAATGACAAAAGCTGGAAATGTTGGAAATTGTTGAAGCATCACTGAAGGTGAGCTTTCATAATCTCATGCTTCTGAGTTGTCTTCTTACAATCAGTCTTGGAACTTTCTATCACAGCTGCTTTGAGTTTGGTAGTGTTTTCTTGACCACCTATGCTTTGGACAAGTGCATCACTGAAGCCTTTAACTTTTGCCTGCAAATCTCTGTGTTGTTGCCATGTGATGTGAGTGAGGCTAAGAGACTTAACAAGCCGTGGAAAACTGTCCTTTCTGAATAGTTACACACTTGCACTTGTGCTCTAGACTATGGTTAGCTTTACACCTAATGTAGGCTGAAGTAATGTATCTCATACTACTGTTTTCGCCGATCTAAATGGGTTAATTATTGTAATTGGTATCACAAACCATAAAAACCCTGAGATACAGTCATAGATTCGTTACTAATTGAATAATCAATTCATGACTCGTTACGAATTGAACAATCAATTCTTGTGTCTTATTTCTCTCCTGATTAAATCTACTCCTAATAAGACGAAATTGAGAAAATTAGGATTTTGAGCATTTATCTCAAAATATGCGCAAAAGATGTATGCAATACAATATTATACGGGTGAGTAGGGTTGAGTGTTGGTTAGAAACTTAGAATTGACCTTTGCATACATTCTACCCAGCTACCACCCTCTTTTAGCCCAAATTTGGTCAGTATACGAGTCGTGTGTTTGGGTGGATCGGACGTCCCGGTCTTGATCACAACACTAATATGTCATTAGTTAGTTGAGATCGTCTAAAACTGCTTGAATTCAACAAGAATTGTAGAAAAGGGAGTTGTTATGGTATTGATATATCTATTGAGGTAATTTTTGCTAATTGCCTTAGACACGTATCCAAATTATAGGTGTCTCGAGTTACATTTTTGTCTTGAGCCTTTCCTTAGGTTAATAAAGAGTAAATGTTATTTTTACTAAAAGATATTTTTTATTTTCAAAGTTGAGGCTAAATTAAAAGAAAGATGGTTCCCTATAGAATTATGATTTTATTAAAAATGAGAGAAAATTGTCTAAGCATTACCCCATCTTCTAAAGTGGCTAAATTTTAGTATCACGTCGTTTAAACTACCAGAACGGTACCTCTTCTTTTGACCCCGACCAAAGAGTAGTACCTTGATCACTGTTCACGCGTTAAATTGTCTGAACGGTGTTAAATATCAGGGACAAAATTATCCACGACATAAATTTGCAACCCTAAACCAAAATGATGATGAGATGTTGTTAGATTTTGAACATGAAAATCCATGAATGTCCAAGGGAGAAAAATTAACATCTTTTGAGCTGTTTTCGGTGAAATTAGATCCTAAAGTCTTCACACCTGTGGGTGAGTAAATTGAATCTCGATCATTTTTTGGGCAAATGTGAAGGCTGACAATTTCACAAATCCTAATGAGATGTTGGATCTGGAATTTAGGGACTTCTCCGGCGACAATGGTGGCAACCATGGTACTGGGGCGGCTCGACGGGGGGGGGGGGGGGGGGGGGG
>BSUD01000002.1:10577838-10639508 GCA_033239045.1 Fagopyrum esculentum | reverse complement strand
GGGAGGGTGTTACACAGGAGACAATGTGGTGGAGAGATAAGGGAGAGGGGTTGTTGGTGGCTTGGAGAAGAAGACGGCAGAGGGAGGAGAGGAAATTTGGGGCTTAGGGTTCTTGAAGAACACCCTTCGAATTTCCATGGTGAGAAAACTCGTAGCTTTTCACTAGTTTTTCATCTTCCGCTTCTGGTTCGTCTTATTCATCTTCAAAGAAGAATTTTGGAGAATTTTGCCCCTAATATTTAGAGAAAATTGTCTAAACAGTACCCATTACTAAACTTTAGTACCCATCGTTTAAACTATCAGAACGGTACATCAGCTACTGAGCTCGACCAAAGATGAGTATCTAGATTACATTTCACACGGTAAGTTAACACAATAACTTTGCTCCTAGAACTTTCCCTTCTGTTTCTTGTTGAATAAGTATGCCCTGTAGGCCTCATTGCAACTGTCTTAACCTTTTACTTAACGTGTGAACAATAATTTAGATATCAATCTTTGGTCGGATTCAATAGATGAGGTACCGTTCTAATAGTTTAAACGACGGGGTACTAAAGTTTAGTTAGAATAAAAGATCGTTTAATCAATTTTCTCCTGATATTTAACACCGTTCAAACAATTTAACGTGTGAACAGTGATCGATAAACTACTCTTTGGTCGGGATCAATAAATGAGGTATCGTTCTAATAGTTTAAACGACATGATACTAAAGTTTAATCGGCCTAAAAGGTACTGGTAAAACAATTTTCACTAAAAATAAAATGTAGCAATGGATGGTAATGAAGTTATAAGCCGAGAGGACACGTGGCTTGGTTTGTAAATATAAAATGATCTCATAATTGAGTGTTAGTTGGGCAAGTGATAGCATTTATTGTCGTACTAGGAAACTCCACTAATTCAGGTAATCACAATAAAAAAAAAAGTGCAAAGGTAGGTCCATTGCACCATACTTCCCTCCAATACTCGTGTTTTTCTTTTTATCATATGATGGCTGAATACAATAAATAAGCTCACATTATGCACATCACTGCTTAGTTTTGATAAGTTTAAACGTGTACATTTAAAATACGTTGTTGAAACTGATAAAAGTCGATGGATCACGCATTTGGATTTTGTTGAAGATAATAAGGTACCATATCGAAAGATGAGAACACTTTGACTCTAATATATAAGGTCGGTAGATTACTTTTCCTATTGTCAATTGGTTTTAGGATGGTTACTTGCTGGACTTGGGCCTAATGCGCATGTGCGCTCATATACACACGATATACTCTAGAGTAGGCCTCAGTTAATTACGGACGGACGTAGTTGGTTACCAAAATAGAAAGCTACTGCTACACACAATGCGTAGTTGTACATGTAGTAGACTTCTACTTTGATAACAACTGCTTAGCTAACTACTAATTTGATAACCAATCGTATAAGTAATGGATGGCTACTCATTTGGTAACCAAACACTTAGTTCACGACTTCTACCTTAACATCCAAACACGCAGCTCATCGGCACTGTCGTTTCACATGTGTCTCTTCCTAAATGCGTAGGTATAATTTCGAGGAAACCTCCTCCGAAATTATGTTCATAATCTGCGTAGTTTCTGTCTTAAATAAAGATGGTGATGTACAACACAAAACTTTCAAAATGTTCAGAACCTTAAAAAAAAACTATTGAGTCTATTATGATTATTAGTCAATTTATCTAACCACCGACTTTCCTTATAACTATAAACTGTCAACCCAAAATTGGATCAAAGTCTAAAAAGTAAGAAGATCGTAATCAATTGCGGGGATGGTCTCTTTGCACGTCACATGGAATATAATGCTATTGAGTCTAACATCATAAATTTCTAGGTAGGAAAGTCATGAGCACGTTACCTCTATGTTTATTTAGGGCAACAAAACTTAAGGGATATAGCAAAATGATATAACCTTTTTTAACTATATTTATTAGTTCCTTGATATATAACAAAATGTATTATAATTTTTTTAAATTTTAAATACTTGTTTTTTTATTGGTGGGTGATATCACCCCATTTTTGAAGGTGACTGGATCCATTTATACAAGGTTGGAGAGGTTTATCAAATGAAACTTTTATGGACCAAACTTTAACAAATATTTTTCTAAAGTTAAATTATAAAACTTATGATATAACCTTTTTTATATAGAGGTCTAGAGTGATCGATTCCTAGAAACAAAGAATAAATAATTTGTTTACGAGGTTGGTACAAAATCCCGCGTCTTCGAGATCTCTAGTTAAACAAAGCCACTATATGAGTTCAAAATAGGCAAGAAAAATCCAGAGGATAAAAGAAATCTAGAAAAAAAATGTGAATACAAAGAGTAGAAAGAATGTCGAAGAAACATATCTCATGATGTGAGAATGGCGTGATTCTCTTCGTGCCCACACAAGTACGTGGTTGTACTAGCTATCCCTCAAGTAATCAACCGTCGGAAATCACAATGCTAAATCTATCTTTCAATTTGAAGATCTTTCAAAGAAGTAGAAGAAATATCTCTTGAGAGGAAGTTCTCGGAAGAACACAACACAAAGGAGATGATGAGGTAGCAACGTAAGTAAAACAAAGAGAAAAAAAGGGTGTTAGAGAGCCTCACTAAACTATTATACTTATCATAGGTGAAGAGACATCCTCTAGTCACTGGAGCGTCTCATTTCAAATAAGATATGTTCATCTCAAAACGTAGAAATGTGACAAGTTCAATTCATTGTTGAAAGAATTTGGCCTACTAGACTTTTTTTTTTTTAAAGAAACTATACCCCATTTTTTTACACTTTCATTTAATGGTAGGTAAAACTAATTAACCCTTCTATTTAAAAAAAAATGTTTGTTATTTGTTATTTGTTACTTGAGTGTAAGTTTTAATTTTTAAAAACTGAATTTATTTTTTTATTTATTTTCTTTTATTAATTTATTTTCCTTTTTATTTTCTTTATTTTTTTATTTTTCGGAATGAAGAATTTTTCACATACCGGAATTTTCACATACCGGAATTTCACACACCGGAATTTCACATACCGGAATTTCACATACCGGAATTTCACATACCGGAACTTCACATACCGGAATTTCACATACCAGAATTTCACATACCGGAGCTTCACATACTAGAAGTTCACATACCGGAAGTTATCATACCGAAAGTTATCATATCATACCGGAAGTTATCATATCATACCGGACGTTATCATATCATACCGGAAGTTATCATATCATATCGGAAGTTATCGTACCAGAATTTATTTGTTTATTCTCTTTTTATTTATTTTTTCTTTTTTATTTTCTTTATTTATTTTATTTATTTTTTTTGGAATGCATACCGGAGTTTCACATACTAGAAGTTCACATACCGGAAGTTCACATACCGGAGCTTCACATACCGGAAGTTCACATACCGGAAGTTATCATATCATACCCGAAGTTATCATACCGGAAGTTATACCAAACAAACTGATTTTATGTCATAATTTAGAATTAAGAATTACATACCGGAGAATTCCATACCGGAAGTTATAAAAATGGTATGAGCAAAAACACAACATTCAGGTATCAACCTTGAAGCAACAAAAATGTCTCTAAAAATGGTATAACCTTCTTCTTTGCCCAGACACAATCAAGACCACTGCCAACATCACCCTAAGTAAGAAAAGGTTGTAAATTCACTAGTGTAAACATCATTGGCATCCAGTATGAACTTCCGGTATAAAAAAATTTCGGTATGAACTTCCGGTATGAACGGTATGAACTTCCGGTATAAAAAATTTCCGTATGAACTTCCGGTATGAACTTTTGGTATGAACTTTTGGTATGAACTTTCGGTATGAACTTCTGGTATAAAAAATTTCGGTGTGAACTTCCGGTATAAAAAATTTCGGTATGAACTTCCGGTATGAAAATTTCGTTATGAACTTCCAGTATGAACTTTCGGTATGAACTTCCGGCATGAACTTTCGGTATGAACTTCCGGTATAAAAAATTTCGGTATGAACTTCCGTTATGAAATTTTGGTATGAACTTCCGGTGTAAAAAATTTCGGTATGAACTTCCGGTATGAACATCCGGTATGAACATCCGGTATGAACTTCCCGTATAAAAAATTTCGGTATGAACTTTCGGTATGAACTTCCGATATAAAAAATTTCGGTATAAACTTCCGGTATGAACTTCCGGTATGAACATCCGGTATGAACTTCCGGTATAAGAAATTTCGGTATGAACTTCCGGTATGAAAAGTTTCGTTATGAACTTCCGGTATGTAAAATGTCCGATATGTAAATGGTTGGTATGTAAAATGTCTGGTATGTAAATGTCCGGTATGTAAAATGTCCGGTATGTAAATGTCCGGTATGTAAATGTCCGGTATGAAAACAAAAAATAAAAAGGGAAATAATATAAAATAAAATAAATTAAAAAAATAAATTCAGTAATTAAAATCAAAATTACATAACAAACATCAAATATTCTTTCTTTTTTAATAGAAGGGTTAATTAGTTTTACCTTACCATTAAATAAAAGTGGTAAAAAAAATTATGGGGTATATTTACTAAGGGAAGTGTTCAAGTAAGGCCATTATTCTGGTACGGCCGTCTGTACGGCCGACACATGTCCCGGAAAAAAAAAAATTCTGAACGAGTTTTTTTTTTTTTTTTTATAAAACGAGTAAAAGTAATAGTTCAAAACTTATTATGGAATAGTTCATAACTTATAAAAGGATAGTTCATGAATTATAATAGAATAGTTCATAGTGTAAAATTTATAAAGGAATGAAAGTAATAGTTCAAAACTTATTAAGTAATAGTTCATAACTTCTAAAAGGATAGTTCATGAATAGAATAGTTCATAGTGCAAAATTTATAAAGGAGTGAAAGTAATAGTTCAAAACTTATTATGGGATAGTTCATGAATTATAATAGAATAGTTTAAAGTGCAAAAATTTATAAAGGAGTGAAAGTAATAATTCAAAACTTATTATGGGATAGTTCATGAATTATAATAGAATAGTTCATGGATTATATTAAAAAGTAATAGTTCATGGATTATATGGGAATAGTTCAAAGTTTATAGGAGAATAGTGCATAAATTATAACATGGTAGTTCAAATAAATTTTCATTAGTTTCCGGAAAAAAAAAAATCGTTTCAGAAAAGAGAAAAAAAAAAAATTCGGGACACGTGTCGCCCGTACGGTCGGCCGTACGACCGTACCGCAATATAAGGGCCGTACCTGAACATTTACCTATTTACTAAATAGAAAACTAGAAAAAGCCTAGTTAGTATACAATAAAATAAAAAAGCCTACTTACCTAATTAGCCCTTCATTGTTTGGATCTATATAAAAAAATAAGGTTGTTACCCTTAGTTTGTTGGGGCCCACCAACCCAATAAGCTCACATTGTCACTAACCCGATAGTTACCTCATTAGCCTAAAACTTCGCGAGATATCACACATCAAAACTTTAAGACTTCACATAGACAAATCACACATGAATAAAACCTTATAAATCTTCCTCTTAATTCTTGTGTCTTTAGTTTTGGAAAAACAACATGTAACATACTGTCAACCTTCATCGATTCCATGTGTTCAAGGTAGCTAGATGATACCTATTAAGTGTAGAAAATCTATGCAAAACACAAAGTTATCACCAATAAGCGATCTTAGTACCAAAGTCCGTAGGATTTACCTCTCAACTTATTTTCTACACATGTAGCTCTTTATTTCATATCTTGAACCGAATGTAATGATATCTCATGTCAGTGTATTTGATCCTTTCATGATATACAAGATCCTTACACAAAAACAAAAAACTTGGTTTGTCAATATATAAGGTAGCAATGTAGGGCTTATTATCAGTTTCTTTAATTTGAGAATGCCTTGTAACCACACAACTTCCTTACAAACTTCTATTGTCGTAATGTACTCAACTTTAGATAAGGAAAGTGAAACAATGGTTTGTTGGTATGACTTAAAAAAAACACAGTTCCTTACGAAGTATAGACATAAAAAGTAGTGAAATTCCTATCGTCTTTGATGTTGACATAGTTAGAATGAACATATCCAAGTAAGTCATTGGGTTAGCAATGAAGTCCATACTCAAGAAAACAATTTCACATAAGTATCTTATCATTACCTTTGTATTGGACTAATGTTTATGTTTAAGATATATACCTATTGAGAGCATTTACCGCAAAAACAAGGTTTGTCTATTACAAATCATAACATACATAATTGAATTCACAATAATATTATAAGGAATTACCCTCATTAATTTTACCTCTTATGAGGACATAACTTCAATCTTAGTGACATCCAAGTAAGCACTAAGTGACATGCTATTGGGTTTGACAATAAAAGTATTGAACATGTCTAAAACTTCAGTATATAGTCGTGTTGAGACAACCATATCTTTCTCTTACTTTTGTCTCTAATGATCTTTATTTAGAGAATCTTTTGGGTGAAGCCAATGTCTTTAATAACAAATAAATTTATCAATGAAGTTTTCACCTCATTTACCTTTACTTTGGGCTTAGAAAACCATCAAAATATCATCAACATATAACAAAACATAAAGAGGGTATTCTTCATGGGCCTTCGGCCCAGGAAGATCTCGTCTCGCTCGGTCCTTGGCCCATCGTATCAGTATACCTAGATTTATTGTCTTGTTATAACAATCTCCACCTAGACAACATAATCTAATACAATAATTGGGAACACAAACAGCTCCAAGACCTTGTACGCCATATCCTCCTTGCTTATCTCGACAAGGGTCTTTCTCACTCATCTAACAACGAGTGATATGAATCAAATCCAAACAATGCTTAAATTTGTTTGCGGTAACCGGTTTGGTCATCATATCAGCCGCATTTTGAGAAGTGTGTACCTTCTCAAAGATGATCTCACCAAAACTACTAGCTCTCTAATCTTATCAAATCTCACATTAATATGTTTAGTCCAAGCATGATACACATGATTCTTAGCCAATTATATAGCACTATGACTATCACAATGTACCTCAACTCCACCTTGCTTAACACTCAATTCCTCCACACTTCCCCTAATCTATAGTGCGTCCTTAGTTGCCTCTACTAAAGCCATGTACTTTGCCTCACTAGTAGACAAGGCTACTACAGATTGTAAAATTGATCTCCAAAATTAGGCCTCCTACAAGAGTAAAGACATACCTTGTAGTGGATCTACGGTTATCAAGATCACCGGCATAGTCTGAATCAACGTACCCTACAACTGAAGGATCACCTTCCTGGCCACCAAACATAACTCCACGGTCAGCAGTGCCCCTCAAATACCTGAGAATCCACTTGAAGACTACCTAGTGTTCTCTCCAATGATTAGACATATACTTGCTCACTTGGCTAACGGCTTAGGCCAAATTAGGTCTTGTACACACCAGAACATACATCAAGCAACCAACTGCATTTGCATAAAAAAATTTGGACATATATTTAATTTCTTCATCAGACTTCGGACATTGAGCTGAGGAGAGTTTGAAGTGATTCGCTAGATGAGTGCTAACACATTTGGAATTGACCATATCGAATATGTCAAGCACTTTCTCAATGTAAGTCTTCTAAGACAACCATAACCTCCCAAAACTTCTATCCCTGCGAATTTACATGCTAAGGATCTTATTTGCAACACCAAGATCTTTCATATCAAATTTTTTGCTCAACAAGGTCTTCAACTCAAAAATATCATCAACATTCTTTCCAACAATCACCATGTCATCAACATATAATAGCAGGTACAAGGGAGATCCATCATCCAAATATTTCACATAAACGCAACAATCATACTTACATCTCTGGTAGCCTATCCGAAGCTTATAAGAGTCAAACCTCTTGTTCCATTGCCTAGGAGCCTGCTTCAGACCATACAATAACTTTGTTAACTTGCGTACAAGCTTCTCCTCTTCCAACTGAACAAAACCCTCTGGTTTCTTCATGTAGATCTTCTCCTTCAAATCACCATAAAGGAAAGCTGTTTTCACATCCATCTGCTCTAGATGCAAATCCCAACTAGCTACTAGTGCCAATACCAATCTGATAGATGTGTGTCGGATCACAAGCGAAAAAATCTCATCATAATCAATCCCCTTCTTTTGTGAGTAACCCTTTGCTACTAGTCGTGTCTTGTTCCTCACGCCTTCTTTTTCTGAGATGCCTTGTTTCTTCTTGAACACCCATCTGCATCCTATTGCCCTCTTTCCTGTCGGAAGAGAAACCAACTCCCACATCCTGTTCTAATGAAGAGATTCCATCTCCTTAGCCATAACACCTACCTATCCTTCTTTATCCTAACTATGAATAGCCTCTCGAAGGTTGGATGGATCATCTCCGCCAATGACTAGAGCATAGTTTACCATCTTCTCAAAACCATATCTAACGGGGGCCCTTGTGATGCATTTGCTTCTTCCAGAAACAAGACTCTCTACCTGCTGCTTATCTACATCATACTCATCACCTGTTGGTATAGGTGTGCTAAAATGTGAAAGCTCCACCTCCATTGCTGATTTGGATTCAATCTTTGTAACTGTAGGTTTCTCAACTTCCTTGGCATGTAGAAGCATTGTCTGCTCATCAAATACAACATCTCGATTGATCATTTGTTTCTTTGCAACAGAATCCCAAAACTTGAAACCCTTCACGCCTTTCTCTTAACCAAGAAAATGCACTTCTTAGACTTTGTATCCAACTTTGTTCGCTCATTACTTGGAATCAACACATATGCTAGATTGCCAAAAATATTCAAATTTGATAAGTCTAAATCTGAACCAGTTCATACCTCCTTTGAACCTTCCCGTCAAGAGAAGTCCGGGGTGATCTACTTATCAAATAGACCACCATACTCACTGCCTTTGCCCATAAATGATTTGGAAGCCCTGCATTCAATCTAAGACACCGCACATTTTCTACGATGGAACGATTCATCCTCTCAAAAACACAATTTTGTGTGGTGTCTTTTGCACTGTATAATGCCTCTGAATGTCATGCTCACCACAAAAATTCTAAAACTGAGAATCCGTGTACTCTGTCCCATTATTAGATCTCAAATACTTCACTTTCCTCCCTATCTAATTTTCCACTTTTTCCTTCCACAACTTAACTTGTTGAAGACCTCATATTTATGCTTTAGAAAATACACTCAAACCTTTCTTGAATAATCATCAATGAAGAATTCCACTTGATCATGAAAGTTTTACCGAATGGTTACAACAACCTCCCCCGCAAGTATCACGAGATTAGATGTAGAATATTTGGGTATCGAATTCTCAAGGACCGCGTCTGATTTGATGGATAATTAATTATTAAAAGTAAAAAAGAAAGCAACAAGACAACAATGGTAGCAGACGAAAACAATAATAACTGTAAACAAATGTATGATGGACACATTAAAATACATGTCCATATGTTATAGTGCTTACAAGGTTATGTTTGGGTAACCTAATCATCAATAATCATCTAATAACTCATGTGCACAAACAATAGCAAGAGAAAGTAATTCAAAACATCGTTGGAAAGTCAAGTGTAATAGCATGACATATTCCAATTTCTGGAAGTAAGAATGATGATAATCGACTCAATCTACGCTAAATGCAAAATTTTTGTGGTTTTGTGTTTTATTAATGCACGTGGAAAGGCAAAAGACTCAAGAGAAAAAAAGACATAATAATAAACATGTGATATAAAAGGACAAGATGAAATGCAAATGTGAGTAAAGCACTTGATCGTGGAACTTGTACCGAATGGTAACAACAACTTCCCCACAAGTATCACGGGATCACATGTAGCATATTCGGTATCGGATTCTCAAGGATCACGCCTGACTTGATGGATACTAATAATTAATTATTTTAGGTGAAAAAAGAAAGCAATAAGGCAACATTGGTAGCACACAAAAACAATAATGATTGTAATCAAATGTATGATGGAAGCGATCTAAGGAAACAAAAGTTCTCACTATAATGAATTAAGATATTGTTACATACATATGACTCGTTAACATTGATATGTGAACAGTGGTAGGTAGCCATCTAAACAAGCCTTTGACATAGACAAACAAAGATCATGCTTTCCAACTAGCGTAACTCTCAATCCAACGGTTCGACGAGTAAAGAAAACTCATTAAAAACTTAAAAATTTGGAAAAGAGCAAGAACAACCTTCACCTTTTTCTCTTAGTTAGAAAAAGGTACAAAGACCGGAACTTTCTACTTAGTAGAAATCCTCGAAGATTTGATAAATTAGTACTCTCAAAACCAAGTTATTTTCAATAAATCTAATAAAACGCTCTTCGCTTGTGGCTCTTTATTTTTTTTTATCTAAATCAGTTATAGACACTAGTAATTTAAAAGGTATAAAAAAAAGGTAGGAATGAAGTGCTTTGAAAAGAAGCAATATCACAATCTTAATTCATTAATATATATGCAAATAATATATTAAACCATTATAGGATCATCAAATCCTTAGAATAGGAAGAAGATAGTCAAACATGATCATATATAAAGCAAGGACAATATATAAAATCAAGAAAGACATACACTCACAATTGTTTGGTTCTAGTACGGTGAATCTTCAAATCTAACAACTACTTGATGGCTAGGGTAAGGAGAAATTTGGGTAATGCCTAATTCAGGATGGATCAATGTATCTAACCCTACGACTAACATATGAATATATAGGGGAAAACCTCGGAGTCTAGAGTTACACAAAATATAACAATTTCAAAGTTAAAATCGGAAGATTTGATTTCCTTCTTTGCGGCAGTCAAAACGGTCACCGGTCAGCATACAAACGGCCAACAAGGCCGTAAGCAAGCCGTTTCGCCAGGTTGTAATGAACAGATTGGGTTGGACTTCTAAATGGGCTTCAACATAGTCTTCTACAACGATGATGCCATTGAAACGGCCACCATACGGTCTTCAAGGCCGTTTGGCTTCTTTGTCGCTTCAAATCGTAGATTTTTCACTTTAGGGTATATTCAGCGGACACAATTAATACTGCAAATGCCTGTAATATAGAAAATCAAAGTAGATAACGAAATACAAAAAGTAAACGCTTTCTATACAAATAGTGATTTATGAGAGAACAGAAGATATATAAATTGTATAAACCTAAAGTATAAAAAGTATTCATTTAACACTCATCTCAAAACCAAAAACCCATATACATGGGAGAAAAATATCTAGCTATCGGATTGTGATGTTTTAACATGTCTTTATTGATTTCAGGTTAATCATAATTCATAAGTCATCATCAAAGGAGTTACTTCTTTCTACTATTGTTATGGACTTGTGGATTGTTTGGTACGTTCTCTTATCACTTCATCTTACATATTGCTTGTCAAGATTGCATTACTATTTATACAGTATTTTATATCAGTAAACATGATACCTAAACATGTTCTTTGTAGCTTCACTAATATTTCTGAACACAAACCCAACTTTAGAGGTTTTTGTTTATAAATATTTTGGGAACTAACAAAATGATTAAGCAAAAGGATTAAACTATTCATCTTTCAACCCTTAATGTCCATAAGCTATACGTTTAGTTCTTAGAAAATCAACTATACTATTTTTATAAGTGAAAACCTTTTTACTGTTTTCAAAATTCTTACTTTTTCTTATATCCGTTCCGAGATCAAATGACGCGGAGGGCGTACGTCTAGCGAACAACACATACAAGCACACGGAGTTCCATCCTAAAACCAATTGACAATAGGAGGAGTAGCCCGGATGCTTATATGATAGGTTCACTTGATTGCGTGTTATCGATGTGGATTTTTTTTTCCCTACACCTCGACACTCCCCCTCAAGTGTTAACTACCTGAACTAGTTAACACTTGACACATTTTCTTTCTCGGGTTGAGCATCTCATTCTCTTTTTAGCTCGCCCGCAAAAAAAAAATTTTCTTCTTTCGACGGGTTTCGCATCTCATTCTCTTTTAGCTAATCCCCGAAGTCAGGAAACCGGACCCTGATCGGACCTCCTCTAATACCATGTTACTTTTTCTTATATCCGTCCCGGGACCAAATGACGTGGAGGGCGCACGTCTAACGAACCACACATACAAGCACACGAGGTTCCATCCTAAAACCAATTGACAATAAGAGGAGTAGCCCGGATGCTTATATGGTAGATTCACTTGATTGCGTGTTATCCATGTGAGATTCTTTTCCCTATACCTCAACAAAAAGGATAGGAGAAGTTAATTAATAATCCGTATGATTATAAAAACGGAAATAAAAAGTGTCGGTTATAATTTAAAAGTCTTGTAGTGATTAATGTAAAGTTTCATTTCTTTTATGTAGCTTGACAAAAAAAAATGCAAGCAACAAAAAAAAACAAACAATTTGGTTTACTAGGCTTTTTCTAGTTTTGTGTTTAGTAAATGTACCCCTTGAGAGAAGAGTGTGTAGAGTTTGAGAATAAATACAAAAGGTTGGGGTATATTTACTTAATTAAAACATTAAAAAGCCTAGTTACTCCTATAGTTTTTCAAAAAGGACTAGTTACCAAAATTGCCCCAAAAAAATAGTGATTTTGCTTTATCGTAAATTATAGATATAGACCGACGTTGAGTTATAACACGTACAAAAAATCACCGTAAACAACCTAGCTACCACAATCCTGAAATTTCTCATTTTATATTTCAACTGCTTTTTGTCTAAATTTATTAGTAAATAACACTTATTATACATTGATAACATAAAACTTTTTTTTTTTGAAATATAGTTCAACATTTCATTCATAAAAAAAACAACACAAAAATCATCGAGATAATAAAAAAATGAAATTATCCCCTATTTTATAATTACGGGGTACAACCTTTGTTTATAATGGATTGTAACTTTTGTAATTGTTACCGTCTTTGATTCTCAATACTTGTCATTAGAACTTTAAATTTTAGTCCACAATATTTGACATTATAAGTGTTATTAATATTTAAATTTTATATAAAAAATACCACATATTTTATATGTGTATTTTTTTTTTTCACTAATGATAATTATTGAGAACTGAAAGAAATATATCATGAGAAAATTAAATTAATGAAATAAGGCCTTTTAATTTTTTTAGATATTCATGACCCCTTTTTTAATTTTGTTAGATACTCAATAAATTATTTCTTGTATTGCATTAAATTATTTGGAGATATTATTGTAATATTTGATGTACTTTTAAAGTTGTTGAACACCAACTATAAAGTTTGTTTCAAATCAATGAAAGAAAAATATCTTGTCTCAACTATAACTCTACTGTATATCATAACTCACTTCATACACCTATTTTATACAACTTGTGTTATTTTCCGTGATTTACTCAAATATGCCATCTCTAACACTTATTTTTGCATGCTTTTTGGAGGACAATTTATAGACGGACTGGAGGTTGTCGAAGTCCGATACAGACGGACCGATAGAGTGGGAGTCGTGTGCATCCGACACCCGATGAGGTTTCATCCTAAAATCAATTGACAATAGGAGGAGTAGTCAATCGACCTTATATACTAGGCTCGGAGATCTTATTATCTCCAACACGCCCCCGCAAGTGCAACTAGAGGATATAGACCGAGTTGCACTTATCCACAGGTTAGGATCGCCAACCCAATTGAGGCTAACCGCTCTGATACCACGTCAAAGTCCGATGATAGAGAGGGGGTCGTGTGCATCCGAGCGTACATGCACGTTAAGCACAAGCCCAACACATAAACCCGATGAGATTTCATCCTAAAATCAATTGGCAATATGAGGAGTAGCCCACCAACCTTATATACTAGGCTTCGAGTGTCTCCATAGAAAGATGTGAGACCATATTATTTCCATCATAAGTTATCAATGGGTCGAAAGATGGGTGAGCGAAACACTTTTATCTATCTACCATCTGTCGTGTAATGCCTAAGAAAACAATTTTTAACATATTATTCATATTTTTGGAATTTTAAGACTAAAGATACAACATTTAAGATAGTTCGGGTGATTAAGCTATCCATTAGATACGGGTGACATTATCAATCGAATTGTAAGAAGGAAGTTTTGAGCAAAATTATATATATTGTCCACATAGTGAAATAATTACCAGAAACCAGCTGAGCTTCATCATTTCTACATAAATTTACACCCAAAAATGAGAGAAAAAGGAAAATAGGAAAAAAGCTACAAGCTGGTTCCTCAGTCCTCCGAAAACCAAAAAACAAACAAAAGAAAAAGTAGGAAAATTACAGAAAGAGTCCCCGGGGACCATATATGCAAACCATCCCTCAGGTAGACCCTCTTTTGCAAAGTCACTTCTTTTTCACAGTACTATGTTTCTACTCTGTTTCAACCTCAAACTTGCCTCTGTAAATCTTCGGCACTGATGAAGGTTCCATGGAATCCATAAGGCACTCTCGATGGAAGCTTAATCGAAGCTTCTAACTCCAAGTTCAAAGCATTTACAATCTGCAACTCCGATGAGTTCTCCTTCTCATCATGAACAAATGCAATTACATAACCATCATCCTCCATTACTGAATCTGAACTCCTCGGAAGAAAATAAGGTTCACCACCATACTTTCCTTCTCCATACGTGTACTTCTTCACTTCCCCTGCCTCCAAATCAACTTTCGCAAAACCAGAAACCTTCGGCCATGGCTCGGCTATGGCTAAATAGGCAAATTGGGTCTTTCTCCCTAATTTGTACCTATTCACCATCCCAGCTTCCAAATTGATCTGATCTTCCTCCTTTGGTGAAATCGGCTTTCGGGTCGATTTCCCTGTTTTCAAATTCAGTCTTATCTCAGATAACACTGACTGTAGCTTCTCGTCGCATTCATTGAAAACAGAGTCCGCCGGAGTCATACAAGATCCGATCACCACAACTTCATCGGTTTCGGGCTCCTCCCACGCATTCCATAGATGGAAGCAAAAGCAATCAGGCACATCTACCCAGTTAATCTCCTTACCATCTTTTGCATACTTGTTCAAAACTCCAAACCTTGAAACCTTGTCCTTCCTGTATACAACAGGGGATCCTCCTCTGATCATCTCCTGCAACTTAAACACAATCTGGCTATCTGGGATCACTACAAAATTCTCAGTGATAGCGAAATCGTGCATCATTGTAGGCTCGTTTAGGGGAATTTCAACATCAGGAGACTTCTCTCCTGTTTTTGAGAAGTGAAAGTACTTTAAGAATGGCTTCTTTACCACATCATAGCTCAGAGCAAAGAGCTCACCGGAAACAGGGTCAACCTTAGGGTGAGCAATCATGCTGGAATCAAGCTTTCCTTTGAAATCACACCTCCCCACAGTTTTTAAATCGCCGGAGGGGGTGATTTTCACGTGGTAAGGTAGATCATCCTCTGACATAGCGAGTAAACGGCCGTTAAAGTAAACAACTCCGGCATTTGCAACTCCGATCCCCTCAGAAGAGTCGAGAAGGCCAAAGAGCCCACGAGAAAGGAACAGAAGGAGACGAGCGATTCCGGAGTGACCATGGAGTTCTCCGATGGCCTTGGGGAATACAGGACGACCGAGTTCCCTCTCCTGCCGGAGCCGGCTGGTTTCAGTGAACCGGCAGGAGTAGGAAGCAGAGCCGTTGGAGTGAAATTTAACAGCATGTAGCATGCCATCTCCGTCAAACAAGTGGTGGCCGGAGAGAGGTTTGTGAAGAGGGTTAGCTCCATTACGAACGTACACACCACGGATACACTCCGGAATCTCGCCGGAGACATGAAGATGATGGGTAACAGGGTGTTCCGGCACCGGAGCAAAGTTACCGGAGATTTGAACTTCTGGGTCTGCCGTTTTGGAGAGTCGATCATTGGATACGAGAACAGACTCAAAGGCATTTAAAGCGAATGCAGCAGCCTTTTGTAGAGGGTTTAGGTCGGAAGGAGTGGTGGTAGTGGTGGTGATTGGGAGGTGTGTTCTTCTAGGTAATGGGAGAGATGTGGTTTGAAGAGCTCCATTAATGGTAGTGGGTTTTCTTCTGTGAGGCCAATTAGAGGAAGAAGGGAATAATTTGGAGTGAGTGAGTGAAGAAGAAGCCATGGTAGATTTGAAGTGGGCTTCGTTTGGTGCAAGCTCGAGTCTTTATATAAGGGTTTTGTGTCTGTGTGGGGGCAGAAATACAACACAACAAGAGTTTGTATTTTCCTTTGTTGTATTTGTTTTCTGTTAAGTTATAATTAGTTGGGTCAAAGATTTGAACATCTTTCATGTATTCCTTATGAACTCAAATATTGTCCTTCACATCTATAATTCTATACCATAATAGTTTTTTTTTAATATTTTTAAAAAAATATCTTTAAATTATAAGTGGGATGTCAACTAAAATAATTTTTTTAAGCACATAGGTTTTTTTTTTAAATTATTTTAAGTTGACACCCTCTGGACCTTTACAATTTGAACGGAATTGGATATCTTTTAAAAAATATTATAACACAAAGACACTATCCAAACTAAAAAAATTAGGCAAAATTCGAAAAACCTCAAACCATAGGACACTATTCGAAACTTTTGTCAACCGCCGAAGTCGAAGAAGCGGACCCACGGGCACGTTAAATAGTAAAGATAAAGCGGGCATAAGAGAAAGTGAGGGTTCAATAAGAGAGAGGGTTGACGACGTGTAGTTGTGTGGGAGAGGCAGTGACAAGCTTAGTCATATTTGGGTGGGGGCTTCAAGCCATTTCCTGCCTTCATCTTTTTCCAAAATATATATGACACCTCACCATTCTTTTCAATTATTATTCTTTTTCTTCATCTAATCCACTTAATATTTTATTATAATTTTATACAAGATTACGCCACGACGGGTAACGAATTATCAAGTTTAAATCAAATTTAGATGTATTACCAACAACTATAATAATCGAAAAATCTCTGATAATTATCGAAATGATTAAAAACTACAATCTCCCTAAATGTGATATTAGAGACAAGTTATATTGGGCTGCAAATGAAGAAGGATGGTATCCTACTAAATTCGCTCTGAAATTAATCCAGAAATGCAAAGTAGGGGTCATAACTGATAAGACGTGGATATGGGAGATCAATATTATGCCAAAGATAAAAAAATTTTCCTTTATGAAGTGGCCTTGAATGACATCCCAACGAAAGAAAATCTAGACAAACAAAGAATTTCAGTATTGATGCATTGCGAATTATGTAACTATGATACCGAAAGTACCAAACACTTGCCTTTCGGGTGCTCATATACATACAAAATATTGAGAATGCTAAAATCTCATCGAAAATCCATCATTATAGTCACAGATATATGAAATTCAATGATGTTCTCCTTAACCTAACAGGAAAAATAGACTCGTCAAAATTAAGACAACTAGTGGTAATTTGGTGGAATGTTTGGATAGCAAGCACTACAAAATCTACACAAAATGACAACAAACCAAATTAGTGACTGGGAAAGTGGCAACAAGAATCTTCATCCGAAGAACATTAAACAACAAAAACTAAAAAGAAAGAAAAAAACATTAGATGGCAAAGGCCGAAGGAGGGAAGTGCCAAACTGAATTTTGATGCATCTAGAAAACCCACAAGCTAATCCACTTTTGGATACATTATACGGAACTCCCATGCAGCCCACTCGCTTTTGGTCATGGACAATGCGTTGTTGATTCTGTTACAGAAGTAGAGGCGCTCGCTCTTCGAGAGAGCCTTCAAAAGGCCGCGAGTATTGGGGTTAAAGCCATCGAAATTGAGGGAGACAATATGACTCTCAATAATGCAATCAACAAACAATGAAAACAACCTTGGGAAACAGATATGATAATATCTTATATTACCACTATGCACTCTGGCTTTGAGTAACATAGTATGCATCATATTTTCAAGGAAATCAACGCTTGGCGGACAGACTTGCCATGCATGGCCACACTCCGGCGGGACCTGACGAGGATCTACCAAAGGATGTTGAAGACCTCATCCAACTAGATGATGTGGGAAGAGCGGTTTCTAGAAACTGATTTTCCCTTTCTCTTACCTTTGTATCAAAAAAAAATTAAATAAAATTTAGATTGTTCCATCCAGAAAAAATTATGGGCATGAACAACTAGTTTGACCCGTTCGGGCCTGATCGGTCCGACTTGCATTTTTGTGGGATGGATATGGGTAAATATTTTGGTCCACGGACCAACCCAGCATGACCCGTATATAATTTTATACATATAATTTAATTGTATATAATTTACCTACTCTGATTTTTCATTTAGTTTGTTTTGAGTATTTTGACGAGTTATACTCGTTTGTAATGCAAGATTGTAGGGATAACTTGACTGCAATGGTACTTGTTGTTTCTCGGGTATTTGGATTTATTCATTTTTGTGTGTTGATTGTTGTTGAACCCGGCCTGACCCGTATGTAGGGATAACTTAAATTACAAGGGAAGCAATCTTGATTTCAAATATACTTAATGAAAAACTTCTCAAGTACACTTCTCATATTATTTACACTATATATATGAAACACACCTTCTCATAAGTCGATACACTTTTCTTATTCTCAATGTTAATCTACAAATTTCTACATCTTTTAATTCCAATTATATTGTTTATTAATCATGGTTCGTCGTCTTTTTCAGGTTCCGACGATTTGAAGATATTTTTCAGGTTACAACTTTACTGTTTCATCGTATTTTTCCAGCTAAATTTCACATCATCAAATAAGCAAAAGTTCATATATTGATATGTTTTTTTTGAAAGTTTGCATGTTATGTCGTATTATTCATGTTCCATCTAATAAGCTTTGTCATATTTTTTATGTTTCGTCGTATTTTGTTTTTAAAATTTTGATCAGACTTCGATCGGCCTAAACAACACCTAATAAGCAACTGACAACTTTAAAAAAATCTTTGATCAAATTCGTTTTCTTAAATATCTATTTTTTTATTTTTTTTATTTTTACAAACATTTTTCACAAAAAATAAATTTTCTTTTTTCTTTTTCTTGACAAAAAAACTCGTAAATGATACATTAAAAGATCCGTAAATTGTTTTTTTTTTCATAAAAAAGATTCGTTTTTATTTATTTATTTTCAACAGAATCTTTTTGAGCCATAAACGCTTGTACAAACTCTTAAAATAGTGTTTCTCGACCATATCCAAATATTATTTTTTGAAAATATACCCTTTACCTTAGCTATAAAAATATGTAGATGTAGCTATATAGGCTAGTTTCTCATTTTCTTATTTGTAATATTCTTAAGTTGTAATATATGAAACCAATAATATATATTAAAAATATTATCCAGGGTTGTCCTATCTCGCAATTTAGTAAAACATGTGGTGTCAACACAGCCACATTAGGTAAGTTTCTGTATTAGAGATTATTAAAATTAATGGAATAACTTAAATTTTTTAGTATATCTTACTAGGACATAGGTAGGGTGCTTTAATTTAATTTAATTTCTTCTTTAAATATAAACAATACTTCAAAATCGGTTGTCGGTAGAAAAGCAGTGTATAAAATAGGTTTTTCCGGAGAAAACCCTAAAAACTAACGTAAACAGTGTTAAAATATGTTGTAATTTTACATGATTATCCTAGTTAATCGCATGTAAACATGTTGGCCCTTAGCGTGGCTATACCATTTTCACGCCTTTCACTCACACATACAAAGTTATGTGACGACTTTCGTTTTTAATGGATCGTGATTTTTTCTAGATGTTATGATTATATATATTTACTATATTACAAATTGGATTTGATTTAATATACATGTTTAGTTTTTTTTTTTTTGTAAATGTTAGTTGTGGAGTTGTGGTCATGTATGTTGAGAAACTTTGGATTATACAATTGGACTTATGCATGAAAAAGGAGTATATTGGATGGTTAGTTATAGGCTCAATGTGGACGTTTTTGTGCAATAGGGTATCAAGTTTGGGATTAATTGGAATTTGAGTAATAATAGAAGCTTATATTTTTGTTAAAAAAAATAAAGAGTAATAATAGAAGTAGTTGAGATGGAGAGATTTATGTCATTGATTTGTGTGTTCATTTGTGTATGAGATCTTTTATCTAAATTTTATTTGTTGTTAATTATGATATTTGTATGGTCTTAGGTCTAGTTTTGTTTAATTTGGTACTTTTAGAATTTTCTATAATTACATTATTGTGGAAAGTCTTATTTGAGATAAGTCGTTTTGATTTACTACCTCACAATTTTTTAATGTATTGACCTATAAAAGACCTCTTAATATTTATTTGTATTTTAGTTTCACTAGATAGGTGGTGGATGCAACATTTCAAGTTTTGGGAACTAGAAGCGTTACAAGCTAAGACCTCACAATGGGTCCCGACTCTGTGAGTAACAACAATAACACCAGATTTTGCAACAAGACACAAATAAATGAAAACGAAAACTTAAATAAAATCCAAAGGTTTAACAAAACGGAAAAGCAAAAGACTCGCATCCGAGTTCAACAACAAAGCGAAAGAATGATAACAAAAATATAAACCTGATCTCGTCCTATAATGTACGAGAACTTTGGCTGACCACACCGTTCGGATCACTCAACAACATCTCTAACCTGCAGAGCATATACAACATCGGTATAAACCGTTAGCTAACATTCTAGATATCAGAAAAACAGTAAAGACACAAACACATGTAAGAATATAAACACATAGCATGCTCACACACAACCGGTTATTATCTTTATTATAGTTATCTATTACTAATTCAACTTCTTTTGTCACACGAGAATCTTCCGAAACTCGCCTCCGCTTCCGCATGCGGAGAGGAATTAGATCAGATGCATCTATCCGTTACCTGTGGGTCTAGGTCGCAAGAGCACCTCCCAGTCTCTTGTAGAACTGGACAAGTGGTCACCGCCCGGTTATATTACACTTGGGCCAATTACAACATAAGGTCAATCCTAGTCCGCTTATCTGTTGCAACGATAAAGATAACAAACACCACCAATACGGTCAAACCAATACACAGAACGTAGCTAAGTAAGTCCAAGGGACTTACCTCACTCGAAGGTAAACTCAGAAATCCGCTAACTGCTCAGCTTCCCGAAGGAAAGGATATATGCCTGCTCAGACAAAGCATTGTGAATCATAAACTGTACGAATGATAGTAGTCTACACACTTCTAGCCTCAATGATCACTAATAGATCTACTGCAGCGTACTAGAAGTTCCCTACTTCTAGTCTCGATGATCGCTAACTGATCTCAACATGCTAGGAGAAGGATTCCTAGTCTCAAGGTTCACAAGGAACGTTAACAACAACACAACTCAAGAAGCATAACCATCTCATGGGGATCAACAAGCCACTAATTGACATTCACACTAATCATCTAAGTCCAACCTAGCATGATCTAGTATAAGGAAATGGAAAAAGGAAGTCAGGAAGGAAGCAACTCACCAAAGATGGGAGTCACTGGAGGTAAACCGCGGGAGCGATAAATAGGAGGCGCGGGGTGGCAGGACTTGCAGCCGCACGGGCGGGACGACCTAGGCGCAGAGGCGGTTTTGCGACAGAGGCAGCGTCGGCTCTTTTGACAGAAATTATACAACAAGGGATCAAAGCTCGACTCCTCAATCACACACAACAAATCTTCAACCAAGGAAGCTTGGAACACATACTCGTCAACTACGAAAGATAAACAAGAATCAAGACTCGATCTTGATCCATGTGAAGAAGAAGAATGAGAAAAAAGAAAGAAACAAAAGAAAGAAGAAGGAAGAATCATGCAGAAGGTTCGAGAACGTTAGAAGGATCAAGAGGATGAAGAACTTACATGTTTTGTAGAGAATCACAAGGAAAGGCCGCAACTTTGCTCGAGATTAAAGATGAACTTAAGCAAGAAAAGAAAAATGGAAGAGAAGGTGGGAATTTATAGAGAACGGTTGGGAAAAGAGCAACAAATCTTCAACCAATAAAATTTAGGTTGTTTCTGCATTAGAGATTGAAGATGGTCTTAGGTCTAGTTTTATTTAATTTGGTACTTTTAGAATTTTCTATAATTACATTACTGTGGTAAGTCTTATTTGAGATAAGTCGTCTAGATTTACTACCTTTCAATTTTCTAATGTATCGACCTATAAAAGATTTCTTGATTTTTATTTGCACTTTAGTTTTACTAGATAGGTGGTGGAGCTCGAGAACGCCTTAACAAGCTTATGGTAAGATCTATTTATGTCTATTGAGTTCGAGAGTTTATTAATCTATTATAGATACTAAAAGAGAGTGCATGATTTGATGACGTGGCACGATGTGGAAGCAGTAATCAAATGGAGCTGCCACAATTTTTTGGCCAATAAATCTTTATTTTTTTAAGTCAAAAAATATTTTTTTCCTAAACTAACATACTGCTCTTCAAAATTTTACGTAACTTTCTTTGTTGGAGATTCTTCAAGATTTTATAAGCCAATAAATCTTTATTTTTTGTGACAAAAAATATTTTTTACTAAACTAACATGTTATTCAAAATTGTACGTAACTTTTTTTGGAGATTCTCCAAGATTTTATAGATTATAGCCAAATCTCCTTTTTATTATTTAGAATACTTATTAATCAATATCAAAAATCTACCCAAATCTACATTTTTTACGTTCTTATCAGATCCTTGAAAATTACACAACACACCTCCTACGATTTCTATTCTATAAATACTCTACTCCATAACGTAAAATTGTATCCGCTGCTTTCTTATTCTTCTCATAACCTATTATCGGCTGCTTTGCTATTATTCTCTTAACCTATTATCGGCGGTTGCTTTACAATTCTTCTCTTAACCTATTATCATCCTCATTGATTCGTTCTCATAGAGGTATGTGCTTGATTTACTTTGTTTATATATAAATAGTTTGATTCTCAGCTTATCATAATTATTGTTTAACTAAAAACTTTCAAAACTAATTAATCTGTATTTTAGATATTTATACAATAATTGTTAGTATTTTATTTTTATATAATTTTAAAATAATTTAATTTTCTCATAATATTTATTTTTATCTAAATTTTAGGATTTTTTGGTAAATTTTTAATATTTTGTAATATCTACTATTATATTTTTTAAAATAAGAATTTCTAAATTTCAAATTTATAAAAAAGGCTCCTCACTATTTTATATTTCCATTTTTTTTATTTGTACAACAATTAGTTAATCCGTTTTTACCATACATTTTAAAAACTTGATTTGAAAACAAAATAGAATTTAAATCTCAACCGATTGATTTATGATTTAACGATTTACAATTATATTTTTTAAATCAAAAATTTTAAAATTCATATTATTAAACAAAATTCCTCATCAATTTATATTTACTTTTTAAATTTTAGAATCAACAGTTATTCAACTTTTGAATTAATTTTTTAAAAATTGAATTAAAAATAAACTAGATTTTAAAGCATTCGGAATTTATTATTTTTATAAAAAGGTCATAAAATAAAGGAAACAATAAAACTCGGATATTTTTTAAAATAAAAAATTTTAAAATTCATATTATTAAACAAAATTCCTCATCAATTGCGACTAGGTTAAGACATTCATTCTATATACTCATTTACAAAATTAAAATTGTTTAAAGAAAAAATACTTGAAAAAATAAATTGTGATAGTAAATGTAATTTAATCATTAAATCCTTATATTTCAAAACACCCATGTTATTTTATAAGTGTTAATGTGTTTTTTATAAATATACGCGCACAAGGTGCGAGATATAAACTAGTTTATCCCTAAACACATCTTGTAAGATTGATAACAAACGCATTATCCATGAGCGGTTTGGATGGCTATGATTCTTTATTGAAACAATTTGGTTTACTAGGCTTTTTCTAGTTTTGTGTTTAGTAAATGTACCCCTTGAGTGAAGAGTGTGTAGAGTTTGAGAATAAATACAAAAGGTTGGGTATATTTACTTAATTAAAACACTAAAAAGCCTAGTTACTACTCTAGTTTCTCAAAAAGGCCTAGTTACCAAAAATGCCCTTCTTTATTTATCCTCTTACAATGATTGATGATATGATGACATGGTTTGAGTTGTTTGCTTTCCTCTTAGTTGAGGCAACCATTTGTTCTTACACATAATATGCATATGACATGATCTTACTCAAGGATGTGCAAGGTTTAAGTATGGGGTATTTGATGAATGTCAAATATAATACTTTTAGACCTTAAATTCATGCATTTCATACCCCTTTTACTCTTTGATACATTTCTATTTGTATGAAAAGCATCACTTTCTGTATTTCGGTATCTACCTTTGGTTTTATGTGTTTCAGGCATTTACAACATCAATTGTGTCAGAATTGCATCCTCTTAGAAGTCAAAGTTGAATTGAAGACTTTAAATGAATGAGGAACTACAACAAGAAGTCCCTTAAATATTCCATTAAGTGAAGATCCACAATTTGAAGCTGCATATGAGCAAAATGGCCAAGCGAAACTGACAAGGAAGCCATAGAGTAGCCGTTTCACATTACGTCATCAATGCCGAAGATTATATCAAAGCCCATCTTTGAAGCCCAATCCAAAGCATTCTCTACAACTTGACGAAACGGCTTGTCTTTGACCAACATGGCCATATGTATGTTGTTTGGAGGCAGTTGGCTAGCCACTAAGAAGGAAATCAAATCTTCTAACTTTGAAAGGGTTATATTTTGTATAACCCTAGACTCCGAGAATTCTCCTCATATATTCATACGTCAACCATAGGGTTAGATACGCTAGTTTACCCCGAATTAGGCATCACTCAAATTTATTTTTACCCTAGCCGTCAAGTAGTTGTTAGCTTTGCTTTAAAGGTTCTTCCTACTAGAACCAAACTATTTTGAGTTTATGTCTTTATTGATTGTATATATATTGTTTTTTCTTTATATCTAATCATGTTTAACTAAAGCTCCTCTTAATATAAGGATTTATTGAAAAATTTTGGTTTTGAGAGTACTAGTTTATCAAATCTTAGAGGTTTTCTAACTATCGTGGAAAGTTCCGCTCTTTGTACCTTTCCCTAATTGAAAAGCCAAAAGCGAAAGTTGTTCTTGGTCTTTTTCATATTTCTAAGTGTTTAATGAGTTTTCCTTTACTTGCCGAACCACTGGATTGAGAGTTATGCAAGTTGGAAAGCACGGTCTTTGTTTGTTTTTGTCAATGACTATTTTAGATGGTTACTTGCAATTAATCATATATCATTGTTCATGAGTTATATACATGCATCAATATCTTAATTCATTATAGTGAGAATTCCTATTTCCTTAATTATCTTCCATCACATATTTGTTTACAACCGTTATTATTTTTGCCGGTTACAATTGTTACCTTATTGTCTTGTTTTCACTTAAATTATTAGTATTATTCAAATCTAACGCAATTCCTGTGATTTGATACCCGATTATACTACATTTGATCTCATATCCTTGCGGGAGAGGTTGTTGTTACTTTTCGGTAAAACTTCCACGGTCAACTAACAACTATCATCGTATGTGGAAAAAACGAGCCTTGTACACATTATTGTTTACATCAAACTACCAATTATTGAAGCATATAGAGTTCTCTTTATTTAGAAAACTAAAAGTGGCTGCCAAGTGGGACATTAGTTAGCTTAGCATCTTGCATATCGAACCTCTCCAGAACTTTCTTGATGCATTTTGCTTGTGAAAGATACAACTTTCATGTTATCCAATCTCGATCTCTTCATGCCCAGAATATGTTTATCTTCACCGAGGTCCTTCGTAGAAAAGCATTTAGACAACTACCTTTTCAACTTATTCACTTCTCGAGCATTAGAACATGTTATTAATATGTCATCAACACATAAAAATAATATGATATAGTCGTTATCAACTTCTTGAAGTAGCAACAATGATCAACTTCACTCCTCGTGAACTTAATTTTAAGTAGGATCCATCAACTTTTTGTACCGCTCTTTGTGAGCTTGTTTTAGGTCATACAAGATCTTCATCAATCTGCATGTAAGCTCACTATTTACCATAAAACAAATAGGCAACTAGTTTCTTAATGTAGATCTCTTCATCTAGATCACAAGTACAATTGTACAAAGGTTGTTATACATCCAACTTTTATAACACTAATATTTTTTGCAACCACCGTACTCAACACTAGATGAATATTTGATAGTTTAATACGAGATTAAGAACATTAGTATAGTCTATATCATAAATTTGTTAAAACCCTTTCACAACTAGTCTTGTCTTGCAACGCTTACTTCTACATATCTCCTTCTTGATTTCCTAAACCCACTTGTTATCCATTGAGAGCTCAACTAGTTCTCAAGTCTCGTTAATTATCAACTTACGAGTCCAACTTATTATCCATTACAAGCTTCCACTTGCTTACATGCTCATTGTGAGATGTCTATGTATAATTTTCTAGCTCACCACCATTAGTCAACAACAAGTAGAAGTTAGAGGGAATAAACACATTTGGCGATCAACATTCTCTAGTAGACTGTGAACCTACACAATGGAGCCTCTAGTGTATGTGGTTCTTCATTATAAATCTCCTTACACTCACATGAGTTGGAGATGTTAGCTCTACCGCTCTAGATTTAGAATTAGTAGCTTTTGATACATTGTGTTTATCCTTGTATAAAACCTGCTCATTGAATACAACATCTCAACTATGAATAACTTTCATATTTTGTTTATCCAAAATCGATATATGAAGTCATCTCCATCATATCCAATTAATATGCATTTAATAAACTGAACATACTTGCTTATCTCAACTACATGAACATATGAAAGACGCCCAAATATCTCAGGGAAGGACATACTTACCTTTTTGCCACATCATAACTGTTTCACAAGTTCATTTTTCAAGCAAGTTGACCGTCCTCTATTTATCAGAAATGTTATAATGTTGATTGCATATGCCAATAACATCGTCTAAACTTCACACTTCATCCTCGTGTTTCTTGCACGTTCGTCCACCATCTTATTCATTCGTTCATCCACTCCGTTCTGCTGAGGAGTATCTTTCAAGGTCTTTTCCATTAAAATTTGGTTTTCACCACAAAACTCCTTAAGTTCAAGTACCTTATACTCCCCTCCATTATCAAATCTCAAATACTTCAGTTCAAAACTTGTTTTTTTGCAACTAGCACCTTCCATTTTTTTAAAAAAAAACCTTAATGGCATCAAATTTTGTTTTAGAGCATAAACCTATACCTTTCTTGTAAAGTTGTTAATGAGTGACATAAAGTATGATGTTCCACCAAGAGATGTCATAGGTGTTGGATCCCATAATTTGCTGTGGAACAACTCCAGTTTTTTATTTTTCAAATTTTTGTCGCCCATCAAAACACTCACCATTATCTTCCAAGGACATAATCCTAACATATTCTAATTTCAACGGACTTGAGGCACGATAACTAAACCTTTAGAACACAACACTTTGACTTCTTTCTCACTCATAAGACTCAACTGACAATGCCACATATTTGCACTATCACCACTATCACCAGATCCTATAATAACAATATTTTTGTCTTGGGTGTTCTTGGTCATGCACATGTTCCTTCTTCATTGCCTGAAGCCAACATCATGACTCCTTTGGTTATCTTCTAGTTTCCGCAACCAAAGGTTACAATATAATCTTCATTGTATAACCACCCAACCGAAAGAAAATCCTTTTCAAATCAAGAATATGTCTTACTTCATCCATGTGCTAATTGTATACGTCAAATCCTTTTCAAACCATGAATATGTCTTACTTCATCCATGTGCTAATTGTATCCATTTGACGTATGGATGCAAACAACTCAATTTCCCAAAAGTTATAAGTGCTCCTCATTTACAAGGTAGATATTTCCGAAATCTCATGAATTATGCATTTTCATTATGCCAGCGTTGTTGCATAGGCGAAACGTTGATCCAAAGTCCAACAGCCGGGATTCTAAGGGTCGAGTTGCTCATTCTTAGGATTAATGTGTCTGTAATCTCCTTTATGGTTGCAATTGATGAATTATTCTTCAACGGTGTCGTACACTCATTCTTGTAATGACTGTTCTACTCACAATTTCAACACTTGATTTTACTCTCGTCTTTGGGTTTGTTATCGTTTGGCTTTGACCCGTCGTGATTCGATCTTGATTCTGACCTACCCCCTTTTCTACATTCAAGGTAGATCCTGAAGTAGAGCCAGATTTTGGAGATTTGGGTTAAGTCTTTATTGTAACCATTGAGCTTGTCTTGAAACAAGATGCAATGAGTTGTTCACATGTGTGTCACTATAGTCTAGGTTACATGATGCAAGCTAAGTGAATGGCACTAAGAGCAACTAGTATTGTAAGGGAGTTAAATTGAAGCAAGGTGATCTAACGACAAGGTCAACATGTGTCAGATTTTACAAGGCCGATGCTTGGGGATTTTTAGCCACATTTTCTCGGCACACCTTTGTTTCTTAGGCCTTATATTGTCAAAAGAGTATGTGGTTAAATTTTAGGAGCAATTCAAGCTCAAATGCTTAGTGAATGTCAATGAAGTAGCTAGTTATCTTCTTTAGGAATTACACTAGCTTGAGCTAAGACATTGAGTATTTGTGAATCTTGGAGCTTATGCTAGCAATGTGAAAATGAATAAATCTCATTGTAAGTATTTGGGGCAAGAAAAATAAGCTAGCTCCGGGGAGCGGTTTTGGGCTCTTGGTGTGGACCTTGGGTCTTTCTATAGTTTCAAGGTCCATATTCCAAGTAAATTTTATGTAACTTTCATAACTACTTTTAACCGCTTTTTGGTTGTTATTTCTCCCAAAAAAGTGAATTTGTGTGTCTATAAAAGGGAGAGTCATTTAAACTTCTTTCATATTTGTTTTTGCAACAATAAACTTTTATTCTCATTATATTGACATTAGATAGGTCTTACTGTAGCTTATTTTAAAATTCGAAAGGCTTGTATATTTCATTTGTGTTGACGAAGGATAGATATTCTTCTTAGTTTGGTTTTGTGTTAACGAAAACTAGGAATACCCTTTCGTTACAAATAAGACAAGTAAGTCACTTAGTCTTTGTAACATTTTATTCCACTAAAGTATTTGAATATTTCAAGTGTAGGTGAGAATACAAACTTTTGGTTGAGTTTTATTTACTCATTTTTGGAGATTACAAACCTTTGGTTAATAACTTGATTTTACTTGAAGATAATTAAATTCATTTGATTGGCAATTGAGAGACCCACCTACTCGCTTAAGTGAGACTACGATCCTTTGATATAAAACCAGACACTAAAAACTAACACCATACTCCTTCCCACAAACATCTTCGTTGACAATCAAATTCTTGACTCCAACAAACTTGAGCTTTTCCGACGTGGGACCATCCCTAGCATATCCTGCTATGCATGGATCTATCACTAGTCCAAGAGCAAAAGACACTCAGGAGAGGTTGCTAGCAAGAGTCAAACATTGGAGGATCTCGTAAAATGGAGAATTGCATGACATGAACAATCTCTGCACATCCCAATAATCTCGTCCGAAATTATGCAACCAAGACCGAGATTACTACTATTGTGGGAGATCGAGTAGAATCTCGACCTGCGGATTTTTATTCTCTAGTTATATTTGGTTATTTTAATACCTTTAAAAGCTCTAAACATTATAAAAGGTATCTTGTTGATTTTGATGCTTTCTTTTATGATTATCTTTATTTTATCTTTTAATGGAATCTCTCCTATAAGTAGCCCTAGAAGTCGAGATTATTAGGAGTTCAAATTTGATTATTATTTCCATAGTATTGTGAGATACTCGTTGTTTTGTTTATAAAGTTTGTGTTTTATTCATTTCAACTCAAAAATAAAAAAGAGAGCATTTGATTGAATAGTTGTGAGTATTTGCTAGGTTGTTATTGTGTGTGTTAATTTTATTGAAGATTGGTGCCACTAGTCAATTCTAGTTACTCCTTGTGCTTGCCTTATTTAGAAGGCTTGTATAAGGTTGACAAAAAGGAAGGGTTAAGGTAGTTTTTTTTCTTCCTGTTTTTCCATCAACTCAGTTCATTATTCATCTTCTTATTTTTCCATATCATCCATAATTCTGTGTTCTGAGTTTGACAGAAATCTCGGCCATATCCATAAATCTCGCCTGAGATTTATCATTTACCACCGAGATTTCTATTTGTTGTGATTCCGTGAACTTCAGCCTAGATCGGGAAACTGCGGTATCAACCCCGCATCATTTTCATTCCTTGTTGAGGCACTTTACCAAGCCAGGTTTACACAATATTTTTGTGATGACAATTACAATGACCAATATTCGCATATATAAGAAAATTAAAATCCTGAAAGATAGAATCTTATTTATAATAGGATAAGAGAACACTAATACTATGGACCTAAACTTACACGACTCATCTGCTCCATAATCCAACAACAACCACCCTCTACTGCCCATGTGGAGATGCGGATAAATATAAGAACAAACGCCTAAGATGAAACGTTGTTGAACACAGAATGTGGCTATTGATTGCTTGTGTGTGTTAATATAAGACTATGTTATAAATGACTACATGTATATGTACAAAAAATGTATACAATATCGTTACATACAATTCATATCCGACTCCAAATTAGATCTTCGCTTCTTTGAGGAAGTGCAGGTTAGACATGTATTCTGAGAAATCAACTGTGTTGCTAACCGATTAACCCATTTGGGAATGTCGAACCCTAATACACCCATTTCGACGATTCCGAATTTCACTTTCTCATACGCAAAAATGTTTTATGATGGACAACTTCTAGAAGATAGTTTATCTTGACCCTTTTTTCATTTTAAAAACAAATTTATCGTTACATACTAACATCATATTTACATACATTGCAGGGAGAGTAACATTAGACACGAGACCATTTATATATAAATAACTACTTGCCAAGTACGAATATGATTCACATACACATGTAACACATCGTATTGGCATCTTATCACATTTCCCTAGATGTGATATTTGAGATCCACCGATCATGTGCAGCTTCAGATTCTTTGTAAGTTAGGTTAAAATTAGTCATAATACACGATCTTTTGAGTTTGACTTATGAACCTAATCACATGTTACTACGTACAATTATAATTTAATATCAACTATTGTTGTCGTGGTCGAAATATAAAACTTTTTACGTTCCCTTGTTTCATGTGCAGGACAATTAACCAGGTTGCAAGAAAGAAAAAAAAAAGAATATTAAGAATATTCAAAGCAAAGCGGCTACCAGAATAACCTACCAACGGAAATGTTGGGCCAACTAACTTAACTGTAAAGTAATGATTAGTAGTTTAATAATGCTTAATCAAATCTTACTGTTGATTAACTGTTGTAAGGCATGCCACAAGATTCAAAAAGACATGGGTTTTCATTATTGCCCTTTTCTTTCGGTTCTTTAACGTGGTCTAGATACAATAGAGTTTCTAAAATACTCTATATTGATTTGTTTAACTGTTAATTGTGAAGTTATATAATTAAAGATGAAGATTAAATATATTCTATGTAAATATTTTTCGTTTTGATAGTTTTTGTTAGGGTATATTCGATTTGTGTAGAGTTTGAGTTTTATATTTCGAGATTCATGTCAAAAAGTCATATCCCGATGGAAAAAAAGTTGTAACCTGATTCATCTTTAAGTTATCGACATAGATCTATGTGGGTAGACGATTTGAAAATGGTATAACTATATTGGGATCAATGAGTGACTTAATCACATGTGCTTACAACGTGGTTTTACACTTGGCGATAAATTTTTATATCAAAACACAAATTGTGTACCCTAGTTATGCCTGCAACTCTAAGTTATATTTTTCAAGAAATGTACTTCACATACCGGTTTTGTATGACCAAGTTAAAATGTTTTTTTTTTCTAGAAAAGATGCATACATTGGTTCTAGTCACAACCGGATTAAAAGACTTTCATTTTTCTAACCGGTGCAAATATCAACCAATGATATTTATAAATTTCTAATTTATATTTTAGTTGTTTTTTTGTTCAAATGTCAACTAATACTAATTCATGCATTTCTAACAAATACAGGAAAATAGAAAGTTATGAATGAAAATTTTTAACGCGATTTTAAAATTATGTTCAAAGTTAGGATATAACTTTTGTTTTACTGAGTTGTAACTTTTATGATTAATTTTTCAAATTAGTTTTAGATGGATCCAAAAGTTAAGATCAACTACTGCTTTTGAACTAGAGTATTCATCAAATCTCACACAAAGTAGCAAAATTGTCGTGATAAAAGTATAAAGCACAAGAAGATTGTCGGCTATAAAATACCGGAACCTTAAAGATAATACTGGAACCTTAAAGATAATACTGGCCAATCAACCATTAGACTGATTCAAATAGTAAATGTTCAAACAGATGACGAACATAGTATCATAACGTTTACACGGGACGATTTCAGAATCCAACAAGGAGGATTTTGTCCCTATTAAACTGTGGTTGAATTACGAAATGTGTTGGGGAAAACTCCGCGTTCCCGACTCTCACCGAATATGTGTAAACGGGTGTTTTGTTGCGCACTCACACTCGTACAAGAACCTCACTTACAAGCTCTCTTTAGAAGCCTTTTATTACTCTCTTTTAAATGGAGTTATACAAATGAGGGGTGGTCTCCCCTATTTATAGCAATTGCCACCTCCTCTATGAGAAATTTCCGGATCTTGACTCTCCTAGATTATTCCGGACTCTTCTCACTCAATCCTATACAAGCCTAGAACTCTCCCTAGATTTCTAATCTAGTCTACATGCTTCCATTGAGTTCTAGATGTCTCCATCATTTTCCGGGGTGATCCGTCTCCTTCTGGAAGGTTCCTCCACGTTTCGGAATATTCTACTTCATTCTAGAAGGTTCCACCATCTTCCGGAATATTTCGTCTTCTTCCGGAATGATCCTCCTTCTTCCCAAATAATCCATTATCACAATATTTATATTTGAAAATATGAATTATCCTAACAAAATATGTAACATATAAGACATGGCATATCAACTATGATAAATAGGTAATAAAAATTTCTAACGATAGATAACGATACAAAAACAGATATTTTTTTTTGCAGCACTTTTGATATTTTTGGAAAGCCGAAGACACTAACAACCTTAGTGATATGATGAAAAGCTTGACTTGATTGTTGATCTTCAAATTATTGACGGGTGTTGCATGTTCAAAATTAAAGAAGCCTTATCCCAAACCCTTGTTCCACGTTCACTTTGTTCTTTCTACACTTCAATTTTTGGAGTGATTGTACGAGTCCATTGAACATGAATGTGAGTGTGGTACATGAATGAGATCAAAAAGATATAATCTTGACTGTGAAAACATTGTATATAGTAGCCAAATATATTCAAAGTTCCCCAAATTCCAAGAAAAAGTGTCCCTGGTTTGCAATTGAAATGTTTGATTTGCATAGGATACCTTTTATACACTGCGTTGTGTGATGGATTAAAAATTTTTGGGTATATACACGATTTAACATACTTCGGATGACACCGGCGTTCAATTCGGATGACACCGGCGCCCAATTCAGACGCTTTTAGATGGTGTCGACGTCTTTTTTTTTTAATCTTCCGCATCTCTAGATTTCTTCTTCACGGAATCTTGACCGATTTAATTATTTGTATTTCAATTTGGTGTTTCAGGTTTGGATATTGACTCCTACTCCAACATCACCCGTGCAAGATTTGAGAAACTTAACATGGACTTTGCTCATCAATCGCTTATTTCTTTTAGGGAAATTCCGGATGGTACCCTCGTGGTTTGGGGTTTTCGAATTTTGCCCAACAGTTTTTTCGAGTTCGGATGGTACCTTTAAGTTTTTGTTGTTTTTCGGATTTTGCCCAAATTCATTAAAAAATTTCAAATTCCAATAAAAAATATAAAAAAAATTAAGTAAAATTTAAAATAAATATAAAATATAAAGAATAATTTATTTATTTGAAAATAAATAAATCAGATAATTTTTACAAAATTAAAAAAAATCAGTATTTTATTTTATTTTAAAAATAAATAAATTGGATTAGCATTTTTTTTACAAAATCTACAAACATAAGTGTTATACTTTATTTAAAATATAAATAAAATAAAGATTCTTTTAAATTATTTTTTTTAAATCATTGTTTCAATTTATTATTAAAATAAATAAATCAGTCTTTATATTTTACTTATTTTTAAATTTTACTTTATTTTCTTTTATATTTTTTAATGGAATTTGAAATTTTTTAATGAATTTGGGCAAAATCCGAAAAATAACATAAACTTAAGGGTACCATCCGAACTCAAAAAAACTGTTGGACAAAATCCGGAAAACCCCAAACCATTAGGGTACCATCCGGAATTTCCCTTCCTTTTATTAATAGTTGATATTGATAATATATGATTTTGATATTGTTATTGTTGCTTACGGGGCATTCTCTTTGATAACAATAGAGAAGCTTAAATTCTAACAAGGTTCGCTAATGGTGGATTTAGTTTTTACAATAAACCACTCACTCTTTTCTCTTTGGATTCACTGCTTTTGTTATAACTCACCTAAATATAAAAGAAATCCCAAATTTGATATTGTTCCGGCAGCAACTGAAACGAGATCCGAGTTGCAAAGATGGATGGGAAACTAGAAGCAACCGTCTTTACTGAGTGTAAAATTCGCCGCCGTTACTAGATGCATCCGCTGCCGTTGTCAAAGATGATCGATGGGACCGATGACTCTCTTCTCAGAGTGGGAGATGCCGCCGATGTACCCTCGTTGAACTTCCGATGGGCATGTTGGAGATGTTAACGGTCCCACATCTAAAGTGAGGAGATTACAAACCTAGTATATAAGATTAGCAGACTCCTCCTACTATTGTGGACCGATTCACGGTTCGGCACGATGGAATTCATAAATAAATTCTTGTTAAAGTTCAATAGATCTAACCGTTAAAAATTCATAAATAACTTCATGTTGAGGATGATAGCGGCTCATGGTATAAATATATTTAGTAAATATATCCCTAATCAAATCTCTTACCTTCCAACTAATCAAATCTCTTACCTTCCAACTTCTTCAATTTAATGAAAGTGATAAAAATTAAATGTGTATACAAACATAATAGAAATAAAAAAAAAAAGGGTCTATTTGGCAAAAATATTTCATTTTGCAGGCCTATTTTCACTTGGAACACCATTTCAATGAACATATACATTGATATATCTTAAATGTCACACTTTATATATTCAGTGAGGGATTGAGGGATCTTTGTACCCATCACTTGGGATCTCGACGTGAGTCATCTTCGATTTAGAAACAGAATCTCGCTAAATAGATATAGCCAATAAAATCCCTCTAAATGGACCGGTTTTCTCTATTCTAAATAACTATGTATCCCTTTAAACCCTAATATGAATGTTGGGATAAAATTATTTATATTATCGTTATAATATTTGACATAAAGTTTTCATTTGTTTTAGATTTGTTGGAGACCAATTATGCCGTTCATTTTCTTATATCTTTTTATAGAAAAATCCAAAGTGTACAATTGTCGAACTGACTTAGTAAACATGTCGATCACTATTGATCGCTTGAATATTGAACCTAATCTGCATAATACGTACAAAATTGTGATGCTTTTTATCCAAAAGGAATATGATAATTTTTGCCATTTCACTAGTTTGTCTAAGTCTTCCTTGATTCATTATGCATCAAAGTGGCGACCAATTGCAATGTCTAATCAATTATACCTATGTTGGATATGAATACAAAACAATCAACTTAGTTAGAGAAGGAACCATTCCATAACAATCAACTTCAAGTTTTATCAAACTTCAAAGATAAGGATAACTTGAATTTTGCGTCCAATAATCTCTTCGAAGTGAGAGTCGAGATAGTTTAGTTTGGCATACAAAAAATCGGCTCATTTTATAAAACAAACGTGAGTATCCAAGCTCTTAGGCAAGATTCAACAAGCTAAATTGTAAACGTTTCAGATCTATGCTCTAGCAACAGGGTTTCATCCTAAAATCAATCAGCAATTAAAGGAGTAATTCACCGACCTTATATATTAGGCTCGAAATGTCTTCAATTTTTTATACGATAACTTATTATCTTCAACACCTCTGCTCTTAAAAACCCTAGTTTCAAGTAGGCGTGTTACACAAGTTTAACTGTGGCATGTTCATATTCAGTTTGCTTAGAACTAAGCAACTTAATTTTTTTTTATCAATCTAAAAACTTAATTATAATCGTATACTCGCACCCAATTTGTTTAGTACATAAACGAGATCGAAAAACTGATCTTGTATATGACCTCTACTTTCGACTGTCTAATTTATTGTTGTATTTAGTTTTTATGTATTTGGAGTTAAGGATGCTCTCATGAAGATTATGTGCATTACGGAGATGACGAGTCATGAGATTCACGACGGTAACGGTTTTCCTGATAGCGGGACCCACCAACGGAAAGGTCTGTCGATGTCGGCTCCTTGTCTTTGATGGGCCCCATGGGCTACGCCCCTACCATTTTAGCCTAGTACAAAGTCTTGGCTAATCTCATTCTTTGTTACATTCTTATATGTAGGTTACTTCTCCAATTTTTTATACTTTTATTTAGGGTTGTGTAAATTTGAATTGATCCTAAATTTGATTTTAGGATAGCTAAGTTCACATGTGATATATAGTAGGCTCTTATACTAGGTGAGATTTTAATGGCTAAAATATAGCGTAAAAGGTTTTGCGACGTTTGAACGCAATTAGGTCCAATTTCAAAACATAAGCTCAGTGAAATTTCATCGAAAACTAATTACAAAGAAAAGGGATACCCACCAACCTTGTACATTAGGTACGTTAATATATCCCTTTATTATGGATGTTAAAACTTGCATCCTCCACATCTACCCCTTTGCTTCATGTTTTTTTTTAAGAAAAAAACTCTAGAGGTCTCTTTATGAATATTACAAGGAAATCACCGTTGAATCTATCTCTTGGAGATTAGAGCTTACTTCAATATACACAAGATTTGAGGTAAATAATATCACACATCTACACAATATTTGATTACTAATATGTACGTAATCATTTTTGTTGTCAAAAATATATTTTAAGCTTAACATTTTAAGTCCAACACACAAGATCACGAGTTACGTCCTAAAACTAGTTGGTAATACGAGAAACAATCCGCTCCCTTATAATTAGAATTGAAACTTGTTCAATTTTTACGTGGAACACCTTTATACCAACACTCCTAAATGTAGAACAATTGTTCAAAGTGACATTATTATCCATGCATCGAGGACCTACTCAAAGTTATCCAAGAACAAAGTGGTTTGCCCATTTCTTGGATTAATGAGACACCTTACACAAAAATAGTTAGGTTTTCAAATCAATGCAAATGGTAGGGGTGGAAAAGAAAGATTGGATCTTGTGGGTTGCGACACTTGGATGATGTATACACAATTCCAAGTTAGTGCTACCAATAATAGCCCTAATTAACCTACCTTTTTATCTTCAAGCTAGGACCTCACCTAGGTTCATACGATCATCGAGATAAGATGAAAAGTCATAAGGTTTGTATAATGATCGATGTGGTTTTTTTCGTGATTGACTAGGGGATGTTAGGTAGAGCTTTGTTTGGAGGTTTTGGTGTAATTTTGAAAATTTGAAAATTTTCAAAGTTATGTAGGATTTGATGGTAATAGATTATTTGCGATATTAGAATTTTGGTAGATTATTGAGGAGTTTTTGTAACCTATTTGGATTAGCTTTTGAAGCTTTTTTCCCATAATTTTGGTCCAACTTATTCTCAAATTCTTTTATATATTTTTATTATTATTTTTAACGTTTGTCCTTTTAGTAAATTTAGTACAAAAAACTACATTTTTGTTTATATAAGGGTAAGCAAAAGGGGAACAATCTCGAGGGACCGGTCACCCCAAAGCATCCAAACGGATGAGGTCTTCAACATCTTTCGGTAGCACCTCATCATCAGACGCTAACGCGAAACCATGCAACGCAAGATATCTGCTACAATGTTGAAATCCCATAAAAAGTGGTGAGCACAGAGTTGAACGAAACCGGAGATCAAGGAGGAGACGTCATAGGAGATTATAACAGAGACAAAAAAAGACAAAGGGTGAAGCTGGAGGAGGACACGCAACACGAAAATGTAAAGCATCTCCCAAAGATGAAGCAGATAATGATCGAGCCACACACTAACAAAATAGCACCGTCACATGCAGGTACAACTAGTCATGAATTCCTAGGGAAGTGAAAGACGAGAATTCGGGAAAGAGTCTCCCATCAAAAGAAACATTCATGAAAGCACGCCCCCAAGACCGCAACCCAGACACTCAAATTAGTTCACAACTTCAAATATTGATTCAAATAAGGAAAAACCTTTCCGATTCTCAAGATTATCGGTTAAAGGTTGTATTCCAATCAGATTTCTTAGACCAAAAACGGTCGGAATTGTGACTCTTGATCGAGAAAGTAGATTTCATAGGTAGTGGGACCAATGTTGTTGTTCATAAGCCATGAGATATTGGTCTAAAGCTTCATACTTTTTTCAAAAGTTCAAACAACTTTTCTCGACAAAAAGATTGAAATTTTCAATTTTACTTTCACGAAAATAGACAAATTTTCAACTCTACCAATAAGGTCACTGCATCTCAGATCTAGAGCTGAAAGTTTGCTGAAAGGATTTTGTTGACAAGTGGATCAAGGCAAAGAAGGACATCAAAACAAGCGATTGCATCTCCTAAAATCCTCAAACAATCCAGAAAATAGTCGGGGAGACACTAGAAAGATAATAATACCACATAGTTAGACATTAGAGTATTTCACTCAAGATTGTTCGTATAAGCATTAACTGCTCTAGATTGTTCAGGGAAATAATTCGTTACTCGAGATTGTTAAAGGCGTATATTCGATTGTTCGAGAATGATTGGGAAAAAGTCTTTGATATGAGAGACCAAAGAATCCATACTCTTTATTCCTCTTGTTCTTCCACTTTACTCAAATATCAAGTGTTGTAGAATAATTTCTTTCAACCAATTAGTTTGAGATCAAAACAATATTTTGAGAAGATAAAAGGTTCAAGATTCTAAGTTCTAATTGTTCATAATTTATTCAGTTTTGAGAAAAATTTCAAACAAGGTTGAAGATTAGAGGTACAAAAAGAAATCAAAGGTTGTGTAAAAAGATAGGTTTAAATAAAGATAAACCTTGAAAAAATAAATATGTGTATGGAAAACAAAAACTAGTAGAAGGTTAGAGGTTTTGATCTAACCCGAAAGGAGTTAAAAAAATAAAAACGATTAAAAAAAATCTCAACTTAGTAAGACCTTGAGGATCATGATAGCATGCACAAAAAAAATAGAGAAAAACCCGCATGAAAGTAAAAATACAGAGAAGAGGATATGAAAACCCACTAGAAGGATAAGGATGCACCTATATAGAAAAAAGGTTAAATCACATAAAACAAAATTCGGACATAGAAAACATTTGGTAGACAAAGAAAATCAGAAAACCATTCTTTTATCATCTTCGCACATTAGAGAAGAAGATGAATTTTCCTCAAAGCAAAGATTGTTATTCTGTTGGTATAGTATTTGTCTTTGTTTGGAAATATTTGAGACATCTTCGCATATCAGAGATGAAGGTTTTCCTTACCTTTCTTATGATAATTTTGTTTGAAAATTGAAGCTAGATCTATATTGTTCTCCACCTACAAAACACTTTTTTGTTTTTTTAATTAGATTTTCATATTTTACAAACTACTCTACCCAAAAAGGTTAAACTACTAAATAATCTTGTTCAACCGAGCACGCCCTAAATTTCAACTGCATTTCATATTTATGTGTTGTTGATTAGCATATAATGTAACCAGATTCACATATAATAATCAATAATTTAAAAGAAAACATAAAAAATTTTAACGTCGAAAAGAAAACAACTAACAATTAAAGTGATTACCAGTAAAACCTTCTTTGTTTCAATACTTTGAAACTTTTTACCCTTTTTGTTACTTACTTGGGAAAAAAAGAGGAAAAACTCCGCTTTGATGTGGTTGTTATAAACTTTTCGGGTAAGGTACCAATAAAAGTAATTACATGTAATACCAATCCAACAAACATGGATATCATCAAACTCGAGGTTTTGTTTCATTTCCAACATTCGTCCGTATGGATTGGTGAGTGGAGCTTCATCTTGAAATATGGGTTGACCTATTTAGTACGGAGGAGTCGTAGACATGTATCGAAATTTGAAGGCTTCATAGAGAGTGAAAATCCGAGGTTTTTACCGGTAACCCTTGAAAACTTTCTTGTAGGCTTCTTTGACATACATATATTGATATGTAGGTTTACGCATCATGCTTATCTGGTTTTCTTTGTCCTTTTTTCTTATTATTTGTCAAAGTACGACGGTTAGTCTATCTACCGCTTTATGGTATCTCGGGTTACTGGTTTTGACTAATGAATCGAATTTATTTCCCCATTAAAATAAAGTTGTTGATGGACTAAAATTAATATCTTAATCATTAAAAGTAGGACAGTTTTGGTAATTAAGCCTTTTTGAGAAGCTAGAGTAGTAACTAGGCTTTTTAATGTTTCAATTAAGTAAATATACTCCAATCTCTTATATTTATTCTCGAACTATACACACTCTTCTCTCAAAGGATACATTTACTAAACACAAAATTAGAAAAAATCTAGTAAACCAAATTGTTTCTTCACAATCAAAACAAAGTATGATACAATTATTAACACTTTTCTAATATTTCCCCATCGACATATAAGTAAAATAATTTTAAAAAAAAACACAATTAAAAACTAAATCTATAAAAATCTGTCATGATCTCCAAGGAGATTAGGGAAGATGATTCATGTTTATACTATCATATCTTATATAGGGTTTTGACATCATGGATGACAGGTGTGTGTACTATATATGTTTATCTCTATTACTTTAGAATATGAACTATTTTATTTTGGGTGGTTGTTCTATTAATTATAATATTATGTGTATAAAAAGTTGTAAATAGGCTGAACCACAAGTTTGTTAAACATCATATAAACATAAATAATATCTTAGCTTGCTAAAAAATGGCCTCACTAAGCCAGAGGTGGTTGGTAGTAGGGCCCTTAAACTCAATGATCCAAACAACATAGATATTTCATATTTGAGTATCTTAAGGTTTTCAAAATAACCTAATTAAATTGGAAAGTTAATGTATAAAAGTGTTGGTTTTGATCTTGTTTTAAAAAATGATTTTATTAAATTTTAAACTTTGTATAACAATAGAAAAAATGATTAAAATGAATTATCAACTATAAAAACAAAATAACCCAAATTTTAGAAAAGTAATAAACTCGTATACAATCTATTTCCTATTAAACCAATTTTGATATAACCATTTCTCCTCCATAATTCATAATGTGGCAACGGGGAAAACAAATTAGGTTGGATATATAATAACATACAAATTTAAATAGAAAAAAGATGTGATGAACATAAGGGTGAGGGATCAAGTCAATAGAGAAGTGTGATCAATTCGATCGAGGACTGATACCATGATATATTATGGTGGAAATTGAACCACGGTTATATCCCTTTTATTATGACCTTTTATATAAGATTACAAGAAAATCGAAAGAGAATAATAAAGATCGTAAGGATGAATATAATAAAAATTGTCATAAATAACTAATTTATATTCCTATTCTTCTAATAAGGATATATCCAAATATTCTCACAAATCTTCCAATAGAGAGCGGCGAAATTCTTGAATGAAATTTGAATGTGAAAACTATTGGTTGAAGTGTCTTATTTATAAGGAGGAAAAACTAACTTAATCTTTTAAGGATTAGAGGCTATCCTAATAAACCCAATCTTATAAAAAAATAAAATAATAAAATGACAAATGTTATCTTCCAACTAACATTATATCTCAAGGAAGATAAAATAAGGGAAAAGAGGGATCATTCTCCTAAATTTACAATGATGTGGGACTGGTCGAACCGACTTGCTGCATTGTAAAGTGCTCGACATGTAGCAAAACACAACGCTCAGAAGATAAGGTCATGTGCTCAAAAGATGGAATTGGTTGGGCCGACATGTAGGGTAAGTCAGGCGGATCGTTGTGAAGCTCTGACCGATATTCATTTATTCACTCTCAGATATCAATCAATTCAGTCTTGACCTGAATTTTAGGAAGACCTTGATATGATGTAGACATTCTTCCGATAATATTTTCATTTTAACTTCTAGAAGGTTTAAAATACATGCGATATCCTGAACACACAAGTAGATTCCAAAACACAAAAGGTTAAAGATCTATTAATATATGATAAAAATCTACACCACACTCAAGAGATGAATAGAAATGAAGATGAAAAAAAACGCTAAAATGGATATTATTAGTCACTGCCCACTTAATGTGTCATCAAGAAAACATAGGTTAAGATATTAGAATATCACCACTAATGTGTCACCAACGAACCATTTGGTTAAAAAAAATCACAACTCACGTATCACCACATGCTTAAGATATGGACAATACACTCTTAAGGCGTGACAACGCACTTAAGATATCAACCACATTCTTAATACTCCCTTGAGACTAGGTGTCACCATAGGCTTTAGGTAAATCCGAGATGTAATACACGCTTAAGGTGTTTTCACTAAAGTGTCACAACACTTCAAAATAACGTGACACCACAAATTTAACGTGTGACCACATACTTAAGGTGTCAACATTCTCCAAAGGTATTATAACGAGATTAAGGTGTCACCACTAACCAACAACAAATATTAAAAGTGTATCACTAACAATTTTCGGAATTGAAGTTTCACCACGAATAACTAATCTAGGAAATTAGAGAGGGATCACTCATCTATCCTTACTATAACCCGAATATGCCATACATAATTGAGCACAATGAGGCGATATTGGAAAGAGAAAGCACAACCAAGACTAACCAACAATACAGAACTCAACAACTTAATAATAGCGAACTATTCTAGGAAAGAAGACAACGTAAACTAAGGGAGATTGAAGATGTGTAAAAAAAGTTCATAGTAAGGTTTTTGGATTTTCAAAATTTAGGGTATTAAAAGCTATTTTTAACAATAGTCGTCTATAATGAAAATTGTAGAAACCTAAAGAAATTCGGTCCTAACAAGTTTATAACTTCGAAAGATTATAGTTGTTAATGTACTATTTAAGTTTCTTTGTAAATAATTTTTTATGCAAGAAATAAAAAAAAATTTAAATTAGTTATTTTGTCTTTTACAAAATTTAGAGAAGTACCCACTAATAGGAGAATATTTCCAAGTCATAGTTATTAAACTATATCCTAAAAAAAAAGGTTAAAATGATTTTTTTTCAAGAGCAAAAATAAAACAAAATTGTGATTTGTTTTAAAAAAATATATAAATAAAAATGAAAAAAAAAACATGTTAAAAGCGTGATAAATTAAGAAGCGTGATTTGTGAGATTTATGTCCAGTCCATTGTTTCAACATTCGACAAAATTACTTATGTTAGAGATTAGATTATTTAAATATTCAAAAAGCATGTTCGTCGACATAAAAAAGGACATCTAACGACTAAAAGAAAACAAATAAAGCGGGAAATTATAACTAATTAACGATATTAAACGGCTAAGAGGTGCTAATATTAATCCCCAGTCATCACTAGCCACGTACACCCTCAACAGCCAATCACAATCCTGCTTTTGGTGAGGTGGGTCCCTTCTCCAACGACTTTGATGGTGACCTCCACTCTTCCATCACAGACCATTCATTTATCGACACGTAACAAACTCAAAGTATCTGTAACTGTTTGTTGCATCTAATTCACCAATTATGGGGCTTTGTTGAAAACTTGCTTAAAGTGCCTTTTCATTTCCCTCGTGACTCATCATTTCGATAATACTTGCTTTCTTTAACACTAACTTTAGAGAAGTTGGATTTCTACACTAATAATCAAGGTAGTTGTGTATTGTGCATATTTGCATGTGTGTTTGAACGATCTAGTCGTTTGGTGAAAGGAGTTTATCGTGGAATGAGGTTGAAAATAGACTTGATTAGAAATTCAAACCGACGGTTTAAGTTTTTAAATCGACGGTTTAGGTTTGACCTTATCTGCAAGGTTAATATTTCTGGGTTAATACCAGTGTGCACACACACACACACATATATATATATATATATATATATATATATATATATATATATATATATATATATATATATATATCCTCTCGGGGTTAATATTTCCGGGTTAAAACCAACGGTATTTTAATTAAAGAAAACATTGAGCCGGGTTTCGGTTGCATATATATCCTCTCGGGGTTAAGAGGATTCAAAACCCACATAGTTCTCTTACCTTTACTTACCTTTTTTTTCGAACTTCCGAGTTGTTTTAGTTACTCCGCTTACCTTTATACCTTGGAGTCGGAAGTTGTGTCCGCATCACCGGAGTTGAAATCCGATTTTGAGTCATAAACTGGGGCATTCCGTTGTTTCCGCTTATCCAATCTTAAATACAAACATACGCCTTCAACTTTTCGGACTTCAATTGGGTTCTTTTGTAATCGAGCATCACTATAAATCTTTAAACATTACAAAATCAATACAAATTTGCCAAACATTTTCACAATCAAGAATTAACCAAGAAATATTTTGTACGGAAAAATTTTGTAAAAGTTATTTGTAACGAAAGGCTTGATCAAATAATTTGTAAGTAGAGTTCCAACGAGTTCCAATGTTTTTTGAAAATGCAATTGGATGCACATTATTAGATAAACATAATGTTCTCCATCTTTTTTTTTTCTCAGTTCGGAGAAGTGTCAAATCCGATCAATAACGTCGGTGATGAGTTTAACATAACCGTTAAAATTTTAAGTCCATCTTAAACATATATATAAGTTTAAAATATGACGTGCACATCTTTAATGAGTAAAAGGAGGTTGCAAATATTGTCCCGCCGCCTCGACCAAATGGTTTATGGCGGCGGTGTTAGAGGATGCATTAACAAAGAATATGAAAAAACATGATAAATTAAATTCTTATAAAACCGTTTTTATCAAGTTTGGAATGTTTGTTGCATCATGTCTTTTGTTGAAATGACAAAATGCAAAAACATATCGTTATCAATAAAATGTAAAGTAATGTCCATGTAAAAATGTTTTTGCGATTGTGTACTCCAAATATCACTACAAATAGCAACTTGATGTGAAATAGATGCCAAAATCAAAACAATTTTTTTCTTTCTTTTGTACGTAAGATTTAGAAACTAATTTGGAAACGGCTTTGCGAGAAGTTGATTTTAAAAGAAGGTTGAAGATATTTAGTGTTATATGCTCGAACTTCTTCACGTTCCGCATAAGAAAATGGAAATGCATGAGAACATATAACATCGGTTAATCCTAAACTTTATTCACTATGGTTATACATAAATAAGGGAGATCGAGAGGAAGAAGATGCAAACCCGTGGAACAATTGTGATTGTCCCCGTGATATCCCTACCTTTTCGTGATGGATTTTTTGCATGTGCATTTGCAAAGTCTCGTAGCCGCCTTTCATCTTCCACTTGTACACCTTTGGACAATAGTTGCATAAAACTTGACAATAATCGTTCACCGGCTCACCCTTCGTGTAATGCTTCGTAAAAGTTTCGGATGTAAGCATTTTCGGTGGAGGTACTTGTCGAAATGTGCCTTGTGACATTTCGGGCATTTGAGTTTCATTTTCTTGAGTGCTAAGGAAGAAATGAGAAGGAATGTTGTCACTCGGGTTTGCGAATGTATGAAGACGAGAATTATGAGAATACGAGATTGAGAGTACTAGAGAGAGTTAAAAATGTATGAAGATGGCACGGGATAAAATGGAAGAGCAGTTGGATATTGATAGGAAATTGTTGAGTTTTTTTTCAAGCAACCAATTTATTTTGAAAAAAAAATAAAAAAAAGAGCCGTTCGGCAACGACTCTTTGTGACCAAACCGGCAGTTTGGTTCAATATTAAACAAAAAAAATTAAAAAAAAACTACCTAAACAACCTCCGGGTTTTATATAAACAAACCTAAAACCTTAACCGAAGTTTGCCGGCAAACCTAAACCGCCGGTTTACTCAAACCGGCGGTTCGACGGTTTGCCATGAACCTGATCCAAGTCTAGTTGAAGACGAAAATGAAAAATGAAGTGGATACAATAAAATATAAGTTAAAAATTATAAAAAGATACAAGAAAACAAGAGGAGAAAGAAAATTCAAACAAACACAACGTAAAAATAATAAAATTCGACGGTTTGAGTCGGTTTAGGAGCCGACGGTTCATACCTTAATTAAGTTACTGCATTGAGCCATAAATAAATTAATTGAAAAATTATAGAAATATCAGGAATATTATAACAATTTATTTTTAAAAGGAGATAAATGATGAGTTTTTTCTTAGATTTACTAATCAAAGTTGAAACCCAATATATTTGGGCTTGGATGTAGCAGACCCACTTTAAGTAGTCCAATAATCCAATTCAAGGGTCACACCCGACAGACACGTTTACGGGTCCTCGAGGACACAATACGTAAGTACTAAGTATTGATTAAGTTCACCTTAAAAAAATATTTATTTGATACTTTTTTAATATATGTATACATTAATATAATATATAGTCTGACGTATGAGCATTATCCATATAGATTTGTTTAGAAAAAATAATACCGAACACTAACAACTCCGTATTATAAAAGCAAATAATGTAACATAACTAACTTTTAGGTAATGTATATGGTTTGTTTAACTGAAGTGGACACCCAACGCACTCTCCATGCGACACGTGTATAACATCTGGCACGTGCAAAGTGACTATAAACCTTGAAAATAGGAGTATATTGGACACACTCTCCAGCTCGCTGGGGCCCACCTCGATTTTGACCCCAAAACGACGACGTGTTGTGTCTCCACATTTTAAAATATTTCATGTCCCCATACTCTTTGAGCGGAAATCTCGATACTGAATCGTCTTTTCAGGCCTTCAGGGTTTCCCTTACAAGCTTTCAGCTAAGTGACGGATTGAAGCCTTTTAGTTCCTTTACTATCAACAGGGCGAGGGAGTCAAGGTATGATTTCGATTCTATCAGTTTCTTTTTTCTCTTGAGTTCCAATTTTATGTTCACTATTGCTTGGTTTTCGTTTTGTTGTATGACTTTTGTTCAAGTGATTGCAGTTTGTGTTTTTATTCTTATATGATATGTATAGACCGTTTGGATATCAGATTATGGGTATGGGTTTCAGTTTTACATATAAGATATAAAACATGAGTTAATATGCAAACAATAGTGATATATCTCATACTCATATACCTAATGCCTACAATCTTTGGTATCCATACCAACGAGCCCCTCTGTCTACTTTGAGCGAAGCTCATTTAATAATCCAGTAACTATTTCTTGCAATTTCTCTTTGACTGTGATTCCCTTGGGCTGATTGACAATGAATGTTGATTACTGATTAGCCTGTTTGAATAGTTTTTGGTTATTATATTTAAGTGGATTTTGAGATATCATTCTTTTGGGTGCTTGGAATGATCAGTTTCAGGGTGACCAATTTACTATAAATGCCTAATGGGTCGTTGTTCCGCTGTTACTGTTGTACATGGCATGACTAGAAAAAAGAATGAATTTGGTTTGATTGAGAAAGAGTTCATTTTTATTGTATGGAAATCCTGTTAGTCATTTTGCTGTCACTCTGCAGCATTTATCTTGTTACAAAATGTTTCTTTTGTTGAGCCTTTGGCATTCATGTGTTCTACAAGTAGTATGTAAGAAAATATTATATATTGAAATTTGAAGTTATTGCTGCATGCAGTGCAGGTGCATAGTGTACATACATAGGAAGGAGTCACAATGTCATAGTTCTAAGGCATTATGAACGAGACTGTCACTTGTTATTACGTTAAACTTGGATCCATGAAATTCTTTGGCCTATGAGTTCTAATATATTTGTTAAGTTGGGTAATGTCAATCTATGAGATATGTCAACTTTTTGTTTCTTGATTTCTTTATGCAGTTAAGTGGAGGTCTAATAGAGAGGTTTGCTTTTCAATGGAGCGGTGCAATTGTGTTGAACCGCAATGGCCGTCTGATGATCCACTAGTGAAGTATCAGTTCATATCAGATATCTTCATTGCACTCGGAGAATTCTCCATACCTTTCGAATTAATCTATTTCGTTACAAAATCTTCTGTGTTTCCATATAAATGGGTGTTGGTTCAGTTTGGTGCTTTTATTGTTCTATGTGGAAATACACATCTAATTAATTTGTGGATGTTCGGCGTACACACGAGAACAGTTGAACAAATTCAGACCGTTGCAAAGGTTTTTTGTGCCGTTGTATCATGCATAACTGTCCTTATGCTAGTGCATATCATCCCTGACCTACTGGGTGTTAAAACAAGGGAACTTTTCTTGAAAAATAAAGCTGCAGAACTTGATCGAGAGGTGGGTCTCATTCGTACCCAAGAAGAAACAGGGAGGCACGTGAGAATGCTAACTCATGAGATCAGAAGCACCCTTGATAAACATACAATTCTTAGAACCACTCTAGTTGAGTTGGGTAGAACTTTGTCATTAGAAGAGTGTGCATTGTGGATGCCTACAAGTGATGGATTCGAGCTGCAACTTTCTTACACTCTTCTCCAGGAAAATCCTGTTGGGTTTACCATACCCATAGAACTTCCGATAATAAACCAAGTTTTTAGGACCAATCGGGCTGTTAAAATCTCCCCTAACTGTCCAGTAGCTAGAATTAGGCCTGTAACTGGGATATACATGCCAGGAGAGGTGGTTGCTGTGCGTGTGCCGCTTCTTCATCTTTCCAATTTCCAGATTAAGGACTGGAATGAAGTATCAACTAAATGTTATGCATTGATGGTTTTAATACTTCCATCTGACACTGCAAGACAGTGGCATTATCATGAACTCGAGCTTGTTGAAGTAGTTGCCGACCAGGTATGTACATGCTTGCTTGCTATAGTATATTGTATTGTCAAAAATGTAACTCATTTCTTGTGATGTAGAAAATTAGGAATAAAATCTATTTCTGGCCTATCAAAGATTCAGGAGATTTAGCATCTGAAGCATCACTTTGTTTATTGCAAAATTTTCTGTGTTTGTTTCCTATGAGTTCCTTTGAATTCTATAGGGACTTTTGAAAAAATAATTAATATAGAAAAATATCTTTTAGAAGTTTTTTAGTGGAAATATAATTTAGTTGTTCCTGTATTTCTACATCCTATCATAGCTAAAGCTGTTTCTAGTTCTCTATGCTGCTTCTTCGATTATTGGTGAACATCTGCATTCTGTAAATCCAGGTTGCAGTTGCTCTATCTCATGCAACAATACTAGAAGAATCAAAGAGGGCCCGAGAACAACTTATGGAGAAAAATGTGGCCCTTGATATGGCTAAGAGGGAAGCAGAAACTGCCATTCATGCCCGGGATGATTTCTTAGCAGTAATGAATCATGAACTGAGGACTCCCATGTATGCAATTATAGCAATATACTCTCTTCTGCAAGAAACTGAACTAACCCCTGATCAACGCCTGATGGTAGAAACTATACTAAGGAGTAGTAACCATCTTGCTACTCTCATAAACGACATACTGGATATTTCTAAAGTTGAAGATGGAACCCTTAAACTCGACAATGTAACTTTTGATTTGCATGCCGTGTTCACGGAGGTATGAATCCTCGCGCATTTACTACGTAAATTTCTCTCCTTTTGGAACTGAAGGCATGGTTGCCTCTCTTTTGACACAGGTCTGTACTTTGATCAAGCCTATAGCATCTGTCAAGAAATTGCCAATTTCCTTACACTTAGCTGAGGATTTACCAGAATATGCTGTTGGAGATGAAAAACGTCTTAAGCAGATCTTAATAAATATTGTTGGTAATGCTGTCAAGTTCTCCAAAGAAGGAAGTATTTCGGTTACAGTTGCTCTAGCAAGATCCGAACCTCAGTTGCCTGAACTTGTACCAATCTCAACTGACAGTCATTTCCACTTATGTGTGCAGGTTTTATTCATCTATTGTTTCTGTTTAATAATGAGTGCAGTACTCGTTTGTTTTCGTGATGCATTCCCTATCCTCCTCGTTTAGGTGAAGGATAGCGGGCCTGGAATCAACCCACAGGATATTCCCAAGCTGTTCAGTAAGTTTGCTCAAAGCCAATCAGCTGGAATTAAAATTAAAAGTTCCGGAAATGGACTTGGACTCGCAATTTGTAAGAGGTAACTAACAACATACTTGCTAATAAACTAGTTGCCAATATGTAACTGTTTGTGTTAAAAAACAGATATGTGAACCTTATGGAAGGGGACATCTGGATTGAAAGTGATGGTATTGGCAAGGGTTGTACTGCTACCTTCATTGTAAAACTCGGAAATTCTGATCAGAGATCGAAGGAGAATAGGCTGGCTTTAGTTCCTAACCTGTCAGCAAGCCGTGCTCAAACAAATTTGTCAGGACTCAAAGCTCTTGTAATGGATGAGAATGGGTAACTAACATACTTTCCTAATCATTGTTAAGATCATGCAAAGCTTAATATATTCCTGATCGAACGCTCTTTCAATGCGCTGCAGGATTAGCAGATCAATCACTAGAGGTCTTCTAACACATCTAGGATGTGAAGTAACAACTGTATGCACGGGCGAGGAGTGTCTCCTATGTGTCTCACCGGAGTATAAACTCGTCTTTCTGGACGTTTCTATGCCTGGTGTAGATAGTTACGACGTCGCCCTCCAAATTCACAAGATATTCTCAAAGAGAAATGACAAGCCATTAGTTATAGCATTGAGTGAAATGGCTGATAATACAACCAGAGAAAACTGCAACAGGGCAGCTATAGATGGTTTTTTGCTAAAACCCGTTTCTGTCGACAAAATGAGGAGTCTTCTGTGTGATCTATTAGACCGTAGTACTTCATTGGAGAATTAGTAGTTGGAATCAACACATCGTTGCCCAGAGAACTACAAAGCCTACAAACGTTGGCTTTCGACTCAGGAGCAAAGAAACTGAACTTGGGGCAAATGTTGAAGTAATAAAATGCATTTTTATTTTATCATAAACTGGTAATTTGTAACTTGATAGACCCAAAGAAATTTTAAGTTTAAAAAGTTACTGATCTTTTCAACACTAAATCTTGTGCACCTAATCTATATACTTTACTTTACACGCCACGTCCGTGATGTAGAAACAATATTTTAAAATTGAGCTCTCACACTTAACGTTATAATTTTTTTTATTGAACTTTGCAACGATTTTTTAAGTTAAAACAAATCCTTTTTCAATCTAATTTTGAGGTTTTATTTTTGAAAGAGTTTTCTTAATTTTTTGCTATATTACAAATAAGATTGATAGTTTGAGAATTTGATAAATAGAGACTTTGAAGATTGAACGAATCAAATTTGAAGATTGAACGAATCAAATAATATATTTCTTGACATTTTGGCTAAGTTTATGTATAATTATTATTTATACCGGATTAATATATGTTATATGGGTTGAACACCTAAAGTATGTGGGTCTTAGACCTACATTTACGTGGGTCGTTCACCAAATGTTATGTGGGCCATTGATATACTAATACGCGTGTCGTTGACCTACTATTATATGAGTCGTTATCTATATAAGTTTAGAAAACTCTTGACCTACGAATACATATTTAAGTTTGTTATTTAAATTAACAAAGCCAAATATGTATATTTTTGTAGTTTGACTCTCATGAAGTTTCTTTTCAACTTCATGGTGAAGTTCAACAAATCTCCACCGTTAATCACAATGAATGGTTGAGATTGATCTGAGTTTAATTAATTAAACAAAAAAAGGTAACTATATCTCTCCAAATCAACATCTCTCCAAACCACAACATTTTTTCTGAAATTTTCTTCGTCCCAACATTGAACTTCATCATCGACTCATCAATACAAAATATAGTTTGGCACAAGTAGCAATCTTCTTCTCCTCTTTTTCCTCCTAAACTCGAGTTAATCAATGAACAAAGAAACAATATAATGTAGAGCTTTCATCTACAAATCCTCTTTTCCCCCTTCTTCTAAACTCGAATTGTAGAGCTTTCATTTGGTTGATTTGAACCGAATTGGTGGAACAAAGGGTGTCAAAGTGGTTGTCGTTTATATTGAGCATGATGCATATCAACTGTTCGATATAATGTCCAATAGAACTATTGAAAGTGGAGTCAGAGTTAGTAGTAATTTGATTGTACAAAATTACCTACATGTGTAATACTAGGTCTGATTTGCTTCTTGCTTTTCTGGGTCGGATCCTCAGGTGAGATTTCACTACCCAATTTTTTAATTTTAGTGTTGAGTTTATCTCTGCAGTGAGCGTGCTTTAGTACCGAATATTGATGATAACATTTATTGCTTACTTATTCTCACGTTCTAATACCTAGACAAGCCTTAATTTTAAAAACAAGTTGTTATTACGAAGAGGGATTTTCTATAATTTTATTTGATTTATATGTTAAAGCTCTTATGTTCATTTACTTTGGTGCAGTTTCATGGTGAGCTAGATACGAAACTCGGTGCACCAACTTGTTGTAGCGCAATCTTGAGACGATTCCTTCATGATGTATTTTTATGCTTTACACTTCCTTGTATTTAATGTGCAAACTGCTACTTTATTACCCCCTTTATAAAGCTCTTTTATGGAGTAGTCTTTTGTTTAACTTTTGCTATATGATAGATATCATCTAGCTTTGGCTTGGGTGTGCACTACACCAAGAATAATAGGCTTCGAACCTCAACATAACGAATTTTTTGAACTAAACATTCAATTCAAGGCATGTTATTAAAAGACTGAATAAAAGTATGTTAAGTGTGCTGACCTTTGTGAGTCCTCATAATGTCCTCATAAATCAAGCTACAACGAGTTAGACAATAATGTAATAGGGCGAGTCTCGAGTATTCAATAACATCAGTAAGGTTCACTTCAAGGCCTATTTCTGACTTGCAACGGGGCGGAAAGCTCACAACAAATTATCCATGAAGATAATCTCACAACAAATTATCCATGAACACCAGGATAGGATGACAATGCACCTATGAAATGACAATTGTTGCAAATAAAATTCATGGAGATTACCAGCTTGCAAGTGGATATGGGATGACACTATGGACTCTAAATTATTGTTATACGTTGCCTATTATGTATGTTATTTTCATAGCATATACACTAGTAAATTATTTGTTTAGCCTATTACCTCAAATGAAGAGCAATGTGCTTACGCACAAAGATATAGGTTCGAGTCCTATGTAGGCTAATGGTTGTGATGGTATTTGTCTCCAGTTCCATTTTGCAAGATAATTTTTTTGAGAAAGACCACCATGAACACTTAATAATTTGTTCTCGATCAGGGTTGATAAATTGTACAATAAACAAGCAAAATTCAGAGTTAGTACAATCACTTGCAAATCCTTGTATGATGTAACACAACAATATAATTATGTACAAAGGAGACCATAACAACATTTATTTGCAGCAAAATAATAAGTTACCACGCTTACCTTTGTACCTCGGAATCGGAAGTTGTGCCCCATCATCGGAGTTGGAATCCGATTTTGAGTCATACATCGGGGCATTTCGTTGTTTTCGCTTATCCTCCCTTATTTAATCTTAAATACAAACTTGTGCCTTCAACCTTTTGAGCTTCAAGTGGGTTCTCTTTTAATTGAGCATGTTCCCTCCTTGACTAAATGTTTGCTCCACGACAGCCGTTAATGCAGGCATGACCAAGGGTTATTGTACAATTTTTACTACGGTTGGATTTTGGGGCGAGTTTCTTCCAACAATCCAAAATTTCAAAAGAAGATGTAACACCACACATCCGCGGGACTTAGGATGCTACGAGCAAGGGTCTCACAATGAACCCCGACTCTTAGCCTGACAACAATTTCACCGAAACTTACATCAAGACACAATAGTAAACACCGAAATATCCATTAATGCAATTTAAAACATGATCTAAAAGATAAAAGGAAAGACTCCAGCCGAGTTCTTACAAAACAACCACAACGTTTCCAAAAACGACAACAACAACAACAATAATAATCCAATAACGTTCTATAATGTACGGAACCCCAGTTGTCCACTCCACTAGATCACTCGCCAACGTTCCTAACCTGCTAGGCATCTACAAGGTGGTATAAAACAGTTAGCTAGCATTCTAAGCACAAGAAGGATGGTAAAGGCACACACACATATAATAGAACATAAGCACATAACATGGTATTACACAAGTCCGATTTATTATCTTCCATTACGTTATCCCTTTACTAATTCCATTTATGGTGTAAAATGAGAATCATAACGATCTCGCCCCTGTCCCCTTTCACCAAATAGGCTTGTACTTGATGTGAATGCATCACCTGTTGTACTAGTCGCAAAGAGCCTTCCATTGTTCCCATTTTGAACTGGACAAGCGGTCACCGCCCGGTTATCATACACTTGGGCCATGATACAAACAATAAACGTGATCTTCCTAATCCGGTTAATCGTTATCACAACAATTATAAACACACACCACCATCACACATCATATTCATACATCAAAGCTAGCTAAGTAAGTCCGGGGACTTACCTCGTCTCAAGGATCAAACCGATGATACCGTACTCCATCTCTCATAGGAAGATATTCTAATCTTGCCCATCAAAGCACACAATCAAAATCACCCTCACATGCTAAATGTCATAAGACTTCTAGTCCCAACGATCTCGCAAGATCATAAAACAAGTACACAAGCTAGGATAGCACTCCTAGTCCACACGAACTCACAAGGTCACAACTATAACAACATGTGCTATGATACTCTCATCCTAAACTCCACAACCTCAACTAACATATAAACACAACCTCAAGCCTCACAAGCTTCACAATATCAACCACAACGCTCACAGTCGTATGCCCAACTCAAGATCAACACAAATCATGTCCTAGAACATCAACAACCTCAAACATTCACCTAAGGTTCGAAGCCACTACTTGGCATTCCACAAGGTTATGCTAGATCCAATCCTACCGTGATTCTATCATAAAACCCTTCTAGGATACGCGATGAACACAAGCTCGAGGAAGGGTACTCACTAGGGCAAAGATGCGGGCTCAGAAGAAGGAAATGCAACCGCGGAGAGGAGCAAAAGGGCGCACCGGCTGCCTACTGAGCCAGAGTCCACCCCTGCAGCCCTGGGGATCCTCCCCTGCGGCCCAACGTCCACCCCTACGGCTCAGGCTGGCCGCCCCTGTGGCACCGGTGTAGTGGCCGCCCCCGCGGTGCTGTCCAGCCACGGGTGCGGTCGAACTCCAGAATGGAGATCCTGAATTCTTCTTCGACTGGTTCCTTGAGGTGCAAAGGGTCTCCTAGATTGCGTGCTCCAACATTGATGTCCATCACACAATCATCAACATAAAACACGATCTAGACTAGATCCATACACATGCAACCACAAGAGAGGAAGAATCTTGAGAATACATGGCTTCCACCACCTTAAGGCTCAAAGGGGAAGAAGATGATGAAGAGAAGAAGAAGAGAAGAGGGAGAAGCACACTTACAACAACTCGGGTCTGCAGTCCTTCACTTGTTGGACATCACACATAAGGGGAAGGAGAACCACCATGGGAGGAGTTGGAGGAAGAGAAGAGAAGGAAGAAGAGAAATCACGTGAAAGTGAAAAAGGAGGAGAGAAAAATATTCAGCTGAGGGGGTAAGCAAAGAGGAGTCAACGAGGGGTCGGTTTCCCCAAAACGAAGGGTCAACTCACACTAACGAAGGGTCGGAAGGTGACATAATAAAATCCCGCTCACTCGGATAACCGTGCATGTGGAATGACTGAGCCGCGCATGCGGGGAAGACTACTAAACCACCCACTAACCGGAATTAATAATTCCGGGCATTACATCTTCACTATCAAAACTAAAATTCGTTGTTAGATTATTTTGAAATTTCGCACTTGAGGATGAATGTCTTGATGTTTTTGTCCTTTTAGCTAAAATTTGTTGTGTTCTTGAAAGAAGAAGAAGAAGAAGAAGAAGAAGAAGAAGAAGAAGGTGTAGGAGTAGGTGCGGTAGAAGAAGAGATAACACTTGTTTGAAATGAAGAAAGAAAATTTTCAATTTCGATACGAAGATTATGCATAATATTAGAAATGTTTTCATCTTCTAAACCCAAACAATCATGATAAACAACCAACAAATCGGAAACACCATCAAGTTGAAGCATAATATCAAAAACGACGGTTATAATATAAATCAAGGGAATTTCGTTGTAATATTTTAGCCATTTCAATTTTATGTCATAGATAGAATTTATAAGGGTTGGAAAAGTAGAACCGCTTTGAAAAGCCTCGGAAATGTTTACGGCAATCTCTAAAATTCTACAAGAAGTTGGGGTGTAAACGTAACTCAAGACATTAGTTGCATGACTAAAAATCTTTAAACATTACAAATATCAATACAACTTTGCCAAACATTTTCACAATCATGAATCGACCAAGAAATGTTTTGTGCTCAAAATTTTTGTAAAAGTTATTTGTAATGAAGGGTTTGACCAAGTAATTTGTAAATAGAGTTCCAGCGAGTTCTAATGTCTTTTGACAATACAATTTGATGAACATTATTAGATAAACATAACGTTCTCCATTTTTTCCCTCAAATCGGAGGAGTGTCAAATATGATCAATAACGTCGGTGATGGGGTTAACATAAGCGCTAAAAATCTTAAGTCCATCTCGAACACATAAGTTTAACATATGACATGCACATCTTTGATGAGTAAAATGAGTTAGCAAATATTGTCCCGCCGCCTCGATCAAATGGTTGATGTCGACGATGTTAGTGGATGCATAATAAAAAAAATATGAAAAAACTCGATAAATTAAATTCTTATAAAACCGTTTTTATCAAGTTTGAAATATTTGTTGTATCATGTCTTTGGTTGAAATGGAAAATGCAATATCATATTTATGCAAAAACATATCGTTATCAATAAAAATGCAAAGTAATGTCCATGTAAAAATGTATTTGTGATTGTGTACTCCAAATATCACTACAAATAGAAACTTGATGCGAAAAAGATTCCAAAATCGAAATAACTTTTTCTTTCTTTTGTACGTAAGATTTAGAATTAATTTGAAAATGGCTTTACGAGAAGTTGGTTTAAAAGAAGGTTGAAGATATTTAGTGTTATATGCTTGAACTTCTTCATATTCCGCATAAGAAAATGGAAATGCCTGAGAACATATAACATCGGCTAATCCTAAAGTTTCTTCACTATGGTTATACATACGTAAAGGAGATTGAGAGGAAGAAGATGCAAACACGTGGAACAATTGTGATTGTCCCTGTGATATTCCTAGCTTTTCGTGATGGAATTTTTTGCATGTGCATTTGCAAAGTCTTGTAGCCGCCTTTCGTCTTCCACTTGTACACCTTTGGACAATAGTTGCATAAAACTTGACTATAATTGCATAAAACTTGACTATAATCGTTCACCGGCTCACTCTTCATGTAATGCTTCATAAAAATATCGGATGTAAGAATTTTCGGTGGAGGGACTTGTCGAAATGCGCCTTGTGACATTTTGGGCATATGAGTTTCACTTTCTTGAGTGTTAGGGAAGAAATGAAAAGGAATGTTGTCGCTCGGGTTTGCAAATGTATGAAGACGAGAATTATGAGAATAGTTATAGCATTGAGGGAAATGGATGATAATACAACCAGAGAAAACTGCAACACGGCAGCTATAGATGGTTTTTTTACTGAAACCCGTTTCCGTCGACAAAATGAGGACTCTTTAATGTGATCTATTAGACCGTATAACGGCATTGGAGAATTAGTAGTTGGAATCAACACATCGTTGCCCAGAGTGTAAGATCCCAGTTTTTGCCTTCACCGCCCCCGCGATGAAGAGGACCGCCCCCGCGGACAAGATGATCCGCTCTGCGGATGACGACAGATCGTGCCCGATCTTTCTTCCGTTCTTTTTATATTTCTTCTATGGATAGAATATCCGATATTCTATCTTATGGGCCGGTTTCCTTATCTTCTATCTAAACCCTAGACGCCTTTTCGTCTATCTTTCCCGCCCGTCCCTTTATATTCCTGTCTTTTCCTCTTTTCCCCGTTTCTTGCTTACGTCTCCTTCAACCCTTGAGTGATGCAACCTTGCCCTGTGTTCTTGCTGAACGTGTAAGTTCTTCCTCCCTTACTCTTCTTCACGATCATGTGCTGCTACACCTTGCTTCTCCTTCTGTTTCGGTTTCTTCTTTTCGTTCTTCTCTTTTCTTCTTCTCCAAGGATCAAGAATGAGCCTTGATTCTTGTGGAGCGTTCCGTTGTTGATCCTTTGTTGTTCTCAGGCTCTTTGGAGTTGAGTCTTGACGTGTTGGAGTCAAAGGTTCGAGCTTTGGTGTCCCTTGTTGTGAGTTCTGTCAGAGAGAAGCTTGACAGTAGCTTCTGTCGAAGATCCGCCCCCGCGCCTGCATAGAGGCGCCCCTGCGCCTCTGTCACCTTCCACCCCTGCGCCTCTGCCCAACCGCCCTTGCGGTTTTCTCTGTTGTAACTCCCGTCTTTGGTGAGTTGCTTCCTTCCTTCCTTTCTTCGTTCCTTTCTTGGTTTCTTGTGGTTGTTCCTTTTTTCCTGAGTTGTTGTTAGACTAAGGTTGAGCCCTTAACTTGTGTAGATCTCTTAGAGATCGTTGAGACTAGAAGTTATAGACTTCTAGCAACTGTTTCATTTCTGATCCGTGATGCTTGTTCGTACAGGCTTTCCTTGCTCCTTTCTTGCGGGAAACTGAGCTTTCTTGAGTGTTCTCTGAGTTGTTGCTGAGCCTTGTGTTACCTTCGAGTGAGGTAAGTCCCTTGGACTTATTTAGCTTCATTCCGCGTATTATGTAACACCCCGAATTCTCAAAACTCGGGACATTACTGGTTAGGACCTCACAATGGGTCCCGACCTCAGTTTGACAACAATATTACTAGGATCTTGCAACAAGACACAAATAAGAAAAACCAAAATTCATAAAAATGTATTTGTAAAAGGATGAATGCAACAAAGTCTAACAGCCTAACGTACTTAAACAACGGAAAAGACTAACTGTCTTAACAAAAGGGAAAGACAACAAAGCAACGACCCAAAACCCCCCACTCTAAAGAGTACGGAGACCCGGCTGACCACTACTTCCGGATCACTCAGCTGCTGTTCTAACCTGCTGTAAAACTAAAACCACAACAAAACAACCATTAGCTAGTTATCTAAACATTAGAAGAATAATAATAGCACACACACACACATAAAATAATAAACACTCATCATGCTTTCAAATAATCCATTTATTATCTTCTTTTAAGTCATTCACTCTAATGATACTTATTTTGTGACACGAGGGATTCCCAAACCTCGCCTCCGCCCCCGTGTACCCATCAGGAGTGGATCCGATGCATCTCACCGTGTACCTGTATGGTCTGGGTATAGAGAACCTCCCAGTCTCCTGGCAGAGCTGGGCAGTGATGTCACGGCCCGTTATACATACACTTGGGCCTTAAAACGTAATAACCACGGTCGTCCTAGCAAGTTGTTATTTATTATAACACACATTGCACACACACAACCATCATCACCCAACTAATATCCAGAAACCAGCTAAGTAAGTCGCAAGGACTTACTTGATCAAAAAATCGTTTTCTCAAATCTCAACTCGGTCCGAACCCGTGGTAACTCAAATGCCTGTCAAATAAGGCATGTGGATCAAAATCGCATCCAGATGTCCAACCTCATGCGAAGGAATTACGGAAAAAGCTTTCTTACGGTAAAAGACCATTTTACCCTTAGTGCCGAAAATTCTCCAAGTCTATCATTAAAATATAACATTCATTTTATTAGAACTTGTTTCCAAAATTTGGTTCTCACGGTTAGCTTACTTAGAGGTTATAAGATCAAATTCAAACACTCGTCAAAGAGAACTACATTATCCTTTCTCCGGTTATTCCACTTTAATACTTATATGTGTGTACCTATATTATACGTTACTCTTACTCATCTATATATATACTTATGTATATATATACACTCTATCTATCAATATATATGCACTTATATATATCTTACACTTATACTTATACACATATATACTTACATATATATTTATATATACCATACTTATATATTATATCCGTACATGTGTATACTTATACACGTTTATACTGCTATACGTATATATATACTTATATGTTCAGCACTCTTATTCCCATGTGAAATTTTATATCGACAACTACATGCACTGCTGCAAATGTATTTATATATATACAGTTCTCACCCTATTCTACATTTGGATCTAATTAACATCCATATCTATAGCTATTGACACTTCTTATGTTTATATGAAATCCGAAGTCCGTAGAATAGCGGAACACAACATATCGAGATGTCGAGGCTGAGGACTCACCGGCGTGACTCAACCGACTGGGCTGTAAGGTTCGGGTTGCCGTCAATCTCCCAGCGAAGAATCCAACAATAAATAAGGCTGCATTAGGTTAACAGGGAAGGGTTACTGATGTTCGTTGAAGAGAGGAGGGTGGACCGTAGTTAGGACTGCTTACCCGGAGTGTGCAGTGAATCGGAATCGCAGCAGGTCCGAATGCAGTGCAGACAACAGAAGCCCGGTGACGTGTCCAGTAGATCGAAGTGATTCCGGTTGCAGACGGTGGATGACAGCGCCGGCCCTCGTGGTCCGATGATCGTCGTCACCCCCTCCGGCTTGCAATCACAGTGGCGCGTTCCTCTTCTGGCGGCGGTGGATGGCTGAACTCGGCGGGGCGGTGTTGACGTCCGTGAGACTTGAGAGGCACCGTACGCGGCTGGGTGAAGGCTGTTGCTTCTGGTTTTGCCGGTTCCACAACAGGTTGCAGAGGACGGCGGTCGGGACGGTGTTTTGGCGAGGACAGAATGTGGGGAGAGGGAGGTACGAGAGAAGGCAAGCAGCAGCAGGTCGAGCAGAAGGTTGCGGCGTCGGCGTGATGTGGAGAAGGTTGCGGCGTCGGCGTCAGCCTCCTGGCTTCAGCGTCGGCAGGACGACTTCGGTGGTGTCTTGCGAGGCCGGTTCCTGCGCTGCTCGACAAGGATGTGCACGGTCCGGCGCCAGGGAAGGTGGTTGCTACTGGTGGTCGACGGAAACGGCGGAAGAAAACCTGGTGGCTGCGGGGTTGTTGCCGGCTCGCGGTTCGGATCTGTTGCTGAGGGTTGAAGCGGCGGACTTCTCACAGAGGAGGGCAATGTAGCGTAGTGGTTAGATTAGGTTAAACATTTTTAGGGAGTCAATTAGGATTAGGTTAATTTAGGTTTAAGCTTATAACAATGGGCTGGCTGCAAGAATTATTGGGCCGGTATCAACTGGGCCAGGTTTGGGCTGCTCCCCAAATGAAACAAATGGGTTGAAAGAATACTCGTTGTTCGCCCGGAAACGTTAAACGTACGGAAATAAATTACGGAATTATTTTACAGACTTATATAAGTGGTCATTTTATGTGAGTCAAGGTCATATAAAATGATATAATTTAATATTGTTTTTATTTTATTTAAAGAATTAAGGATGGCGGATTGGAACCCGGTTTGATCGGGCATTAAACGGAAATTAAATTTTCCGGGTATTACAT
>BSUD01000002.1:10555943-10568802 GCA_033239045.1 Fagopyrum esculentum | reverse complement strand
TTTTTTTTTTTTTTTTTTTTTTTGAAAGTTCCCGACTATTCATTCTGTAATAATGATCTTAAACTTTTGTTGGCACTTTACTAAGTGCCTACTGTTCTTGTAGTACAAACCGATTGGCCCAGTTTCCTCAATGTGGCCTAATCGAATCGTTCCTTAATTAATGGGTTTGCACTTACTTTTTGTCAAGCTTTCAAATTTATATACTCAAAATAAATCACACATCCGAGTGGACCTTGTCATATAGATATCTAATTCCTTAACTTGAAATTATAGTTAACCTAACATTGATTTTCTTCGTTTGTGGGTTATATGCCTACCACGCTTCAGTTGTAACCCCCTTTAGGCACAATGGCGTCTTTATGTGGGTCAACATGATTTACCCAACTCCCGCTGATTCTTCCCTTCTAATACTAGCAAGATCCTCTTCAGATAGACCCTTACTCTCTTACTCAACCACAATTTGTTCTTAACCAACAAGTAAGCAACCTCTAACCCGATTCTCCCCATATCCTTAGATCATCCCAGAAGGTTGTCGTTGCCTTGGGGAATCCTCCAAGGCATCGGTAAAGTTACCTATTAACTCCGTAGTCACTAATGTCGCTTCTTAACGGTACCCACTCGTCAATACAACCCAACACTTACACGTCCCCAGTTGACGTCGGTCAGTCTATAATTGGCTTATCTCGATACTCCGGACTTACTCTTCTCATACCTATACTGGCGTTAAATTCTTGGTGAGCATCATCTGCTCGATTAATCGTTTCATGCTTCGCTAATTCGTTTTATCTTCCACACTGCTGTTTCCTTAGGCTAACTCTACTTCTCGAGCTCAACTGGGTCATTCATCTTGACATAAATAGTCATTCCAATTCTTCAACGTTAGCCGGTAAGTGTCTTGGTAGTTTTGACGACTTTAGTTATCAACCTCTTGCAGTTCCCATTGCATGGACCGTCGGTGTTAATGACTTAGGTTCCGTGATAATTAGGGTTACCTTGGACTTTCGAGACCACCAAGGCCGTTCTCATATATACATTTCTTCGCTGGTGTTACCGGCAATATTGCCTTCATGAAACTCTATTGTTTCCGCTATAGGCTTTAACTCTTTGATACCGACATTGCGATTTCTTCCAAATTCTTATATCTTTGAGGAGGTCAAAACCTCTCCACACTTGTAAAGTCTACATTTTGTTTCTATACCCCATTGTAGGTATCCCTTCCATGCACCTTAGACCCTCATATCCGGATCGACATTTTATCTCTTTTGGTCTCTCAAGCTTGTCTCGTGAACTCTTCTACTAGGTGACTCATCTTATAACAATTTCCTCCCCTGAATCGGTCTCAACTTTCAGTTGATCATTACTGCTCATTTCATTTTGGAACCTCAATTACGTTGTACTCTTGCATAGATTCTACAAAGACATCATCATCTCAACACTTTATTCCAATTTAGCAAGACCCGCCTTTTGATACATGACTTTCCTTCTTACTAGTTAAGTTATTCTTTTGGTTTACACTTTATCCATCCAAGCATTATCGGTCTGATGTGTATGACTTTTGTTAAACACCCATTGGTACCATTTTCATAAGAACCTCAGTTGTATATGATTTTCTCAAAAATCACAGTTCTCGACTCGCATTTATTATGTTGTCCTTATGCTCGTGTCGCTTTACCTTCTATAAATCTTTACCCCCGGTAGGATAGTTAAATCCCTTTGTACTTTCTCGTATACGCCTTACGGACCACGTTGGTTGGTCTTATTATTTTTATCAACTCTTATGCCATCAGTCAAGCTTGAGTGTTCATCGGAGTACCATCATTTCTCATTACTCTTATATAGACACCTTTCGGTAGTCGTCTTATTGGGGTAATATCAGATCTATTTAGAAACCTTTAGTCATTCAACTTTACTCCTTCTCAAGTCTTTCTAGCCAACATGCAGATTCCCTTTGCAATCACCTCACACTCGATCATACATTTCACCAAGGCTGTAAATCATACTCTCTATGTTTGTGCCGCCTCTACCATTTCAATTATTCTGTGTCACAACTTTAATCACAAAGGCTTCCTCTGTCAATCTAGACAGTTTGACCTCACCTTTTTCTAGGAGGAGCACCCTCATTTCAACTTGTGTGGAATGCCAAGACCTAGGACATGCCCACAATCATTTGTTTCTTCTTAGTCCTCTAGTTCTTCTTACAGGGATCCCTACATACTAACTTTGATATGTATCTTTCCTTAGTTAGTAGTAAGCAACTACTCACAACAATCCTTTTTACACCATTACTGTCATCAATGGTCCTTACCGTCCGTCAAGAGCTTCTCTTTATTTTCTTTATTAGAGTTGTCATATTGGACTCATTCAATGTTACCATCAAGGCTACTAGTACTTGTATTGATTTAACTTCACAATTGTCGTCATCGATCTCTGAAAGAAATTCACTAGATGTCGATAAAATTCCTTTATAACCTTGTGGTTAATCTTCTTATCTGTCAACCAACCATCACTAGTTAGTCAACACAAGTAAATTCTCTATGGTTACCAATTAGTCTGTAGTTGACCTTCTATAAGATCGTAGACTTACTTTTCTTCTATCTCTTTTGAGGTGTGAGGTACAAGCTGAAAATATATCTCTTCCTTTTATTTTCTTTTAGCTCCTTCTACAAATTACACTCCTATAAGAGCACTATACTCTTATGAGTCTAGTTGTATTTTCATCTTCCGACAACGGCTTATAAATTCTTCTACGATAACTTGTAGGCATTTCTCCATGATTCTTTGTATCCGAGTTATTGTCCACTGGCGGTTCGCTGTTATGACCCGCTAGTGTTATTAGCTTAAATCTCTTAGTGAGTGATAAACCATTAGAGGCCCTCTTTTTTTTTTTACCAAGACCATTCTCTTACACCCTCCTCCCTTGGGTGCTGCTTGTACTTCCGCCTTTGTTGAAATCCGGTTTTTGTTGTATTCCGATCCTTGTTGTAATTCTTGTGTGTTCTAGGAGGTTACACCACTTCCATGTTGGTGAAATATGCCTTCCACTTTCTAGCAACCTGTAAGCTTCCCTTTTGTGGCTCTTTTATTCTTCGTATTTGGATGGACAATGTATCTCATCTTGACGCCTATGCTTATGATTATCTCGGTTTTCCATCTTGATTATGGTGTCAAGTAGCTGGTTAGGAGTGATCATATTCCGCTCTGCTTCTAATTTCAAACTTTCACCTTCTGGTCCGTTAGTAAGCTAAGATTCGATGTCTTTTGTCTGGATTGCTACTATCTTCCACCTTGACCTTCATGCCTATTTGTTTTTCTAAAGGCATCCCTTTTGGTTGTAACATTGCTTTACACCATCTTGAAAGAACCTATGGGTTGTCTCTTCCAATTGGTATACTTGTCAGTCATCCAACTCATTGACGCAACTACCCTCATGTATATTCTTCATTTGATCCTATGGAGTTGATCCGGAATTCCCTTCTTGTCATTGTAGTTGGTGTTGTCCTTTAGTCTTCATTTTTTTTCGTTTTGACATTCCTCAACAAGCTCGAAGGAGTTGTCCGTCGTTCGTCTACCCTAATGCACATAAGATGTACATACTAATCCTCACGTTGTCACCTTTCAAAATCTACTTAGATGTGTCCAAGGGGTGAGAAACTCATTATGTTACTTCCGTTAAAGACATAACATAACTATAATTTCTACTAATATTCTGCATATACTTATCTATATCACCTATCTTTATAAACAAGCTAATAAGTCCAAAGAGAGTAACAACCTAAAGTCCATACTAAGCATACTGAGATCCGCGGTAGTAGTGGTGGTCAGCCGTACTTTTCTATCCCCAACCAGACTATGCATACATTTGAAAACCAAAAGTCTTTTCTAAAATTCAGATCCCTTTTCGGGTTCTACTTAAATACTTATTCGGTCTTTCAGAAGATTTCAAGTGCCATTGTTGCCAACCTGGCTCTGATACCATGTTGTAACACCCCGAATTCTCAGAACTCGGGACATTACTGGTTAGGACCTCACAATGGGTCCCGACCTCAGTTTGACAACAATATTACTAGGATCTTGCAACAAGACACAAATAAGAAAAACCGAAATTCATAAAAATGTATTTGTAAAAGGATGAATGCAACAAAGTCTAACAGCCTAACGTACTTAAACAACGGAAAAGACTAACTGTCTTAACAAAAGGGAAAGACAACAAAGCAACGACCCAAAACCCCCCACTCTAAAGAGTACGGAGACCCGGCTGACCACTACTTCCGGATCACTCAGCTGCTGTTCTAACCTGCTGTAAAACTAAAACCACAACAAAACAACCATTAGCTAGTTATCTAAACATTAGAAGAATAATAATAGCACACACACACATAAAATAATAAACACTCATCATGCTTTCAAACAATCCATTTATTATCTTCTTTTAAGTCATTCACTCTAATGATACTTATTTTGTGACACGAGGGATTCCCAAACCTCGCCTCCGCCCCCGTGTACCCATCAGGAGTGGATCCGATGCATCTCACCGTGTACCTGTATGGTCTGGGTATAGAGAACCTCCCAGTCTCCTGGCAGAGCTGGGCAGTGATGTCACGGCCCGTTATACATACACTTGGGCCTTAAAACGTAATAACCACGGTCGTCCTAGCAAGTTGTTATTTATTATAACACACATTGCACACACACAACCATCATCACCCAACTAATATCCAGAAACCAGCTAAGTAAGTCGCAAGGACTTACTTGATCAAAAAATCGTTTTCTCAAATCTCAACTCGGTCCGAACCCGTGGTAACTCAAATGCCTGTCAAATAAGGCATGTGGATCAAAATCGCATCCAGATGTCCAACCTCATGCGAAGGAATTACGGAAAAAGCTTTCTTACGGTAAAAGACCATTTTACCCTTAGTGCCGAAAATTCTCCAAGTCTATCATTAAAATATAACATTCATTTTATTAGAACTTGTTTCCAAAACTTGGTTCTCACGGTTAGCTTACTTAGAGGTTATAAGATCAAATTCAAACACTCGTCAAAGAGAACTACATTATCCTTTCTCCGGTTATTCCACTTTAATACTTATATGTGTGTACCTATATTATACGTTACTCTTACTCATCTATATATATATACTTATGTATATATATACACTCTATCTATCAATATATATGCACTTATATATATCTTACACTTATACTTATACACATATATACTTACATATATATTTATATATACCATACTTATATATTATATCCGTACATGTGTATACTTATACACGTTTATACTGCTATACGTATATATATACTTATATGTTCAGCACTCTTATTCCCATGTGAAATTTTATATCGACAACTACATGCACTGCTGCAAATGTATTTATATATATATAGTTCTCACCCTATTCTACATTTGGATCTAATTAACATCCATATCTATAGCTATTGACACTTCTTATGTTTATATGAAATCCGAAGTCCGTAGAATAGCGGAACACAACATATCGAGATGTCGAGGCTGAGGACTCACCGGCGTGACTCAACCGACTGGGCTGTAAGGTTCGGGTTACCGTCAATCTCCCAGCGAAGAATCCAACAATAAATAAGGCTGCATTAGGTTAACAGGGAAGGGTTACTGATGTTCGTTGAAGAGAGGAGGGTGGACCGTAGTTAGGACTGCTTACCCGGAGTGTGCAGTGAATCGGAATCGCAGCAGGTCCGAATGCAGTGCAGACAACAGAAGCCCGGTGACGTGTCCAGTAGATCGAAGTGATTCCGGTTGCAGACGGTGGATGACAGCGCCGGCCCTCGTGGTCCGATGATCGTCGTCACCCCCTCCGGCTTGCAATCACAGTGGCGCGTTCCTCTTCTGGCGGCGGTGGATGGCTGAACTCGGCGGGGCGGTGTTGACGTCCGTGAGACTTGAGAGGCACCGTACGCGGCTGGGTGAAGGCTGTTGCTTCTGGTTTCGCCGGTTCCACAACAGGTTGCAGAGGACGGCGGTCGGGACGGTGTTTTGGCGAGGACAGAATGTGGGGAGAGGGAGGTACGAGAGAAGGCAAGCAGCAGCAGGTCGAGCAGAAGGTTGCGGCGTCGGCGTGATGTGGAGAAGGTTGCGGCGTCGGCGTCAGCCTCCTGGCTTCAGCGTCGGCAGGACGACTTCGGTGGTGTCTTGCGAGGCCGGTTCCTGCGCTGCTCGACAAGGATGTGCACGGTCCGGCGCCAGGGAAGGTGGTTGCTACTGGTGGTCGACGGAAACGGCGGAAGAAAACCTGGTGGCTGCGGGGTTGTTGCCGGCTCGCGGTTCGGATCTGTTGCTGAGGGTTGAAGCGGCGGACTTCTCACAGAGGAGGGCAATGTAGCGTAGTGGTTAGATTAGGTTAAACATTTTTAGGGAGTCAATTAGGATTAGGTTAATTTAGGTTTAAGCTTATAACAATGGGCTGGCTGCAAGAATTATTGGGCCGGTATCAACTGGGCCAGGTTTGGGCTGCTCCCCAAATGAAACAAATGGGTTGAAAGAATACTCGTTGTTCGCCCGGAAACGTTAAACGTACGGAAATAAATTACGGAATTATTTTACAGACTTATATAAGTGGTCATTTTATGTGAGTCAAGGTCATATAAAATGATATAATTTAATATTGTTTTTATTTTATTTAAAGAATTAAGGATGGCGGATTGGAACCCGGTTTGATCGGGCATTAAACGGAAATTAAATTTTCCGGGTATTACATATTAGTTGGGTTGCTTTGGCTTGTTTGTGTTGTTTATTATTGTCATAATGGATATCCGGAATAAGATTCACCAGTTGATACCTTAATTGGCCCAAGTGTATGATAATCGGGCGGTGACCACTTGTCTAGTTCTACAGGAGACTAGAATGTGCTCTTGCAACCCAGGCCCGTAGGTAACGGATAGTATTGATCTATTCCTATTGGTAGACGGAAGTGGAGGCGAGTTTCGGGAGATTCTCGTGTGACAAAAGAAGTTAAATTAGTAATGGATGACCTTAATGAAAGATAATAACCGGTTGTGTGCGAGCATGCTATGTGTTTTCTTTACCTTATGTGTGTTTGTGCCTTTACGCTCTTGCTAGTATCTAGAATGTTAGCTAACGGTTTATACCGTCGTTGTAGATGTTCCGCAGGTTCAGGATGCTGCTGAGTGATCCGGATGGTGTGGTCAGCCGGGGTTCCCGTACATTATTGGACGGGATCGGATTTTTATTTCTTTTGTTGTTTCCCTTTTGTTTTCAACTCGGTTGTGGAGCTTTTGTGTTTTCTCTTGTTAAACCTTTGTTTTTACTTTGAGTTTTGGTTTTCATTCGTCTGTGCCTTGTTGTAAGATCTGTTTGTTGTTGCTACTCTGAGGGTCGGGACCCATTATGCGGTCCTAGCCCGTGGAGCTTCGAGTTCCCAGAACTTGGGGTGTTACACAGAGAACTACAAAGGCTACAATCGTTGGCGTTCGATTCAGGAGCAAAGAAATTGAACTTGAGGCAAATATTGAAGTGGTAACTTTGTTGTAAGCATACCTACTGCATGTATACTGGTTGGTATCTTTTTCCAAATAGGCAAATGTTGAAGTAATAAAATGCATTCTTATTTTATCATAAACTGGTACTTTGTAACTTGATAGTTTTCTTGGACCCAAAGAAATTTTAAGTTAAAAAAAGTTATTGATCTTTCCAGCACTAAATCTTGTGCAGCTAATCTATATAATTTACTATACACACACCTAGCGCGTTGTAGAAACAATATTTTGAAATGGAGATCCCATACTTAACGTCATAATTTATTTATTTTTATTGAATTTCTAACGATTTTTTTAAGTTAAAACAAATCCTTATTGTCTAAGTTCAAGTATAATTATTTTTCATACCGGATTAATATATGTTATATGGGTTGAAGACCTAACGTATGTGGGTCATTGACCTACATTTGCGTGGTCGTTGACCAATTGTTATGTGGGTCATTGATATACTAATACGTGTGTAGGGATGGCAATGGATCGGGTGGTGGGTGGATGACCTTGTCCGCCACCCAACCCGCGAAAAAATCTCATCCACCCCACCTGACCCGCCACCCGCCATACCCACCACCCGCATCCGATCCACCCGCATCCAACGGATGAAGCGGGTGAATCGGGTGATATTTGGGTGTTCTACCCGTTTCCTTTTAATCGATATTAAAATCGGATTTGAATGCGGAAAATTAATAATAATAAAAATAAATTCAATCCGAAAAAGTCTTATCCATAAAAAATATGATAAATATAAAGTCAACACAAATCATCCAAGTGGAAATATTACAAGAAATGTTATAAGTTTAAGTTTTTGAAAAATAGAGAAATTTAGCAATACATAAATACAATAAGATCATAATAGGAAGTAAACAAATGTACAAATTTTGTTAAACAATCAGTAAATCACCAATTTATAAATCAAAAGGAACTAAAGATCACTAAACAAGAAAACAATCAATAAATTTATAATGGGTGTAAGCGGGTGAAACGGGTCGGATGGGTGGATGGATGATGGATCGGGTGATGGGTGGATGAAAGGTCCATCCGAATCCGACCCGATCCATCACCCGCTTCATCCGTCATCCGCTTTCACCCGCTTCACATCGGGTTTTCACCCTTTTATTATGGATCGGGTTATCGGGTGCCCGTCGGATTCGGATAAAATTGTCATCCCTATACGTGTGTCATTGGCCTACTATTATATGAGTCATTGTCTATATAAGTTTAGAAAACCCTTGACCTAAAAATACATATTTGAGTTTGTTATCTAATTTAACAAAGCCAAATATGTATATTTTTGCAGTTTGACTCCCATCAAGTTTCTTTTCAACTTCATGGTGAAGTGCAACAAATCTCCACTGTTAGTCACAATGAAGGGTTGAGATTGACCTGAGTTTAATTTTAATTAAACAAAAAAAAGGTAACTATATCTCTCCAAATCAACATCTCTTCAAAACAACATTTTACTAAAATTTTCTTCGTCCCAGCATTGAACTTAATCATCGGCACATCAATCCAAAATATAGTTTGGCTCAAGTAGCAATCTTCTTCTCATCTTTTTCCTCTTTCTAAACTCGAGTTAATCAATGAACAGAGAAACAATATAATGTAGAGCTTTCATCTACAAATCCTCTTTTTTCCTCCTTCTAAACTCAAATTGTAGAGCTTTCATCTGGTCAATTTGAACTGAATTGGTGGAACAAAGGGTGTCAAACTGGTTATCGTTTATATTGAGCATGATGCATATCAATTGTTCGATAGAATGTCCAATAGAACTATTGAAAGTGGATTCACAGTTAGTAGTAATCTGATTGTACAAAATTACCTACATGTGTAATACCATGTATGATTTGCTTCTTGCTTTTCGGGTCGGATCCTCAGTGAGATTTCACTACATAATTTTTTTAATTTTAGTGTTGATTTTATCACTGCAATGAGCGTGCTTTAGTACCAAGTACTGATGATAACATTTGTTGCTTACTTATTCTCACGTTCTGATACTTAAACGAGCCTTAATTTTATAAACAAGTTGTTATTACGAAGCGGGATTTTCTATAATTTTATTTGATTTATATGTAAAAGCTCTTATGTTCATTTACTTTGGTGCAGTTTCATGGTGAGCTAGATACGAAACTCGGTGCACCAACTTGTTGCAGCGCAATCTTGAGACGTTCACTTCAAGACATGTTATTAAAAGACTGAATAAAAGTGTGTTAAGTGTGCTGACCTTTGTAAGTCCTCATAATGTCCTCATAAATCAAGCTACAACGAGTTAGACAATAATGTAACTGGGTGAGTCTCGAGTATTCAATAACATTAGTAAGGTTCACTTCAAGGCCTTTTTATGACTTACAACGGGGCGGAAAGCTCACAACAAATTATCCATGAAGATAATCTCACAACAAATTATCCATGAACACCGGGATAGGATGACAATGCACCTTTGAAATGACAATTGTTGCAAATAACATTCACGGAGATTACCAACTTGCAAGTGGATATGGGATGACACTATGGGATCTGAATTATTGTTATAAGTTGCCTATTATATATGTTATTTTCATTGCATATACACTAGTAAATTATTTGTTTAGCCTATTACCTCCAATGAAGAGCAATGTGTTTGCGCACAAAGATATAGGTTTGAATCCTATATAGGCTAATGTTTGTGATGTTATTTGTCCCCAGTTCCATTTTGCTGATAATTTTTTTGAGAAAGACCACCATGAACACTAAATAATTTGTTCTCGATCAGGGTTGATAAATTGTACAATAAACAAGCAAATTCAGAAATAATACAGTCAATTTTCAATCCTGAACATAATTATGTACAAAGGAGACCATAGCAACATTTATTTGCAGATAAATAATAAGTCACTCCGTTTACCTTTATACCTCAGAATCCAAAGTTGTGCCCCATCATCGGAGTTGGAAACCGATTTTGAGTCATACACCGGGGCATTTCATTGTTTTCGCTTATCCTCCCTTATCCGCCCTTATTTAATCTTAAATACAAACTTGTGCCTTCAACCTTTTGGGCTTCAAGTGGGTTCTCTTGTAATTGAGCATGTTCCCTCCTTGACTAAATGTTTGCTTCACGGCAGCCGTTAATGCGGGCATGACTAAGGGTTATTGTACAATTTTTACTAAAGTTGGATTTTGGGGCGAGTTTCTTCCAACAATCCAAAATTTCGAAAGAAGTTGTAACACCACACATCCGCGGGACTCAGGATGCTACGAGCTAGGGTCTCACAATGAACCCCGGCCCTTAGCCTGACAACAATTTCACCGAAACTTACAACAAGACACAATAGTAAACACCGAAATATCCATTAATGCAATTTAAAACATGGTCTAAAAGATAGAAGGAAAGACTCCAGCCGAGTTCTTACAAAACAACCACAACGTTTCCAAAAACGACAACAACAATAATAATCCAATAACGTTCTATAATGTACGGAACCCCAGTTGTCCACTCCACCAGATCACTTGCCAATGTCCTTAACCTGCTAGGCATCTACAAGGCGGTATAAAACCTTTAGCTAGCATTCTAAGCACAAGAAGGATGGTAAAGACACACACACATGTAATAGAACATAAGCACATAGCATGGTAGCACACAAGTCCGATTTATTATCTTCCATTACGTTATCCCTTTACTAATTCCATTTATGGTGTGAAACGAGAATCATAACGATCTCGCCCCTTTCACCAAACAGGTTTGTACTTGATGCGAATGCATCACTTGTTTGAGTGGTCGCAAAGAGCCTCCTAGTTTCCCCATTTTGAACTGGACAAGCGGTCACCGCCCGGTTATCATACATTTGGGCCATGATACAAACCAAAAACGTGATCTTCCTAATCCAGTTAATCGTTATCACAACAATATAAACACACACCACCATCACCCATCTTACTCATACATCGAAGCTAGCTAAGTAAGTCCGGGGATTTACCTCGTCTCAAGGATCAAACCGATAATATCGTACTTCATTTCCCATAGGAAAATACTCTAATCTTGCCCATCAAGGCACATAATCAAAATCACCCTCACATGCTAGAAGTCCTAAGATAGTCCCAACTATCTCGCAAGATCATAAATCAACTATACAAGCTAGGATAGCACTCCTAGTCCATACGAACTCACAAGGTCATAAATCAAGGCCTATTATTAAAAGACAGAATAAAAGCGTGTTAAGTGTGCTGAACTTTGCGAGTCCTCATAATGTCCTCATAAATCAAGCTACCCGAGTTAGACAGTAATGTAACAAGGCGAGTCCCGAGTAATCAATAGCAGCAGTAAGGTTCACTTTAAGGCCAATTTCTGACTTGCAACGGGCGGAAAGCTCACAACAAATTATCCATGAAGATAAGCTCACAACAAATTATCCATGAACATCGGGATAGGATGACAATGCAGCTATCTTTGAAATGACAATTGTTGCAAATATCGTTCATGGAGATTACCGACTTGCAAATGGATATGGGATGACACTATGGGCTCTGAATTATTGTTGTAAGTTGCCTATTATGTATGTTATTTTCATTGCATATACACTAGTAAATTATTTGTTTAGCCTATTACTTCAAGGGAAGAGCAATGTGCTTACGCACAAAGATGTAGGTTTGATTCCTATATAAGCTAATGTTTGTGATGTTATTTGTCTCCAGTTCCATTTTGCGGATAATTTTTTTTAGAAAGACCACTATGAACACTAAATAATTTATTCTCGATTAGGGTTGATAACTTGTACAATAAACAAGCAAAATTCAGAAATAGTACAATCAATTGTCAATCCTTGTATGATGTAACACAAGAACATAATTATGTACAAAGGAGACCATAGAAGCATTTATTTGCAGCAAAACAATAAGAGCAATCTTGAACCAGAAGTAGCTTCCTAGAAAAATACTTTGAGATAGTTAACCGAGATTTTGAACAGTTTTGCCTCAAGAAAAAATACAGTAGAACTATTCAGTTAAAATAATGATCTCCACCGTTAATAACAGTGAAGGACCGAGATTGATTTGAGTTTAATTTAATTAAACAAAAAAGGTAACCATATCTCTCTAAATCAATAAAATAATATATTTTTTTTTAACTTGATAAAAGATATTATTCTAAATTAACAAAGTAATACCTTTTTTTTATTTGACAATAGGATACTACACTTATTTTTTAGAGGTTGTATTGCTTATTATTATGCAGGTCCTTTACAGTTTTCTTGGTTAGCATCACCGTTCATCTCAATTTTCTTTGAATCGTCAGTATCCTATTTTGCTTCATGATCATGTGCAGTGGCGACCGCAAGATTTTAGGGGGGGGGGGGGG
>BSUD01000002.1:10509896-10554738 GCA_033239045.1 Fagopyrum esculentum | reverse complement strand
GCGAGAATTTATTTTCGATAAAAATATCTATGGAAATAAAATAGCGATAAAAACAAAGTCAATACGTCATCTACTTACAATAAACAAAATTACAAAAAAAAATTAAAAAAACAATACACTTAAACTATATATTTTTTTTATAAAAAAAATAGCTGCCCTATAGGCGCAGTCTATAACCGCGCCTCTTTAGTTTTTTTTTTCCTTTCAAAAACGTTACACTATAGCCGCGGTCTAGGACCACACCTTTATTTGTGTTTTTATTATCTTTATTTCGGGTATTAAAACGTTGTCCTCGACAACGCGTTTAACAAATAAGAGTGCGGTCTAAGACCGCGCTTCTACTCCAAACAACAAATCTCATGCATTTTGGTGAATTATTTCACTCCGAGCCTAAAACGGGAAATTCTTTTGAAGTTTCGTTCACTTCGGCGAAAGATCCAAAAAAAACATTCAAATATAACACAAGAATAATGATATTTAAAAAAATAATAAATCTTAGAAAACAGTTTTATAAACGAGAGAAGCCATAGCTCATTTTGAAACGAATTTCTTTTCACAAAAAAATAAAAAAATTTGGAGGGTGGGGCAGCTGCCCCCCCCCCCAAGGGCCGCCCCTGATCATGTGCTTCTTGTTCTTCTTTCAATTCATAATACAACAATTTCGCTTGTGGATTGGTGTAGATTGATATAAATGGATGCACTTGTCAATTGGATCCCTCAAGTAGGTGTGGTGTTTAGTTCAGAAGATGATGTTTGGAGGTTTTGGCTAGAATATGGAGGAAGAATGGGCTTTAATGTTCGTAAATAGTATGCGAACAAGAACAAGAAGAGAGAGGTTACTTCTAGGAGATTTTCATGTGCAAACGAGGGATACCGTGAGAGTGGTAACGAAGTCAGTTTAGATAAGCGTTTTCGGGCTAAAACTAGAACATGTTACAAAGCTCGCATCGGGTTTATGTTGAACAAGGAAATTGGAAAATATGAAATTCATGATTTTGTATCTGAGCATAACACTCCCTCCATTTACCAGAGGCTAGCCACTTATTGTCATCGTAAAGAAATATATCAAAAGCCCAAGCAGTTGAAATTGAGCTTGCTGATAACTCGGGACTCAAGCCTAAAGTGGCACATGCGTTTATAGGATCGTATGTTGGCGGATCCGCTAATCTTGGCTATACACACTGGGATCACAAAAATTATGTGCAAAGAAGACGTCAACGAAACTTGATGTGCGGGGAAGCTGGAAGTCTATTGGGGTATTTTCATATGCAAACAGTTGAGAACCCTTCATTTCAATACTCAATTTAGTTGGATAGTGAAGAGCAAATAACGAACATCATTTGGGATGATGCAAAAATGCTCATAGATTATGCGTTATTTGGGGAAGTGGTTGTTTTTGATACTACATTCGGTACAAATAAGGAACATAGACCACTTGGTGTATTCGTTGGCTATAACCATTTTAGAGATGTAATATTTGGTGTTGCACTATTATACGATGAAACTATGGAATCTTTTAGGTGGTTGTTTGAAACATGTACTACATGATGGGCCTAATGTTTTTTTTTTAAATTTTAAGGCTTGTGTGTATGATTATGATAAAGAAGATGAGTTTGAAGAAGCTTTAATGCATTGCATGAGAAGTAACAAAAAGGCTCTTGGTTGAATAGTATATACGATTTGAAGAAGAAGTGGACACATAATATGATCAATATTGTTTTCTTTAGGGATGCGGAGCACACAATTGTGCGAGAGTTTAAATCGAGATTTGAAAGATTATTTGCATAGCATCATGGATATAATGCGGTTTTTTAATCACTTTGAGCGAGTTGTTAGGTAGAAACGTCAAAATGAGATAAAATCTGAATTTGATTCTCGTGAAAAACTGCCTAGGATGAAGATGAAAAGGACACCCTTACTCAGACAAGTTGGCCAGTTGTATACTCCTAAGGTTTTTGAATCTTTTCAAGATGTATAAGATTAGTCTACAACTGCCTATATCAAGCCACCAGTTAAAGGTCAATCAAGTAATGAATATATAGTTGCAATATCCAATTTGGATGATAACAAGGTTGATAATTTAGAGTATAAAGTTTTTGGTGATCCTTTCACTCAAATATTTTCATGTAGTTGTAATATGTTTGATAGAGCGAGACTATTATGTGCTCATGCTTTGAAGGTTCTTGATCCGATGAATTTTAAATTGGTTCCCGAGAAGTAAATTTTAAAGTGATGGACAAAGGAAGCACGAAGTGGAACTTTAAGAGATATTAGCGGCCGAATTGTTGTTGAGGACCCTCAATTGGATACTACTCGAAGATATAGAGATTTGTGTCGTCAGTTTGTAAACATAGCTTCACGGGCTGCTAACTTTGAAAGATCATCCTCATTTTTGGATAGTAAGTTAAAGGTTGTTATTCATGAAGTCGAAGAGATGTTGTCAAGCATACAAACCGAAGAAGAAAAAGTTACTTCTTCAATTCCTGATCTCAATGTAAGTGTTAACCAAGAAAGTGTAAGCATTCCTCAAAATGTTGTCTTGAAGAAAAAAGACGGAAGCAAAAGAGGAAATGATATAGAAGTTTTATAGAAAAATTCCACAATAAGGAGAATAAGAAGTGTGCAACTCATATTTCAAAAGCCAAATCAAGCCTACTAAATCAAAGGATGGAGAAATAGACTCAACAACAGATGGATGTACATTATTTAACTTTATACTATTTTGTATGTGTACCAGAAAATAATCATTCTTTTTACCAGAAACATTGCAGTGGAAGTCCCTCAATGATATCAACATTTGATCATACACACGAGATTAATCTAACAAGTCACGTATAACTCTCGTTTTATTGCTGACTAAATTTTTTTAAAAAAATTGTGTGTTGAGATTTTTTTTTCCAAAACGTGAATGCGAATTTTAATTAACTAAACACTTAATTGAGATGAAGTACAACCTTCATAACTTTAGCCCCTTCAATTTGGAATAACTGAACTGACCATTGTCTTTCTAGAATTACCGTACATAAAAAAAAAAATTTTATAAGAAAGAAGGTGAAAATTAAAAAAAAATTATAGACAAAATAAATTTGGTGGAACGATTGAATTACAATTTGATGGGTAAGATTCAAACTTTGATCTCTTTACCTAAATTGATGTGTTAACCATTTTTCAATGAATACATCTGACAAGAACTAAATTATTATAACTTTTCAAAAAAAAAGAGACATAAATAATTATAAGAAAATTTGTTCATGAGATATGTTAAATAAGTTTCAAAAGTATCAAGAAAGGTGTTACAGAAAAACATCAATAAATCAATCAGTAAACATATAAAAATTGACCGTCAATATTAGAAAGTTGATCATTTTTTTTGTTTACTTATTCTCGGATGATTCATTTTTTAGAAAAAAAATAAAGTTAATTTTTAATTAACAAATTAAAAAAATTAAATAAGACACATACTAAATTAATTGTACAATTTCATAGGTTAATTAATTTACTCTAGTAAAATGACTAAGAGATAATTGGTGAAATAGGGCCCTTTTTGTTTAGTGTAGATTAACTAGCCCCTCTATTTTTAGACTAAAATTTTAAATGTATAAATAAATAATTAGAGGGGCATAAGAGTAAAACGTAATTTATAAAGCCTATAAAATCATCCTAAATCCCACATAAAGCAATTAGGGTTTCTCGATTCCAGATCTGAACTTCATCAACCTCCTTCAGCTTAGATCCGCCTCCAACGAAAGATGTACTCGGACTCGCAACAATGAATGTCCTCCGCCCAGCCTAGTCACGAACCGGACTGGAAGAAGCGCCGCGCCACTGGGGACTCAACGCGACCGAGCTACACCAACGAACTGGAGGAGGGCGAACCTGCACGATCCCGGAGTCGTGAATCGAAGTCGGCTTGCAGTCTTGCGCAACCATTCCAGCCGTTCCTCCACCAATGTTGACTCCAACATCAGCCTCCACACCGCAGCCCAACCCAGATCCGATCCGTCGCCCAACCCCTTCGACAACGACCGCCTCGCGCACCACAGCACGTCCAGCCCAGATCCGATCTGTTGCCCAGCCACAGCACGCCCAACCCCTTCGACAACGACCGCCTCGCGCTGCACAGCCCGCCCACCCCAGATCCGATCTGTTGCCCAGCCACAGCACGCCCAACCCCTTCGACAACGACCGTCTCGCGCTGCACAGCCCGCCCACCCCAGATCCGCCGCCAGCCCGCCTCGCGCCGCACAACCCCGCCCAGCCCAGTTCCACCGCCAACCCCATTCGGCAATGAAGGTCCTCCGTCATTGTGCCGCACAGCCCCGCCCTGCCAATCACGTGCATCGACCAACGGATCTGGGCAGTCCTGGAGGCGGATTTGGACAATTCTCGTTGCAGCCGCTGTGCAATCCCAGGAAACCCTAATTTCAATTTTAAAATGTTGGCATATTTAAAAAAAAAACTCACAGGAAACCCTAATTTCAATTTTAAAATGTTGTGCAATCCCAGGATATTGACTACATATTTTATAAATACGGGATATTGACTACATATTTTATAAATACGGGATATTGACTACATATTTTACCGTTATAAGTGGGTTTGTGTAACTCGAATGGGCTTGAAACAAAGACGGGCTTGTGTAAACGACAGACTTGTGTAAACGACGGACTTGTGTAAATAAAAATTATGTATTAACATTATGTAATTGAACTTGTGTATGAAAATTGTGTATTAAGCATTATGTACTAATACCGTGTATGAACAAGAGAATACACGAAGTTCAATTAGTCTAGTTGGTATATGGGTGGGAGGGAGGTGTTGTCGTCTAGAGTTCGATACTCACTAAGTACAACATTTATATTTTGTAATGGGCTTATGTAAGGGTTTATGTAACTCGAAATGGGAAATGAGAGGGTTTTGTCGGGTATATAAACAAAAGCTTATAAAAATAGTCTACTCCACCTTTTTTTTTTCATTTACTTTTTGCATTGAGCCATAAATAAATTAATTGGAAAATTACAGAAATATCAGGAATATTATAACAATTTATTTTGAAAAGGAGATAAATGATTAGTTTTTCTTAGATTTACTAATCAAAGTTGAAACCCAATATAGTTGGGCTTGGATGTGGCAGACCCACTTTAAGTAGTCCAATTCGAGGGTCACACATGACTAACAGGTTAACGGGTTCTCGAGGATACAATACGTAAACCCTTAAAAAATATTTATTTGATAGTTTTTACAAATATGTATACATTAAGGGTCCGTTTGGTTTCAACTCCGAAAACGGAATGAAAACGAATTTAGTCCATATGTATATCCTTATTCATGAGATTTTATGGAATCATTTCTTGTTATTTCATGCAAAATAAACTTGTTTCCCCACATTTTGTTTCTCTATAGGGTATCAAAAATAATCAAATTTTACTCAAAACATGAATAAGGGTATACATATGGACTAGATTCGTTTTCTTTCCGTTTTTAATTTCGGAGTTAAAACCAAACGGACTCTAATATCATATAGAGTGACGTATGATCATTATCCATATAGATTTATTGAGAAAAAATAATACGGAATACTAACAACCCGTATTATAAAAGGAAATAGTGTAGCGCAACTAACTTTTAGGCAATGTATATGGTTTGTTTAACTGAAGTGGACACCCAACGCACTCTCCATGCGACACGTGTATAAAATTGGCACGTGCAGAGTGACTATAAACCTTGAAAATAGGAGTATAGGACTCATTTCATTGGACCCACTCTCCAGCTCGCGGGAGCCCACCTCGATTTACCGCAAAACGACGACGTGTTGTATCTCCTCCACATTTTTAAATCTTTGAGCGGAAATGTGGATACTGAATCTTCACTCTCAACAGGGCGAGGGAGAGGAATAGAAAGACGGTGAAGGTATGATTCCAATTTTATGTTCACTATTGATTGGTTTTCGTTTTGTGTTATGATTTTTGTTCAAGTGATTGCAGTTTGTGTTTTTATTCTTCTATGATAACTGTTTGGATATCAGATTATGGGTATGGGTTTCAGTTTTACATATAAACATGAGTTGATATGCAAACAATAGTGATATTTCTAATATTCATATACCTAATGCCTACAGTTTTTGGTATCCATACCAAACGAGCCCCTCTGCCTACTTTGAGCTGAGAGCTTCAGCCTCCTGCTCATTTGATAATCCAGATACTATTTCTTGCAATTTTGTGCGTCCTAAAATTGTTCTCTAATATTGGTTACTGATTAGCCTGTTTGAATAGTTTTTGGTTATCATATCTAAGTGGATTTTGAGATATCGTTCTTTTGGGTGCTTGGAATGATCAATTTCAGGGTGACCAATTCACTATAATTGCCTAATGGGTCATTGCTCCGCTGTTATTGTTGTACATGGCATGACTAGGAAAAAGAATGAATTTATTTTGATTGAGAAAAGGTTCATCTTTGTTGTATCGAAATCCTGTTAGTCATTTTGCTGTCACTTTGCAGCATTTTTCTTGTTACAAAAAGTTTCTTTTGTTGAGCCTTTGACACTCTCATGTGTTCTACAAGTAGTTTGTATGAAAATATTATATTTTGCAATTTAAAGTTATTGCTGCATGCACTACAGCTGCATAGTGCACATACATAGGGAGAAGTCACAATGTTATAGTTCTAAGGCATTATGAACGAGACTGCCACTTGTTATTGCTTTCAACTTTGAAGACATTGGTGGAGGAGAGATCTACGAAAATGTTATGCCATAAGAAAAATTTATTTCCAAGATATGGTGCAGATGCCCACTTGGATTCATGAAATTCTTTGGCCTATGAGTTCTAATACATTTGTTAAGTTGGGTAATCAATCTATGGAATGTGTCAACTTTTGTTTCTTGATTTCTTTATGCAGTTAAGTGGAGGTCTAATAGAGTGGTTTGCTTTTCATGGAGCGGTGCAATTGTGTTGAACCGCAATGGCCGTCTGATGATCTACTAGTGAAGTATCAGTTCATATCAGATATCTTCATTGCACTCGGAGAATTCTCCATACCTTTCGAATTAATCTATTTCGTTACAAAATCTTCTGTGTTTCCATATAAATGGGTGTTGGTTCAGTTCGGTGTTGTAATTGTTCTATGTGGGAATACACATCTAATGAATTTGTGGATGTTCGGCGTGCACACGAGAACAGTTGAACAGGTTCAGACAGTTGCAAAGGTTTTTTGTGCTGTTGTATCATGCATAACTGCCCTTATGCTAGTGCATATAATCCCTGACCTACTGAGTGTTAAAACAAGGGAACTTTTCTTGAAAAATAAAGCTGCAGAGCTTGATCGAGAGGTGGGTCTCATTCGTACCCAAGAAGAAATGGGGAGGCACGTGAGAATGCTAACTCATGAGATCAGAAGCACCCTTGATAAACATACAATTCTAAGAACCACTCTAGTTGAGTTGGGTAGAACTTTGTCATTAGAAGAGTGTGCATTGTGGATGCCTACTTGTGATGGATTAGAGCTGCAACTTTCTTATACTCTTCTCCAGGAAAATCCTGTTGGGTTTACCATACCCATAGAACTTCCGGTAATAAACCAAGTTTTTAGGACCAATCGGGCTGTTAAAATCTCCCCTAACTGTCCAGTAGCTAGAATTAGGCCTGTAACTGGGATATACATGCCAGGAGAGGTGGTTGCTGTGCGTGTGCCGCTTCTTCATCTTTCCAATTTCCAGATTAAGGACTGGAATGAAGTATCAACTAAATGTTATGCATTGATGGTTTTAATACTTCCATCTGACACTGCAAGACAGTGGCATTATTATGAACTCGAGCTTGTTGAAGTAGTTGCTGACCAGGTATGTACATGCTTGCTTGTTATAGTAAATTGCATTGTCAAAAATGTAACTCATTTCGTGTGATGTAGGAAATTAGGAATGAAATCTGTTTCTGGTTCATCAAAGATTCAAGGATATCTAGCTGATTCTAGCATCTGAAGCATCACTTTGTTTATTGCACAATTTTCTGTATTTGTTTCCTATTAAGTTCCTTTATATTATATAGGGACTTTTGAAAAAATAATTAATATAGAAAAATATCTTTTAGAAGTTTTTTAGTGGAAATATAATTTAGCTGTTCCTGTATTTCTACATCATATCATAGCTAAAGCTGTTTCTAGTTCTTTATGCTGCTTCTTCGATTATTGATGAACATCTGCATTCTGTAAATCCAGGTTGCAGTTGCTCTATCTCATGCAGCAATACTAGAAGAATCTAAGAGGGCCCGAGAACAACTAATGGAGAAAAATGTGGCCCTTGATATGGCTATGAGGGAAGCAGAAACTGCCATTCATGCATGGGATGATTTCTTAGCAGTAATGAATCATGAACTGAGGACTCCCATGTATGCAATTATAGCACTATACTCTCTTCTGCAAGAAACTGAACTAACCCCTGATCAACGCCTGATGGTAGAAACTATACTAAGGAGTATTAACCATCTTGCTACTCTCATAAATGACGTGCTGGATATTTCTAAAGTTGAAGATGGAAGCCTTAAACTCGACAATGTAACTTTTGATTTGCATGCCGTGTTCACAGAGGTATGAATCCTCGTGCATTTTACGACGTACATTTCTCTCCTTTTGGAACTGAAGGCATGGTTGCCTCTCTTTTGACACAGGTCTTTACTTTAATCAAGCCTATAGCATCTGTCAAGAAATTGCCAATTACCTTACACTTAGCTCAAGATTTACCAGAATATGCTGTTGGAGATGAAAAACGCCTTAAGCAGATCTTAATAAATATTGTTGGTAATGCTGTCAAGTTCTCCAAAGAAGGAAGTATTTCAGTTACAGTCGCTCTAGCGAGATCTGAGCCTCAGTTGCCTGAACTTGTACCAATCTCAACTGACAGTCATTTCCACTTACGTGTGCAGGTTTTATTCATCTATTGTTTCTGGTTTAATAATGAGTGCAGTACTCGTTTGTTTTCGTGATGCATTCCCTATCTTTCTCGTTTAGGTGAAGGATAGCGGGCCTGGAATCAACCCACAGGATATTCCCAAGCTGTTCACTAAGTTTGCTCAAAGCCAATCAGCTGGAATTGGAAGTTCTGGAAATGGACTTGGACTCGCAATTTGTAAGAGGTAACTAACATACTTGCTAATAAACTAGTTAATTCAACTGTATTGTGTAAAATGTTTAATCTTTATCAATGTTGTTTTTTCGTTTTCCTTTTTTCTGGATCCAGTTGCCAATATGTAACTGTTTGTGTTAAAAAACAGATATGTGAACCTTATGGAAGGGAACATCTGGATTGAAAGTGATGGTATTGGCAAGGGTTGTACTGCTACCTTCATTGTAAAACTCGGAAATTCTGCTCAGAGATCGAAGGAGAATAGGCTGGCTTTAGTTCCTAACCTGTCAGCAACCCGGGCTCAAACAAATTTGTCAGGACTCAAAGCTCTTGTAATGGATGAGAATGGGTAACTAACATACTTTCCTAATCCTTGTTAAGATCATGCTGCCTAATAGAAAACTTAATATATTCCTGATCGAACGCTCTTTCAATGCGCTGCAGGATTAGCAGATCAATCACTAGAGGTCTTCTAACACAGCTAGGATGTGAAGTAACAACTGTATGCACGGGCAAGGAGTGTCTCCTATGTGTCTCACCGGAGTATAAACTCGTCTTTCTGGACGTTTCTATGCCTGGTGTAGATAGCTACGACGTCGCCCTCCAAATTCACAAGATATTCTCAACGAGAAATGACAAGCCATTAGTTATAGCATTGAGTGAAATGGCTGATAATACAACCAGAGAAAACTGCAATAGGGCAGCTATAGATGGTTTTTTACTGAAACCCGTTTCCGTCGACAATATGAGGAGTCTTCTGTGTGATCTATTTGACCGTAGAACGGCATTGGAGCATTAGTAGTTGGAATCAACACATCGTTGCCCAGAAAACTACAAAGTCTACAACTGCTGGCTTTCGATTCAGGAGCAAAGAAACTGAACCTGGGGCAAATATTGAAGTGGTAACTTTGTTGTAACTTGTAAGCATACCTACTGCATGTACACTGGTCATAATCTGGTATCTTGTTCCAAATAGGCAAAGTTGAAGTTATAAAATGCATTCTTATTTTGTCATAAACTGGTACTTTGTAACTTAATAGTTTTCTTGGATCCAATGAAATTTTAGGTTTAAAAAGCTACTAATCTTTTCAACACTAATTCTTGTGCAGCTAATCTATATCTATATATCATCCACTAAAACAATATACCCTAGTGTATTACCCGCACTTTGTGCGGGTTAAGTTTTAATAAATATTTAATACTTAAAAATTTATTTGTATATTTTTGTAAAATAAAAACCCGAAAAATGAAATTATAATCAAATATTATGATTTTTAATTCTCTTTTAAGTATTAATCTCTTCTAATTAATTATATTTTTAAATTGATTTGTTAGGATATGCTTGTTGGTAAAAAAAATTTGTAAAAGTTTAAAAACTATTTTTATAAAAATATTTACTTAAATATTTTTTAAAGAATTTAAAAATCAATTTTCAATTTATATTAACATTTAAAAATTACTTTTTAAAATAATTTTTTAGGCTTCGAAAAATTTGGCGTTGACAAGTGGCAATAGAGGCTCCTGGTTTAATAGATACTAGTGCATTACCCGCACAAAGTGCGGGTTCCATTTTAATAGATATAAGATACTTACAAATTTATATGTATATTTTTTTTAAAATAAAAATCCAAAAAATGAAATTATAATCAATATTATGATTTTTAATTCCCTTTTAAGTATTTATCTCTTCTAATTCATTATATTTTTAAACTAATTTGTTAACCTATGCTTGTTGGTAAAAAAAATTCGTAAAAGTTTTAAAACTATTTTTATAAAACTATTTATTTAAATATTTTTTTAAAAATTTAGAAATTAATTTTTAATTTATACTAACATTTAAAAATCACTTTTTAAAATAATTTTTTAGGCTTCGAGAAACCTTGCGTTGACACGTGGCAATAGAGGTTTTTGCTTTAATAGATATACTAGTGTATTACCCGCACTTTGTGCGGGTTGAGTTTTAATAAATATTTAATACTTAGAAATTTATATGTATTTTTTTTTAAAAAAAATCCGGAGAATGAAATCATAATTATTATTATGATTTTTAATTCTCTATTAATATTTATCTCTTCTAATTAATTATATTTTTAAATTGATTTGATAAGATATGCTTGTTGGTAAAAAAAAAATCCGTAAAAGTTTAAAAACTATTTTTAAAAAAATATTTATTTAAATATATTTTAAAAAATTTAGAAATCAGTTTCTAATTTATATTAACATTTAGAAATCACTTTTTAAAATAATTTTTTAGGCTTCGAGAAATATGGCATTGACACGTGACAATAGAGACTTCTGCTTTAATAGATATAAGATAAGATAAGATGAGATATTTTCTAAAATTAAAATTTAATTGTTTTATTGACATTTACTATAAAAGATTCAAAGATATTTTAAATATATTTTAACTTTAATTAACGACTTTACTAAAATATTTTTTTATAGATTTAAATTTTAATAACCACTTTTTTAAAAAAATTTGGGGCTGGGAGAACCGTGGCTTGACACGTGGCAATAGAGACTTCTGCTTTAATATATATAAGATAAGATAAGATAAGATAAGATATTTTCTAAAATTAAAATACAATTGTTTTACTGACATTTACTATAACAAAATTCAAAGATATTTTAAATATATTTTAACTTTAATTAACGAATTTACTAAAATATTTTTTTATAGATTTTAAATTTTAAAAACCACTTTTTTAAAGAAATTTGGGGACTGGGAGAACCGTGGCTTGACACGTGGCAATAGAGGCTCCTGCTTAATATATATAATATTGTTAGTATATAATCCACTTAAACAATATACATTGATGAACAATGAGCAATATTTTGACGAGCAATGAGCAATATTTTGAAATAGGACTCTCGTAATCAATGACATAAATTTTTTAAATATTTTTTATTGAATTTGTAACAATTTTTTAGTTAAAACAAATCCTTATTTTAATCTTATAGACCAATACTCACAAATTTCAACAAATTCTGATGTGTCAAATAATATGTTAGACGTACCCATATATAGTCTAAATTTTATTTATAAAAATTACCTAATTTCGCTAAATCAAATCTGTCGTTATAAAAAAAAAATCATTTCAGGTCTTGGGCTAAAGTGTGGATTTGACTAACCCAATTTCGGTTTTGGGACCCAGTGCAGAATCAAATCAACAATTTCGATTTTGGGCCCCAAGCGTGGAATTGAATAAACCCAACTTCGTTTCGGTCCCATGCGCGAAACTAATTTTGCTTTCGGACCCCAAATGTGCAATTAATTAAATACTTAATTTTGTACTTCTGGTGCAAAATTAGATAGATGTTTGAAAGAAATATACCAATTCGTTTACGAGGGACGTAAAAAAAATGGGTAAAATAAGTTACATATGAGAATTTACAAAACAAAAATATCTACCTAAATTTTCTTTGTTGTTAGTAATAAATAATATCGAAATACAATTTTGTTACAAACAAGGTATAAAAAATACAAAACCTCCAACGGCTACTTAACGGGTAGGGGAGAGCGTCTCTTTCCTCAGCCAACGGCTATAACAAATTCTCTCAACGGCTACTTCTGTTGAAAATTCTTCGAATTTCCTACAGCGCCGCTTTCTGCCATCATCAAATTTCTCTACTTCGATCTCCTACAGCGCAGCTTCCCGCGAATTGAAGTGGTACGATATCTGCCTTATTCTCTCTCGATTCTTGCTTGTCTTTCCTTCGTAATAATATCGGATTAGGGTTTGTTCATATGTTTTTCGCTTTAGGGTTACAAGTTTTCTTAGAATATGGTTTGCAAAGATTAAAGTTTGCTGTCTCCAGGTGTGTGCAGTAAATAGTGTTGCTGGAAAAACACACAAAAATGGCTACTCTGAGTAGTCAAGCAAGACTGATTGTTCGTGACGAAAATTTGGAAGTTCGACAAAAGAGTATTTTACCCCCTTTACTCTTTACTGCTGCTTGAATGCTTTGTTTCAAATTCAATCCCTAGTCCTTGTTTACTGCTTGCTTAAGTCCGATTGAATCAATTAATTTATCTTCAGAGATTGCATTTGATGGGAAAACCAAGAATCCAAAGGGGGCTGGAAAAAAAGGTCTCACTGCTCGCAGGCCTCTTGGGGATCTTACAAACAAGAGAAATATCCATGTTGAAGTGACAGCAAAGAAGCCGACTGTCCCGAAAATTGAGTTCAATATTGCAGAGGAGTGTTTCTTACATGACCACAACAAGTGTATGGAAGCAAAGAATGCAGCTCTGGAGTATTCTGTATTGGACTTGATACTCCCCAAATGCGGCAAGTTTGCTGAACTTTTCTCTCTTTAAGAATGAACATGTGCTTGCAGATATTGATATTTTGCGCATTCAGCTGATTATAGATATTGATATTTTGCTGAACTTTTCCTGATGCAGATATGGTTTTCATCAATAGCCAAGATTCTTTACGATCAAAGGTATGTCCTTTTATTGTTCGTGAGTAATTTTCTATCAAGCTAGATTTAGAATGAGAATTATTATAAAGTATAACGCACTATCTTTTCTCACATTCCCCAGGAGAAGGACCTTGATAACTTTCTTGTTCCAGATGAAATGGAAATCGCTGATCTATCCCAGTGGGACTCTCCTCCACCTTCGTACACGCGTTCATACTCCCCTCCATCTCCTTTTAATTGGAAATTTGAGCCAGTTGAGTTCGTCTTGAAGGATGAATAGCATCTTCTTCTTTTTTCTGGCCAGAATTGTATCTGATACTTTGAATGTGTTTTCTGCTAAGTCACCAAACCGAAATGCTGAGAGCATTTCCCTGTTTTCTTTCTTTCTTGTTTGAACATCAGTTTCTGTATTCTCCTGCAGATTGTTCATCTGTGGATTCTAAATGTCATTGCTGTTGACATATGACGATGTTAGAATTAGCATAATTTTTGTTAGCTACCGTGTAATTGCTATTTTGGTACGATGTAGCTCTGGCTTATTGTATATGCAGAACCTTGTCTAAATCATACAAAACCCCGCATATCTCATCTTTTTCTGCTAATATTACTCATTCTGAGATTCTAAAATCCAAAAATCAAAGCATTTACCAGAAATAAAATTAATAGAATTCTGCCAAAGAAATTGCTGATAATGTACAATTTACAAATGCTAAAACATGACACAGTTGCTGGTCATTGTAAAATTTGGCTTCTCATCTCATCTGCCAACTATTATCATCATCATTGTCACCATCATCTTCACTGTCATCATCGGAAGAGCCACAGCAGCGACACACATTTGAGTTAATATATGCCAATGCACTCGTGTTGTCAAAACCACCAGCCCTCGATATGGCATCTGCAATAGATATAATAACCATTTCTTGGATTCTTCTTTCCTCTTGTTTTCCTTTCCCGTCGTCTTCTTCCATGCTGATCTCACGCTGCCAACCGCAGAGAGAACCAATTTTCACAAGTGCACAGTCGAAAATGTCCAGGATGCAATTCATCTTTCTTTCTTTTTTTTCTTATCTCAGATTGAAGCCGAGGAGGAAATTGTTGCAAATAACATTCTTATGCAATTTAGTTTATGTCCGAGTCTTGGATGGACCTTCTCAGGCTAAGTAACTGTTATTTATATATAATATTTTCAGGATAATGGTATCAATTGAAGTATTCAATGAAGTAAAAACGCTGAAACTTCGTTATTCATTTCTTTATCTTATATATTGGTTGGTATTAGCTGGAAACTGAAAATGATGCTAACATTGTGCATCGAAAGCTATTTCTCCTCTCTTTTTGGGTTTCTAGGTTGATGAATAATCCATAACAGGACAAACTGTCCTCTTTTGAAGGTATATTCAGAAGTATATTAGAATGTGAACCATGCACTCAGATTGAAGAAATATGTTTGATTTTTATTAATTGTTTTAATCAAGTATTTTATATTATATATTTGTCAACTAAGAAGAATTCAAATAGATTTTCTTACTTTATTATCTTTCCTTGAAATACTAAGAAACATACCCCGGTAGCCATCCTAAATTAGCTGACGTGGCTTGTCAAAGTTAAATATTCCTATGAAGAAATTAAAACGTTCAATGCACATTTCACTTTTTTAAACTTTTGCCTTAACTGTTACTTTTCAAAGTAGATATTGTCAATCATGATATTGTACATATGGCTGGTTAGCAGGTCGATGCACACAATTCTCTATGAATCTTAACTGTGGGCATTGACATTGTTTAGAGTGAAACAACAACTATTGTATGTGTTATTTACAAGTGAGAACCAGTTTAATAGTAACATTCATATTGGGGTGAATAGGGTGAAGTACGTGTTTAACACGTCTTAATATCAGGGCTTCTATTCCTAATCGTTATTTGTGTGGCTTCTATTCCTAATCGTTATTTGTGTACGACTTAGTACAAAGTGCATGTCATTCGAATACAAATGCTTCTATTCCTTGAGACAATTCAGGTTGTTTTCATTTGGAGTTTATCATACATTAAAAATCTACACTCCTCCATTTGAATGAACATGTGGATTTGTATTTGTCAAAAAGATACTTTGTTGTCACATTTTGGTGTTCCATCCTATATATATTTCACCTTTTCACCATAGTATACTATCATATTGTTTGATGTGGGATATTTACACACATTTCAACATACTGCTTATTTTACCTCTTCAAATCTGCAATGGTATGCTAATTCTATATATTTTGCTCTTCCGTTATATGATTGTGTGCTATTGTTTTCACAATAATTCCACTGTCTTTACTTGATAAGAAATGTAAGAGGCGGAAACAAATGGAAATCAATAAAATAGATCTTCATGACAAGGACACATTTCAATCTCATCTGTTTGTGATAACCAAACAATTAGGCTTTTCACCACAGCCTGCAATATTTGATTCAAAACACTTAATCAAAATCGTTGGTATACGGTTGGATTTTGTCACAGCTAATATCATGATTTGAGGAGCCAGCACTGTATCATTTCAATTATTGCGGTTTATGATCAGGATTCAACCACGAGGAACGAAGATTCACGGGATAAAATCAATCTTCTCACATCAAAACACATCATCATCATTAGACCAATCTTCTCATCATCATTTTACAGGTACTTGCTGAACCAGAAGGCAAGAATCAGGTTCCCTGTTGCACAGCACCAGAGTTTTCTGATCAGAGCACCCTTTATGGCGAAGGTCTTCATAGGAGAAATAAATATTGTTAGATGTTCTTTAAGTTGACTATGAATGCATCACAGTGCTTACAGGTTGTGCCTAATACAAACCTCGAATATCATTTGTGATCGAAAGGTGGAGTCTTGAAGGGGCATAAGAAAGCCACGTGGGCTCACATCTTACATCCAATTCGCCACTGTGCTGGGGAAGTCAAAAGTCCCTCTACGCTAGAATTTACTTCCAATTCCAAAAGCCCCAATTCAATTGGATTCTGCAACAACACACCAGTTTCCATGGCTTTCTCTTTCTCTACACCCTCTCCCACCAGTGCCATAGTGTCCTCCTGGACAAACACATCTTCACCTTTCTTCACGGCTTCTTTTCCCCCTTTACCGTCGTTGAATTTCTCTCGCCTACAAAATAGGTTTTCATTCTGCTCCTTGTCTGCTTCTCCCCTCAAGTTTCGCAATTCATCCTTTGCGGTCTTCGCTAGAGCTACCTCGGAGAAATCCATCCATGATTTCACTGTCAAAGTAAGGATTTAACCCCCTTCTTAATTTATTTTGCTACTCCATGTTTGTACGTTATCAGCCGAATCCCTTCCTTTTGGGCTGGGAAATCTGGCATTCTTTTTTCCTGCTGATTTTGAGTGGGTGAATAGCTTTGCTAGGGCTCCTTCATTGTTCTTCTTCTATGGCAGGTTTCGCTTAATATTCGGGATGCTGATTATTTTTTCTACGGGGTGTGTGTTATCATGCAGGATATTGATGGAAAGGATGTTTCTCTCAGCAAATTTAAGGGAAAAGTACTATTGATCGTAAATGTTGCCTCAAAATGGTACACTTTTCTGCTTGAATAGGTTTTGGATGTAGATTATGATGGTTTTTATAAAACGTCAGCACCATTCTCATGGGTTCTGTGACATTTTCTTTTGAAATTTCAGTGGATTGACATCATCAAACTATAAAGAACTCTCTCACCTGTATGACAAGTATAAATCTCAAGGTAACAATTTTTACTAATTCCAGACAGCATCTTGCTACAACTTGTGTTGACTTACTGTCGTCTTAAATCACGATTGCGTAGGTTTTGAGATCTTAGCCTTTCCTTGCAACCAATTTGGAGGCCAAGAGCCTGGTACCAATCAAGATATTAAGAATTTCGCCTGTACTCGTTTCAAGGCAGAGTTCCCCATTTTCGATAAGGTGGGTTATGATCTTTGTTCGCCACATATATTAAGCAGAACAAGTATATAACTGTCACCTTGGCCAACAGAAGGAAGGTACTTCATTGTCACATTTTGGTGTTCATGCAGGTGGATGTAAATGGTCCAAATACAGCTCCGGTATACCAGTTCCTCAAATCGAATTCCGGGGGATTTCTGGGTGATCTGGTAAAATGGAACTTTGAGAAATTTTTGGTCGACAAAAATGGTAAAGTTGTTGAGAGGTACCCTCCTACAACAACCCCTTTTCAAATAGAGGTATGAACCATCCCTGAAAATTTACCATACTGGCCAGAAGCATGCTACAGCTGGTTTTAAATATCTAAATAATTTTTTCATGTTGTTTGCAGAAGGACATCCAGAAGCTCCTGACAGCATAGATCCCTGAACCAAAAGTTCAAGAAACATGGATGAATGCTTTGACTGAAATGGCCAAAAGAGACATATGTGGCTACCAGTCCATCTTGGGATTGTTAGTAATATAGTAAACAATAAGGATCTAGCATCTGAAGCATCTCTTTGTTTATTGTATTGTCAAAACTGTAACTCGATTTGTGTGATGTAGGAAATTAGGAATGGATTCTATTAATCTTCTGTTTCTGGTATATCAAAGATTCATTGAGATCTAGTATCTGAAGCATCACTTTGTTCATTGCACAATTTTTCGCATTTGTTTCCTATGAAGTTCCTTTAAATTCTATAGTGACTTTGAAAAAATAATTATTATACAAAAATCTCTTTTAGTAGTTTTGTTTAGTGGAAATATAATTTAGTTAACATTGAGCTCCTGTATATTTACATCCTATCCTTAGCTAAAGCTGTTTTTAGTTCTTTATGCTGCTTCTTTGATTATCAGTGAACATCTGCTTTCTGTATTAGAGGTAAATCTCTTTATATATATAAATCCAGGTTGCAGTTGCTCTATCTCATGCAGCAATACTAGAAGAATCAAAGAGGGCTGAGGGCCCAAGAACAACTGATGGAGAAAAATGTTGCCCTTGATTTGGCTAAGAGGGAAGCGGAAACTGCCATTCCTGCCTGGGATGATTTTTTAGCAGTAATGAATCATGAAGTGAGGACTCCCATGTATCCGATTATAGCACTTCTCTCTCTTCTGCAAGAAACTGAACTAACCCCTGATGGTAGAAACTATACAAAGAGTAGTAACCATGTTGCTACTCTCATAAATGATGTGCTGGATATTTCTGAAGTTGAAGATGAAACCCTTAAACTTAACATTGGAACTTTTGATTTGCATGCCGTTTTCACGGAAGTATGAATCCTCATGCAATTTATGATGTACTTTTGGAACTGAAGGTTTGACACAGGTCCTTAATTTGATTAAGCCTATAGCATCTGTCAAGAAATTGCCAAATGCCTTACAATTAGCTCAGGATTTACCAGAATATGCTGTTGGAGATGAAAATGCCTCAAGCAATCTTAATAAATATTGTTGGTAATGCCGTCAAGTTCTCCAAAGAAGGAAGTATTTCGGTTACAGTTGCTCTAGCGAGATCCGAGCCTCAGTTGCCTGAACTTGTATCAGTCTCATCCGACAGTCATTTCATCTTACGCGTGCAGTTTTTTTCCATCTATTGTTGCTGTTTAATAATGAGTGTAGTACTGTTTTGCTTTCATGATGCATTCCTATCTTCCTCATTTAGGTGAAGGATAGCGGGCCTGGAATCAACCTACAAGATAATCCCAAGCTGTTCACTAAGTTTGCTCAAAGCCAGCCAGCGGGAACTAAAAGTTCCGGAAATGGACTTGGACTCGCAAATTGTAAGAGGTAAACTGGTGTCTTGCCACAACAAAAAAAGACATGGTTACCTGCGAGAAACTTGGTGATTAAAAATTTAAGACATAAGTTGACGGGGTCTTTTTTCGGTTTTAGCATTTAAATTAGTTCAATAACTAGAAACTAGTTTATTTGGTTTTGCAAACACAACTATTACAATATAGAAAAAACTCCAACTAATTAATAAACTAGTTCAACTTCAACTGTATTGTGTAAATGTTTTATCTTTATCAATGTTGTATTTCCATTTTCCTTTTCATCTGGATCTCGTTGCCAATATGTAATTGTTTGTGTTAAAAACAGATATGTGAATCTTATGGAAGGGAACATCTGGATTGAAAGTGATGTTCTCAGCAAGGCTTGTACTGCTACCTTCGTTGTAAAACTTGGAAATCTTGATCAGTGATCAAAGGAGAATAGGCTGGCTTTAGTTCCTAACCTGTCAGCAAAACGTGCTCAAACAAATTTGTCTGGACTCAAAGCTCTTGTAATGGATGAGAATGGGTAACTAACATACCCTTTTGATTGTTGTTAAGATCATGCTGCCTAATACAAAGCTAAGTATTCCCTGATTGAAAGTGCTGCAGGAAAAGTAGATCAATTACTAGAGGTCTTCTAAGTTCTAACACATCTAGGATGTGAAGTAACAATTGTATGCACAGGCAAGGAGTGTCTACTATCTGTCTCACCGGAGTATAAGACCATCTACAATGGTGGTATCTAAGCTATTAAATATAATAAATCTTCAACGAAAAGTGGAAAAAACCGAACGAATTCTCATTAAAGTAAAGATTTTTATTTTATTGGTTATAGAAGGTAGTAATTTATATTTTGATTAGTTTTTAGTATAAATGATAATATTTGAAAAAATATAATTCCCTCAATACTTATAATTTATTTTTCTCTATCCATAGAGTCTAATATTGGGTATGTTTGGAATAATTATTTTTTTTATAAAAAATAAGTAATTTAATTAATAAATTAATTTAATAATGATATTAATATTTATTATAAAGTTTATTATAATAAGCATTACACATAACTATAAATATATTACAAGACACCATACATATAATATATATTACAAGATATTTTTCACATAATATTTAATATTACAAGACATTACACTTAAAAGTGAATATATTACAATACATAGCTAAAACACTAAACTTAAAAAAGACCCGAAATTTAGAGAAATCCTAACATAATTGAACATAATTGTGAAGCTATTCTTCACTTAGTTTTACAAATTACAAGAAAATACAACTAGATTTCACATCCACGTTGACCACGCATATCACATATCCAATTCATATCTTAGTCTTTCCACTAGATCTTTCTGATAAGGTGTTAACTCACCATCTTTCGTGGAAGAAATCATTTCTTCGTTTGGAAACATGTCTCTACGAAGACCAAACATTGAAGACATGCAACGACTTCTTCATGTTGGAGAGATGTGTGGGTTCCCTGACATGATAGGTTCAATTGATTGTATGCACTGGGAGTGGAAGAATTGTCCAACTACATGGAAATGTTAGTTCACACGTGGTCATGGGAAGCCAACAATCATCTTAGAAATTGTTGCGTCATATGATTTATGAATTTGGCATGCATTCTTTGGAACACCAGGTACGTGCAATGACATCAATGTTCTCGATCGTTCTCCTGAGTTTGATGATGTTTTGCGAGGTATATCGCTAACTGTGAATTTTACCATTAATGCCCATTCATATACCATGAGTTATTATCTAACCGACGATATCTATCCACGATGGGCAACATGTATACCGTCAATAAGACTTGCACGAGGTGAGAATGATGCATTGTTTGCTAAACTACAAGAGTCTTGTCGAAAGGACGTGGAACGAGTCTTTGGAGTTCTACAAGCACGATTTGCTATTGTGAAGAACCCAACACTTGCTTGGGACATTGGTTTCATTGGAAAGATTATGAAAGCTTGCATAATTCTACACAATATGATTGTGGAAGATGAACGAGACACATACGCGTTGTATTGGGATCCATCTCAGTTTGAGCAATCAAACGATATGTAACATCTGGAAATTTTATTTCCGGAAGTTGAGGTGTTTCCGATCTTTCCCGCGTCGGCGGCTTATTTCCCGCAGGCACGTTTGTTGAGTACGAGTTTTAACGCGAGATAGGGGTCCCTTTTTACTTTCCGACCTTGGGAAGATGGGTGAGGGGACAAGGGGGTTGACCCTTGGGTTATCCCACTTCTTTTGTCAGCTCATTATTCCCCTCTCTTTTCCCCATTTCTCTTTTATGCTCTTTTCCCTCTCCTACTTCTCTTCTTCCTTGTTGCTTTCTTCTTCCTTCTCCTTGGAAGAGTGGTGTGTGGAAGCTGCAGCTGGAGTTTCCAGGATCTGCTGTGGTAAGATAACTCTCTCCCCTTCCTCTTGCTGATAGTTTTCCCTTCTTCCTCTTCTCTTCACCTGCATGGCTATGGAGGAAGCTTTTGAAGAGAAATCTAGTAAACCCTTGCATGTCCCTTTCTTTAGCTCGTTTAGGTCGTGGTGAGGAAGCTAGGACTTGTGGTGAAGGTTTGGAGAAGGCTCAACAAGAGAAGGAGGCACTAGGAGCAAAGAACCAGTCGAAGAAACGAAGAAGACGAAGTTTCTGCTGCTCGACCGTGAGGGCGGATCTCCAAAGGCGCGGGGGCGGATCAGGGTAACCGCAGGGGCGGCCAGGACCACCGTAGGGGCGGCCAGGACCACCGCAGGGGCGGCGCCAGGGTTCCGTAGGGGCGGCGACAGGGTCCGCTGGGATCGTCAGCTTGCTTCCGCAGCTGCGTTTTCTTCACCAGTAAGTTCCTTCCTCCCTTCCTCTTCGTTTCTTCCTTAGACCTTATGTTGTTGCTTAGCTAGAAGCATGATTAGGATGGATTTAGGCTTATGAGAATGCCATATAGTGGTTGCTATCCTTGGAGCCCTTAGGGCGGGATGAGAGTGATGATCTTGAATGGTTGAGCATATTGAACTCTTCTAGGCTAGTTTGACTCTCCTAAGACTTTGATCACGTCTATATGTTATATAGGCTATTGTGAGTTTTCCTTGATTGTTGAGAGTGTCATGAGTACCATGGACCCTAGGATGCTTTCCTAGTTTGAGAGTTGAGTGATCTTGCTTAGATCACTAGATAGAAGTCTATGACTTCGTGAGTGTGGGTTTGTGTTGATGAGTATTCATGTATGAGCAGGTTGTGTACTTCCTCACTAAGGAAGCTAGAGTGCTGTGAGTTGAGAGACGAGGTAAGTCTCCGGACTTACTTAGTCGTAATTTGACGTATTAAATTCATTGTGTGTTTGGTAGTGTGTGATTTAGCGCTTTTGCTATATCGACTAAACCGGTAATAGGACTACCGACATTTATGTATTTTTGTCCCAAGTGTATGATAACGGGCGGTGACATCATCTGCCTAGCTCTTGCGAGAGTCTAGGAGGTTCTCGGCGACTAGCCTATGCTGGTTAGACGGCGGAGGCATCCATACCGTTCCATGCCGGTAAGTAGGGACCGAGGCGGGACCACGGTGGTCCCGTGTCACAAAACGAAGTTGAATTAGAACGGGATATGACCTAATAAGTAAAGATAATAAACCGGACTTGTTTGTTGAGCATGAGCATGCGATGTTTTGATATATGATTGTGTATGTGTCTTCACCATGTCTTTAATGCTTCGAATGTAGCTAACGGTTTTAAACTGCTTGTGTAGATGCCATGCAGGTTAGGAACGTCGCCGAGTGAGGTGGAGGAGTGGACAACCGAGGGTCGCCGTACATCATAAGATGGGGGCGTTTTTGGGATTGTTTATCGTTGTTACGTTTATGTTGGATTTTAGATTGTTGTACGCTTATGGATTTACGTTTCATGGAGTTTTTGTGTTGTTTTGAGGACTCGACAGAGTTTCCACGTTGTACCCTTTACTATTCAGTCTTGCATTCATTATAAACGTTTTCGAGTTTTACGCCTTTATTTGTGCCATGTTAGAAATGTCCGGTGAGATTGTTGTCAAGCTAAGGGTCGGGACCCATTGTGTGGTCCTGCCCGTAGCATTCCGATATCCCGCAGATTCGGGGTGTTACACGATATTGACAATACATACGTGCCTGGGATACCAAATTATATGGCTGATTACATATCAACTGTGTCCAACTTCGGAATAACACTACACTAAACAATTGAAGCATAATTTAACTCAACAAGTATGAGAAAAGTTTGGTAATACTCGTGTTGGAAATTAGTAGTTAATGTATGATTTCATATGTATTAATGTGCTTGCATTTTCATGTTTGGCATTTTAACTTTCCGATTATAATTTTAATGTTTTTGTATGCTTTTAATTTTTAATGAAGTGGTTTTTGGAAATTTCATTTTTATTAATTGTTTATATATTTATTAATTATTTTTTGTGAAATAAATTTAATTATAAATAAAATGAATTGTATCAATACTTTAAAAAGAATATAAATATGTTAGATAAGTAAATATAGAGTTAAGAGATTGGGAGTTAAGAAACTATTAATGTAGATAAAAAGTACATGAAGTTTCATAAGCTGATGTCGCGGAGAGAAAGTTTAAAAACTTTGGTATAAACTATTACCATTGTGGGTGGTCTAATCTCGTCTTTCTGGACGTTTCTATGCATGGTGTAGATCAGTAGATGGCTACGATGTCGCCCTCGAATATCACAAGATATTCTCAAAGAGAAATGACAAGCTATTAGTTATAGCATTGGTTGAACCGACTGTCAATATCGTACCTGTCACTAGTAATAAAATCTAAAGATGTATTGTCAATATGGGGAAGAGCCTTCTGCCATGGCACTCTTTTGACTGTTCTATTGAATGACTTGAATCAATGAGATGTTGTACACGAGCCTTCATCCATGACACTTTTTTGACAGTATATTTCATGCATCTCCTTTCACATCATACAATAATGGCTTGAACGATGAAAGAAGGAATAAATTCTAGTTAGGAAATTAGATTCGTGGAATGTCGGATGAAATATATATGTTGATTAATTTGTTGCAATTGCAAGCTTGATTGTATTTTACATTGGGTTGTTGGTGTTGCTATTCTGTTTGCTTTTCATTTGTACCGGTCCTATTCTTCCATTGATGGGGTTGAACAAGGAAGAAGGGAGAAAAGGTGCCATTAATGAACTCAACTTCAGAATCGACAATGTTGCAACATTGGTTGGTACTTAGGATTATTGGATGAAATGAACTATTTTGATCTTTGGGTATTCAACGTTAACCGTTCGAGTTTTTTTAGACGCATGAGCGTGCTTTGAAGTAAAATAAACTCAAAAAATAAATATCTATATAAACCCGTGGAAATAGACTCGAAAATAAAATATAAACTCACATCAACTATAAACCCGAAAATAAATCAATATACAATTATACATGCCCCAAAGATGTATAATGGACGAAATGAACAAAAGAAGGTTTCTTGCCATTACATCGATGATCGATCTATAATATTGAAAGTGTACGGAGCGTCTATTTTTTGTTGTTCCCTCCATTTGCACAAACCCCTTAGGCTGTGTTTGGCATGCAATTTAAACTAGTGTATAAGAGTGTTTACGAGTGTTTTAATATTTAACGGGTGTTTGGTACGTAGGAAAACACTAGTTATTAGTGTTTATGTGAGTGTTTCTAAAACCCTCATTTGAGCAAGGGTTTCAACCTCAAACTTTGTAGATATCTATCGATGAAATGTTTTCACTAGACAGTTACAAGGAACGAGTGTTTTAATATTTAACGGGTGTTTCTAAAACCCTCATGTGTGCATCGACCTCCATTTGCGAAAGATGAAGTCGTGTAGCAGTCTTTTATATTTTAACCCAAGCCACATAAATCTAAAATTCCCCAAAAATATCAAACGGGGCCTAGTCCTATCCCCATATGCGGTTACAGAAAGCCAGAAACCGATTTCATTCTTCGACCATCTTCCCTCTACGGCCTCGGTAATCTTCTCCTGGATCTTCTTCGGGTAAGATTTTACTCCTTTCCTTCCATTCTTTTTCTCCAAACCTTTGTTCTCTAGTTCTACTGTGTGAGCGAATGCTTTAGCTCAAGCCTTCGATTTCTAGTGAGTTCATACTTCATATACTTTGCAGTGGATTGAAGGCCGTCTTCAAACTCTAACAATGCTCGAAGCCGGCATTCTACTAAGCTCCCTCCATCGGAGGCCGCTTGAACTCGAAGTTGTCTGCTCATCCTTGGCAACTAGTAAGTTTCAATTCAATCTATACATGCATAATTTACCAAGCTCAATTACTTGTCCTTAATCTGCAAGAGTTCAACCACCGTGATTTTCAATTAAATCCTTAAGTAGTATATGTTGATGTCCTTTTTAAAATATCGGAACCTGTAATGGTGGCTCTCCTCTCTTGCTTGTATATAGTTTCTCTCTTGTAATCTTATGCTACTGGATTTGTGACACTCTTATTTTCCTATTCACTACTGGAATTGAATGAGTGGTCAATTCTGGATATCATCATCAACATGTTTTTATTTTCAAATGTATGGTATTGTTAAATTGTTAAAACGATGAATTAGTTTTTGCGTCATGGACTTGTAACTTTCTAAGACCTTCTGAACGATCGTCAGTGTTTTAAATCCGAGTATATGAGTTTTTTTTTAACAGATTAAGTTGATGTTATAATACTTTTATTGTCGTCAAAAATAAGCCTCAAGACCCCATTCGGTATGTTCAGAATCCCGAATTATTTGCTTTGATGATGTTGTCGTTGTTTTAAGTTACAAGTGAGTTTTAGGTTCAAAACAAATACTATCTTTGAAGGTTAAGAGGTCAAACTTTTGACAGTTTTCTGGATTACTCTTGTAGTAGGTATAATGTTCCTGTCTCTCAGTTATCCAGTTTTGCCTGAGAAATGAACACTCAGCATTCTGTCATATCCAAGTTGCAACAGGAAAATTGTTTATTAATCTTCTCGGATCACATTTCTTTGTTTGTTCTTTGCTGAATCCAAGCTCTTTCTTCTTTTTAGTCTTCATTCTACCTTTTATAGCAATTACTTGCTGATTTAACATATCTTCTTTATCCTTACAAAAAATTAAAATAAAATAACTTATCTTCTTTATTAGTGCTTGGATTATTTAGGGTTGCAACACTTCCAATTTCCTTGCAAGTGTTTGTTCTTGTCCAAATAGTTAGTATGTGTCAGATTCAACTGCTAGCTGAAATAAGCATTTCATTTTAAACATTTCTTCTAGAGGCATGAGTTCATGCAATTATACTTGTAAGAAAGCATTGACAGAAACATACTCTTCAGTTATTTTGAAATAGCCAAGCCAACCAAAGTTATAAAGGATATGCTACACTCCTCCTGTGTGTCTGACTATTCCTGACTCTACCTTTGTCAATCCAAGTTAGAAGATTTTTCTACTTAACTTCTTGTAGCAAGCTATTTCCAAGATTCTACTTAAAGATCCAGTTTGCAACTCTGTAATCAAACCTTTTCTGATTTCATACCATATGGAGACATTTCTTATCAAACTTTATATGTGCATTATTTTTATCTATTTTCTTTTCAAAATCAACTTACTAAGAATTCGAATTGCACCCTCTGCAGGTAAATTACGGCCACAATGTGATAATACTCAATCTTGTTCATGGAATTGTAAGAAGTCAAGAAAGACTGTAAGACCTATATGTGTATACAGTTCGTTTGGGAGAAGAAAGGAAAATAATGGAAAGGAGGGTTTATCTTCAAAAACGAAGGTCTATCATCTGTTAAATATGTTGTTCAATCGATGATGGCTCAAATACTTGCTAATTCTACTATTCAGTGTTAATTAGTGGAGTTGCAGCAGTGACTCTGTGTGTGATTTCTTGTTAGTTTTACTCTATCTATTTCTCGACAACAAAAGAGAAATTGAATAATCAATAATCTAGAAGAACTAGTGGTAGGGTCAAATATTTAATTCTCAGCAAATGAGGTACCTGTACATTTGCATACCTAGAAGATGCAATATATTTAGTGCTTGGTAAGGATAAAATATTTTGAGATGATTTTGATTTATACCAATCCACAGCCTACTGGTACTGGAACACTATCCTTTGAAGAAAGTTGCTATAAGTCATTGTGTAGTGGTAATGAAACGTTATCTTTTGAAGATATAATATTTCAATCAATATTGTTTTCTTTTATTTTCAGTCTCCTGTTTGCATAAGAGGAGAGCACGAATATATGGGATGTTTTTAGTTTAGCAGCATTTAGAATCTCATTCTTATAGATTATAATGGTTTCCATCTCCCTTAGATTATCTCTTGGATTCAGTTTGAACTGATGATGGCTCATATAACTGTGAGTTCTAGATAAAAGTGTAATTTGGTGCATTACTGATCACTTGATTTCATTGTTTATCTCTACAGTGTTATATATGCTCATATTTTGTATAAAGCAAAGTAGTATAGAGGTTGCATACAATCTTCTACATTCGTCAATTATTTAGGTATGACTTCTCCTATTGATCACCTTTAATTCTTTAGGAAATAAATAGTGGAGATCTAGAATTTGGAATTTCTCATAAAGACAAAATAGATCAAATGGGGAAGACTATAAATCATACGCAAGTTAATTTTCAGCATAAACATATTACACTCTAAATTACATCATTAGGACAACTGAAAAAAATGATGAATATCGCCATATTGGTGGTTGCTGTGGAACCATTTATTACTCGGTTGTTGCACACCATTTAGTTGTTGTGATTTCAGTATTTCAGATGTTGTCAAGATCATTAAAACATTAACTGTATGCAATTGCCTTAAAATTAGACCTTATCTCTGCTGATACTTAGCAGCTAATTTCAGTGGTCTTTGATGTTGAAGTTGGTTGGTGAAGAATTTTTTATATGTATTTTGAATAATGTACTTAGTTTTGTTGAAATATCCAAATCAGGTTATATTGGAGTGGAGGGGGGAGCTTATAAAGGTAACTTCATCTAAGGAGGTTATGGGGCTATTGAAGTCAATTTCAGACACAGATCATGGTTTTGAACTTTTCCAGTCAATTGGAAAGATGCCCAATGTGGTTCACAGCACTGAAACTTGCAACTATATGCTTGAAGTTTTGAGGGCAGAAGGGAAGATCAGCGAAATGGCTTTTGTCTTTGATTTGATGCAAAAGCAAATTATCAACAGGAATTTGACCACCTACTTGACTATTTTTAAAGCACTTGGTGTGAAGGGTGGGATAAGGCAGGCTTCTCTTGGACTCGATAGAATGAGGAGTAGTGGTCTTGTCATGAACGCATACTCCTACAATGGCTTAATACATCTGGTTATTCAATCTGGATTTTTCAAGGAGGCTTTGGAGGTCTATAGGAGGATGATCTATGAAGGGAATAAGCCTAGTCTCAAGACTTATTCAGCACTTATGGTTGCATGGGGGAAGAGAAGGGATACTGAAACAGTGATGGGTTTGTTGAAGGAAATGGAAAGTCTTGGATTGAAGCCAAATGTTTATACATTTACCATTTGTATAAGAGTACTTGGGAGGGCTGGGAAGATTGATGAAGCATATAAGATCTTGGAAAGAATGGATGCTGAGGGGTGTGGGCCTGATGTTGTTACGTATACTGTTCTCATTGATGCCCTTTGTCATGCTGGTAAACTCGCTAATGCTAAATTATTATTTATGAAGATGAAATCTACAAGCCAAAAGCCTGATCGAGTGACTTATATCACCATGATGGACAAGTTCAGTGACCATAAAGACTTGGCAAGTGTGTGGGAACTATTAGGTGAAATGGAAGCTGATGGATATGCTGCTGATGTTGTTACGTTTACCATACTGATAGATGCTCTGTGCAAGGCTGGGAAAGTTGATGAAGCATTTGTACAGCTTGACACAATGCAGAAGAAAGATATTCTCCCAAATCTTCATACTTACAATTCCCTAATACGAGGCCTTTTGAGAGTAGATAGATTGGTTGAAGCAGCTGATCTTTTTGAAAGATTGTCATCTATCGGGATTGAGCCTACTGCTTACAGCTATATTCTTTTCATAGACTACTATGGGAAATCGGGAGCACCTAGCAAAGCTCTTGAGATGTTTGAGAAGATGAAATCAAAAGGAATTGTTCCTAATGTCGTTGCTTGTAATGCGTCGTTGTATAGTCTAGCCAAGGCAGGTAGACTTGAGGAAGCTAAAGATGTCTTCAATGGCCTCCAGAGAAGTGGATTTGCTCCAGATTCTATAACCTATAACATGATGATGAAATGCTACAGTAAGGTGGGGAAAGTAGATGAAGCTGTAAAGTTACTTACACAAATGGTCGAAGATGGTTGTCATCCTGATGTGCTTGTGATTAATTCACTAGTTGATGTGCTTTATAAGGCAGATCGAGTGGCAGAAGCCTGGGACTTGTATGAAACGATGAAAGATATTAATCTATCTCCAACAGTTGTGACCTACAACACATTATTATCTGGATTAGGAAGAGAAGGGAGGATCCCAGAGGCCATGGAATTATTTGCTACAATGACCAAGCGCGGCTGTCTTCCAAACACCATTACATTTAATACCCTTTTTGACTGTCTGTGTAAGAATGACGAGGTAGATTTGGCCTTGAAGATGCTTCATGACATGACATCAGCTAATTGCTATCCTGATGTTGTCACTTTTAACACACTTATATATGGTCTAGTTAAGGATAACAGGGCAAACGAAGCCTTTTTGATGTTCCATCAGATGAGGAAGTCAATACGTCCCGATTCTGTGACTTTGTGCACACTTGTTCCTGGTATGCTGAAGGATGCAAGGATTAATGATGCGTTGAAGCTCATCAGGTTGTCTATCACACAAGCTAGGGTTTGTGTAGGTAGATCCTTTTGGGAAGATCTGATGAGTGGGATTTTGGTTGAAACCAACATAGAACTTGCCATGTCATTTGCTGAAGCTCTTATTCAATGTGGACTTTGCCAAGAAGACTCTGTTCTAGTCCCATTGTGTAAGGTTTTATCTAGACACAAAAGAGCTCTTATAGCATGTGACCTGCTTGCTAAAGCTAGAAACTGTGGGGTTCCGTTAACATCAGAAGTATACTATCCTTTGATTGAAGGTCTTCTGGATGTCCACTTAACTGAAACAGCCTGGGAAGTATTTGAAGAGATGAAAAGGAATGGGTGTGTACCAGATGTTTCCACCTACAATTTGCTTCTTGATAACCTAGGGAAGTCTGGCAGGGCTAATGAGCTTCTCCGGCTATATGAAGAAATGGAAACACGAGGATGTGAGCCTATTGCTATCACCCACAATATAGTCATATCTGGCCTTGTGAATTCTGGTCGCTTGGATGAAGCTATAGATAAGTACTATCATCTTGTTAGTGGGGATTTCTCACCAACTCCCTGTACTTATGGTCCTCTGATAGATGGTCTTGCAAAATGTGGAAGACTGGAGGAAGCAAGAATGTTCTTTGATCAGATGGCTGACTATGGGTGTAAACCTAACAATGTTATCTACAACATCCTCATCAATGGATTTGGGAAGTCAGGTCATGTAGAAACGGCTACTGGGATGTTCAAGAAAATGATTAAGGATGGAATCAGACCAGATCTGAAGTCCTACTCCATTCTAGTTGATTGCCTATGTATGGCTGGGATGGTGGATGATGCTTGGCACTACTTTCAGGAAATTAAATCTAAAGGACTTGATCCTGACTTGATCTCTTACAACCTTATGATTAATGGGTTTGGGAAATTCCAAAGGATAGAAGAAGCTCTCTCTCTTTTTGAGGAGCTGAAGATGAGAGGAATTGTCCCTGACCTGTATACTTACAATACCATGATACTCCATTCAGGGAATGTTGGGATGATAGACGAAGCGGCCAAATTATATGAAGAGCTACAAGTTAAGGGTCTAAAGCCTAATGTGTTTACATACAATGCTCTGATCCGCGCGTATGGGGTATCTGGGCATCCAGAGCAAGCATATGCTGTGTATCAGAGAATGATGATAGGTGGATGCATCCCAAATGTTGGAACCTTTCAACATCTTCCTAATCAATCTTAGGAGGGCCTATATCTTTGTCCAGTTCAGCTATAAATACATACAGGTATTTGCTTTACTTGTTAGGTTGTAGCTCTGAGACATGAAGAAATTGGAAAATTTGCGTGATTTTTCTCCTTGTAACTAACTCAAAGGTAATCTGACATTTTTCCAGGATTTACTTTTCCTCAGAAAATTAAAATTAGTACGGTGTGGGATGGCATGTGAATTCTGTACAGATACTGCTACCTTATTGTACCATTGAAGTCTGTTGATTTGTTGTAACAAAGAGGTGCTTCCAAAGTATTCTTGTGTCTCTGGTACCAGTTTTGTTAAATGTGAAATGGTTGGAGTAGCAGAAGGTAAGCACAACTGTATTTGACACTGTTGTTTTATCACAAGATTTTAAACTGTTATCTCTAATATTAGAAGTGGTGCTCCAGGTTTTTGGAATTTTGTTTTTAACTTAACCTTTTGGTAGTAGCCGATGGGACCCTATGCTACCGCAACTTAGAAAGAAGCTGCGCAAATTAATATCTTTCATGAATTATAAGAATGCAGTGCAGCCACTGTGCATGAGATTCATGAATGCAGTGCAGCCACTGTGCATGAGACTTAGAACTTGAGTTCAGATGATTTCAGAGCTGATTATTGTGTTGAATCTGTATAGGGGGATAGCATCTCATGTGAGCAATGCGTGCTATGTAGCGCCAGATGCTCAGAGAATTATATAAGCAAGGTATCTGATCTATCATTCAACTGCTCATCCTATCCAGGTTTGTATTGTTGTTTGTGTATATTTTTGGTGAAAGATTGAATATAAATAAATGTGTGTTTGGGTAAAAATTGAATATGAACAAAGTTGGTGAGCTGAAGAATCAGAAATGAAGAACTAGGTATGCAGAGCTAGACGAAGGAGAAGAAATTGAAAACAATGGAGTTTATACTAAGTACATATGGCAAACATACAAAAAGGATATGGAATAAAACTTCTTTTGGTAACATATTTCAGTGAGCTCGACTTACATCTTTCCGCGTTGGCTCTTCTTCACTAAATAAAATCATGGAAAAAATCGAGAAATATATCGACGAGTCACTCGGAGGAGGATTTACATTCATCATTGCTCTCTTCTCCCATGTGCGTCTACAATTCAATTTGTGATGAACTTACACAGCAGCATTAGGAAGAAACAATGGCGATGAAACGAGTTGCTGTCTCTGCTCTCAAAGCTTTCTCTGCTACTTCTGTCAATTCACTTTCGTCCTCTTCTCTTCTTGCTAGGGATTTTCATGTAAGTTAAGTAGTTAACTCATCGGTGTCAATTCGCTTTCCTCCTCTTCTCAATAAGCTATTGTGTTTTCTCCCTGTAATCGATACTTTGAATATATGTATATACAGATGGGAGAAGTTGTAGTCATTGAGTGGTTATTCTTTCGGTATTTAGTTATTGGAGGTAATCGTGGTTTATTTTCCTTTTTTTTTATCCTTATAAGGTGACACTGTAGCATATAACATTGATATTCTACATATCTTACTTTTTTTCTTGTTATGTATAATTTTTGCAAGCATATCTTGTTTTGCCGTGATAGATATATTGATGGAAAGACATAGTATAAATGGCAACTTTAATCGTCCCATGCATCTCCAATAAGTTGATCAATGTGAATCAAGACTTCTGATTAGCTTATCAATTTGTTGGTATAAGGCTGTATCCCTCTATTTTTGTTGTTCCGTTAAAGGTTCATTCTAGATGACAATATATTGCTATAATATCTGTTTCTAGTGCTTTGGTTGTTTGGTAAAGAGGAATGAAAAGCCTGAAAGCCTCTAATGGCTATATAACTCTAATAATAATATTAGGGAATGCATACATCGAGTATTTGATAAGATGAAGTCAACGATAAAGAATAAGCAGCGATTCGTTTGGAACAAATAAAACCATAATGAAATATGAAACACATCTCATTTGCAGTTGAATCTAATTTATAATTTCATGATTTTTCCTACTATTTCTTTTATCCTATTCAAACAACCTTGAAGTTTGAAACGAGTTGCTGCAAGGATGTTTTAGTTGAATTTTTGCATACAAACTTGACTGTTTACTCCTTTCCGAATTTTTGGTTACGAATACTGCTGTTTAAAATTAATAAGGATTTTTCTTCAGCAATCGAACTACTCAATTCATTTCATTATGTTCGTCTGCAGTTTTGTTATGAGATTTTAAGGCGACAGTTTGGAAAGTCTTAATATTTGACTTCTGACTACGGCTTTGATATGTTAATAGACAAACCGATATCATCTCTAGGTTGATTCCATTTTGTGAGCATGAATTGTTGTTTTCCTTTTACCTTGCATCCAGAAAGTCCATACAACTTGTAATAACTGTATGTTGCTGCACTTTTTTAATATGTGCTTACTGTATTGACCCTTGTGCTTACTGTATTGCTTATTGTATTGGCACTTATTGCCTTCTGTAGATTTGTCTAGGTTTTAATGATATGGATAGTATATATGCATCACCAGATGCTTTCAAGAACTTGAAGAATGAGGAAAAAAGAGAGGGCTTCATCTGCTGGAGTTCTTTGTCAATAGATGCCATGGGATTGGGGTATCAATTATTGTTTCCTATGGCGAAACTGACTCCTGTCAACGTTGTAAAATAAGTGCAACCTATAGATAATTTGATTCATTTGTTGCACTTTGACTAGATTGATTGTGAGGCATGGATTAGGAAGGGTGACCCTAAAGAAGTAATCTGCCACGAGGTGAAACGTGTTCAACCTGATCTTCTTGTTGTAGGATGCCGTGGACGTGAACCCTTTCAAAGGTACAAACTATAATGCCCATTTCCTTGGATTGATTAAATTGCAGTATAATTATTACGACTACAGGGCGAGACTTGGTAATGCTTTGAGCTGGTTCCAGTTGTAGGGTATTTGTTGGGACTGTGAGTGAATTCTGTGTGAAGCATGCGGAGTGCCCTGTGATTACAATCAAGACGCAGGGGAGCAAACTCCTCAGGACCCTGTTGATGATTGAATTTGTGATCATCTTGTATCGTACTTGTACTATGTTTTCTCTAAAACTGTCTCTGTGTGTGAATTATTTGATGTTGTTGATTGGTTCAGCAAGGTATTAAGTGTGCTGTTGATATCATATTGAGACTATTTTACCTTTGGTGTCTATCAAGCAATGGAATCTCTATTTTGATGGTTTCTTTGAGGATGACAGGGGTTTGTGGTGATTGATTGTATTGTTTAGTGTGCATTTAAGCATAAACTCCACAGAATAGGTAGACATGTCTCACTGTGAAGCACTTCTTTCTTGTTATGTATGATGGCCATTTCCTAATACGGTTCCGAATGTTTAGTTGAAGTCCTTTGCCTATTTATAGGTCAGTTAGCTGCTCTAATTAGCATCTGAACATATTCATTAATCTAACAACATTGGTGACCTTTCAACACAATTTGTGAGTGAGATTCTAACTCTTACTGAGTCCTAGCAATTTTGGTATTAGAGCCATTCCATCCGAATGGTGACCACACCCAGCTTTTGAAAGTTGTTTCCTGATTTCTGGCAAATAACTTTCTAGCAATCTGTTTCCCCAGCTTCTGAAAGTTGTTCCCCCCCGTGTCAAGTAAATTCTAGTGGTCTTTTGTATACTTGTGCTTTCAGCAATATCATGCTACCAACATGTGGTTATTCATAAGCCAAGGGTATCGATGATATCTTCATTTGTTGGTTGATAGGGGTTCTACGATAATGATAATTTGCTAGTTGTTGAAGATCTTGCTACTGCTAAGACAACAACTGTTACGTCTCATGCAGCTGCCGCATCTACTGTACCCCCAGGGCGGTCGTCGGAGAGGGATTCCATTAAAGATGAAGCAAGGAAAGCTGCACCTATGGCTGCTCCTGATGTTCAGTTGTGCTCGGGACTCCTGTTGTCCCCCCCTGTAAATGGTGATATGTATCCTGACACTAGTCCTGAAAATGCCATGATTCAGGGATCCCGTTAAATTGCTTTCTGTTTTTCTGTATACTAGGGTTTCATTTGGTATTTAGTTTTCCTATATGCGAACATCCAGGGGCATTGAGTATCTGGTTGAAGCATTTGCAACAGAAGCGGAAGCCATCACTGTTGCACTAGCAGCTGCCCAAGCACGGCAAGTTAATGGAGATGTTGAACTTCCCGAGAGAGACCGAGGTGCTGAGGCAACACCTAGTGGGCAACAGATGTCCCTCATGGTCAAGCCTGACTCAATAATACAAGTACTCTCCCAGGACTTAAGACTTCATGATCGAGTAGTGAGTATCAAACTTCCATTTTGGTTTTCTAGGAAGTTTGAGGTTGCCCAGTATTGGCTAACAATGAGTTTTGGGTTTCTAAGGTGGTTGTAGCTGCAGAGACTGGTGGTGCTTTGGGTAGCTTGGTTAGACAACTTTCAATTGATCAGTTTTAGAATGAAGGTAGGCGAGTTGGGTACGGAACACCAAAGAATGCGACTGCAGCTAGGAAATTACTATAGGCAAATGTCCATCAATAGTATTCCTAAGAAGGCTGGCCTCTCTTAAACCATTTTTGGGGTCTTATGTATAGTGATAATTATACTTGATAGGCAAATATCCATCAACTAGTAGTAGGTAGAGAGGTTTTATTATATATAAACAAACAAATGGCTATAAAACATAATATCTTTACAACAAACTACACTAGACATATTGCCGGAATCCGATTTGTTTAATCAACACAGGCATATTATCCACACAGATTATGTTTTATAGCCATTTGTTTGTTTAAATATGATAAAACCTCTCTATCTACTACTAGCCTCATGAATCCTGTTGATGGATATTTTCCTATCAAGTATAATTATCGCTAAACATAAGACCCCAAAAATGGTTTAAGGCCAGCCTTCTTAGGAATACTATTGATGGACATTTGCCTATAGTATTTCCCTAGCTACAGTCGCATTCTCTGGTGTTCCGTACCCAACTCGCCTACCTTCATTCTAAAACTGCTCAATTGAAAGTTGTCTAACCAAGCTACCCAACGCACCACCAGTCTCTGCAGCTACAACCACCTTAAACACCCAAAACTCATTGTTAGCCAATACTGGGTAACCTCAAACTTCCTAGAAAACCAAAATGGAAGTTTGATACTCACTACTCGATCATGAAGTCTAAATCCTGGGGGAGCACTTGTATTATTGAGTCAGGCTTGATCTTGAGTGACATCTGTTGCCCACTAGGTGTTGCCTCAGCACCTCGGTCTCTCTCGGGAAGTTCAACATCTCCATTAACTTGCCGTGCTTGGGCAGCTGCTAGTGCACCAGTGATGGCTTCCGCTTCTGTTGCAAATGCTTCAACCAGATACTCAACGCCCCTGGATGTTAGCATATAGGAAAACTAAATATCAAATGAAACCCTAGTATAAGAAGCAATTTACTAGGATCATGGCATTTTCAGGACTAGTGTAAGCATACATATCACCTTTTACTTTGAATTGTTCATACTGATCTGCATTTCTGCAAAATATTATGGTGTTTTTGACATGATCAACAATATCTACAGTTACTAGTGTTTAATGGTTTTAGTTAATACTGGTTTTCAGATAGCGTGTTGAGCATCAACTTTTATGTAAATTTATAAATGACACTAGAAGTTTGTTTGTAAAAAAATATTCGTAGGGTTCATAGAATTTGCTTGGTCTTGCTTAGCTGGGATATGTTAATGATCTTTAGCCATATGAATATGCAAACCTCTTACAGTCGAATTTTTAGTGCAAGGTTAAAAAAGTGTTGGTGGAAAGCATCTGACATTCCATGTTTGCATAGGATTGAAATTGAATTGGTCCAGGAGGTGTTTGTTTATTTGTGTTTGATTTTCACACTGGATTTGCATTTGATACTTGGCCAGGACTCTCGAACAAGAAGAAGCGTTGCATTTGATAAGGTATAAGGGTACAATACACCTTTTTAACCCTTGCAATTTTATTTTACAATTGGATGATTTGAGATAATTACGTCTGCAGTGTTAGTCGTTATGTACAGTTAATTAGTGAGCACTTAATATATGATTGAAGAAACATTTTGTTCTTCTTGGAATCAAATTGAGAACTGATCTACTCGAGTTTATTATTGTCTTCCTTTTCCCTGAGAATCACATTGATGATCTCCATGTTCTTATAACAACACCATTCCATCTAGCCTACGGCACAGCTGAAAGGATAAAGAAGGCCAAAAACCTGCAGTTACTTTTGACAGTTGGGATCGGTTCTGATCATATTGATCTGCTGGCTGTAGCTGCATCTGGATTGACAGTTGCTGAGGGGACGGGAAGCAACATCGTAAGATGAACTGATGAGAATCCTCATTCCAAGTAATTAATGGGGAATGGAATGTGGCAGACTTTTACTTTAGAGGCTTTACAAGCTATCAACTTAACAAGTGTAATTCTCGTGTCTTGGTATAATTATGAATTTTAATATATATATATATATATATATATATATATATATATATATATATATATATATATATATATATATATATATATATATATATATATATATATATTTTATTTATAAAGAAATTTGATGTAACATAATAATTTTAATTAATTAACCCAAGAAAATTAAAAATTTATAATAAAATTAAATAACTTAGACAATGTTACATATCATAGTTAAAGCTAATGTTATTATACAATTTATATTGACGATAATGGTGAAATAAAAAAAATATTAGAAAAATAGAAATAAATTGCAAAAATTAGTACAATTATAAAAGTTGATGTTATTATACAATTTATATTGTCTATATTAATTAATTTTTATTGATTTGTAATTAGTACAATTATAAAATTAAAATGTACGAGAAAATAACATGCGACATAAAGAGAAAATTGTTCAAACAGTACCCCATCTTTTAGGTTGACTAAATTTTAGTATCTCATCGTTTACTATCAGAACGGTAGATCAGCTATTGAGCCCGACCAAAGATTAATATCTGGATTACTTTTCACACGTTAAGTTAACACAACAACTTTGCTCCTAGAACTTTCACGTATGTCATGTAGGCCTCATTGCAACTGTCTTAACCCTTTTACTTAACGTGCGAACAGTATTTAGATATCAATCTTTGGTCAGACTCAATAGGTGAGGTACCGTTCTGATAGTTTAAACGACGGAGCACTAAAGTTTAGTCAGCCTAAAATATGGGGTATTGTTTGGACAATTTTTGGTGACATAAATTTCATGAAAATATGACACGTGACACAAAGGGCTTCTACTTTAAGACATGGAATTCTTTTTTTGATTTCTTTTCAATTAAAAAAATTGGAAAAAATTCATTTTTATTTTTTTTTAAAAAAGATTAATTTAATTTAGGCATTTTAATATATTAATTGGTGTTGATTTGATTTTTGTAACAAAATTGGCATTCACGTTCACACGTCTAATCATTTATTATGAACCAGTTGTCACATCAAAAGAAAAAATAGTCTATTATCTATATCTACTATTAAAATACACTACACTAATGCTGACGCGGCGCCTCCACAATTTTTCTCGGATTAATTTTTTTACTAAATCACAAGTTAAGCTAATGAATCTTTTTTAACTAAAACAAAATCTAAAAAAAATATTTTTTAATTAATCTTTTAAAAAATCAATTCAAAATAAGTTAAGTATATCACATTTTAGACTTTTCCCGCACGTTTTATCAAAACAAAATCTTAAAAAAAATTTATTTTTTTAACTAATCTTTTAAAATGTTCATAATTTTAAAAAAAATGAATCTAATCAAAGTTTTAAAAATCAGTTTGTTGCTTATGAGATGGTGTTTAGGTTGATCGAAATCTGATTAATTTTTTTTTAAATACGGTCAAACATGAAAAATACGACAAACCATGGAAATTTTTTTTAAAAAAAATCAATATACGAACTTTTGCTTATTAGATAGTGCGAGATTAACCTGAAAAAAATACGACGAAGCAATAATGTTTTGACTTGGAAAATATCTTCAAATCGTCGAAACTTGAAAAAGGCGACGAAACATGATCAATAAATAGGAGAATTGGAATTGGAAGATGTAGAAATTTGTAGATTAACATGTAAAATAAGAAAAGTGTATTGGGTTATGAGAAGATGTTTCCATATATATATATATAGTGGAAAAAATGTGAGAAGTGTACTTGAGGAGTTTAAGTTAAGTATATCTGAAATCAAGATATGACTTCCCTTTTAAGTTAATATCGTAACATACAAGAGAAGTTTAACAATCAATTTAAACATTTATAATTTAGATACTATTTTAGTAAAAAAAGATTTGTTTGCTTAATTTTTTATTTAGTACAAAATATAATCCGAGAAAAAACGTGAGGCCGTCTCGTCATCATTTTTTTTTTAAGAGGTAATTAGAACACCCGGTTCGATCCCAACATCAGTTTTTTCCATACATGCTGCCGGGAGGATTCGAACTCGAATCTCCAGGCTAACCACTTAAGGAGTCTAGCACCACATCCCACTAGACTAACTGAGTATTGGTCCGTCTCGTCATTATTATTTCGCATGCTTTAGTAAAGTATATAAACTGATTATATATTATTTATAAATAATTAGATATTGTTTGGGTTCGTTTTATTAGATTTAAAATAATTAGATATTGTTTGGATTCGTTCAGTATTTTTTTTAAACTAACTAATTAGATATTGTTTAAATATTATTTTAAAATAATTAATTATTGTTTCGATTCCATTTGAAACCGATTGTAACAAACTCGTGATCTACGGCTTGTTATCATAAGTTAATTCAAGATTTTTTAAGCTAACTAATTAAATATTGTTTTGAACTAACTAATTATATATTATTTTATTAGATTTAGTTAAAAAAAGATTTATTTTAGATTTTACTTTAGTAAATAAAGATTTATTGACTTAATTCGTGATTTAGTAACACATTTAATCGGAGAAAAAAAGTGGGGGCGCCACGTCAGTATTAGTGTAGTGTACTTTGATAAAGTATATAGATTTGTAGATTAACATGGAAAATAAGAAAAGTGTAATGGCTTATGAGAAGGTGTGTTCCATATATATAGTGGAAATAATATGAGAAGTGTACTTGAGAAGTTTACGTTAAGTATATCTGAAATCAAGAGATGGCTTCCCTTTTAAGTTAACAATGTAACGTACAGGAGAAGTTTAACAATCAATCTAAATATTTATAATTTGGATACTATTTTAGTAAAAACAGATTTGTTGGCTTAGTTTTTTATTTAGTAAAAGATTTAATCCGAAAAAAAACGTGAGGCCGTCACGTCAGCATTATGTAGCAAAGTATACTAGTGCATACCCCGCACCTTGTGCGGGTATGTTTAATTGTTTATATACTAAACTTTAGAAAAATCTTGTAAAAAACCAAATATGAAAAAAGAGAAATATTTTTAAAAAATCAATCTGAATAAGATGCGAATCTGAATCAATTTTTTAAACTAACGAAAGATTTTGTCATATGTTTGATCTTTTCAAAAGAAAAAAGTTTAAATTTTATTGAATTTTTAATCTCAAATTTTACTGATTTTTAGTTTACTTTTACAAAACAATCCCCGTGATAAATATGAGAAGAAAAATCTATCAAATATGTGAAAGTAAATATTAGTCCACTATAATTAGGGTTATTTAAAATCATAAGTTAATACATTACAAAATAAAAGGTCCAATGTCATAATATAGCAACGCGTGATATACTTCTCATCTATTTTACACGTGAACTAATTATAGTTAATGAATTTTGTTTAGTTCAAAGAGAATACATATAAACTTTGGATTGTGTCGTCTGGAACAATTGACGTAATTAGACTTTTTGATTACTAACAACCCTGCTGATATCACAAAATTTGGATCAAGCGGAAAATCTACAGTCAAGCACAAATCACACACAATAAATCAGCTTAATTTTAAACCGCAAGGTTTTCGAGTCACCTCAATTAGCTTGATGATCATGGCCATATCAAAATGCATCAAACACATTATAGGGAAAGAGACCATTTCTAGATAATTTCATAACAAACAACTAAATTTTGACACCATATCAAAAAATCTTTTTAATTAAACTCACTAATAATTCTTATTTCACAATATCTTTCTAACAATAACTATGAATATGACTCATAATTGAGCGTGACGTTCGGTGTTGTTCATTAGGAGTCCAAACCCGTCAAATACCAAGCCTAAGAGCAGAGGTCAATATAAAAACCCAATTTTTCCACGGTAATAATCCAAATAGCTTAATATAGCTTACCACTACAAAATCATAAATTAAGCACTCATAAATTAAGCAAATGAATTATGATTATGAATAAGAAGAATGTTCACTCACTCATATAACGTTTAAAAATATTATCATGATTCACGAAGAAGGGAATGGTACGATTCTCATACCAAAAAAACGAAGTTTACCGGTGAAGAAAACAAAAGTAAATGGTTTATCGAGAAATCGATGATTAAACCACAATTAAGTGGTCCATATATATATAGCGAAAAAATAAGGGCATTTACAATAGAGCTTCTTCCGCAAGTTTTACATTAGATTCGAATATATATGACAAGTTTAATTTTTGTGATTATCCCACACATTTTGCAATTATTTTTATTGTAGACTTTATGTTAAAATACAGCTTCTCCGTACGTAAGATTGTTATTGGAATTGTGAGTTTACGTTCAAATATTTGTTTCAGAAAAATCTTAATTGGATTTCCGATTTTTAAATTTAGAACTTTAAGTGGCACATTTCTATTCCAAATTGATTTCTTTGATGGATTTTGTTACTATTGTAACACCCCAAGTTCTGGGAACTCGAAGTGTTACGGGCTGGAACCCCACAATGAGAACCAAAACTCAAAATAAAACCAAAGGAAAACGTAAAAGACTTGCATCCAAGTTCAAAACAGAAGGGAAAGCAACAACATAGACATAAACCCGATCCCGTCCTATAATGTACAGGAACCTCGGCTGACCACACCATCCAGATCACTCAGCAGTACCTATATCCTGCAAGGCATCTACAACATCGGTATACACCGTTAGCTCACATTCCAGATATTAGAAAGAACGTAAGGCACAAACACACATAAGATAACGTAAACACATAGCATGCTCTCACTCAACCGGTTATTCTCTTAATTTCATTAAGTCATTCAATACTAATTCAACTTCTTTTGTCACACGAGAATCCTTTCGAAACTCGCCTCTGCTTCCGTCTACCAACAGGAATAGATTAATACTATCCGTTACCTGCATGCCTGAGTCGCAAGAGCACTTTCCAGTTTCCCCAATTTTGAACTGGACAAGTGGTCACCACCCGGTTATAATACACTTGGGCCAATTAAGGTTATAAGGGTGAATCCTAGTCCGGTTATCCGTTATAATAATAAATAACGCAAACAAGTCAAAACACTCAATCCAATACACGGAATGAAGCTAAGTAAGTCCAAGGAACTTACCTCACTCGAAGGTAAACTCATAAAACCACTATTGCTCAACTTCCTGAAGGAAATGATAGATGCCTGCTCAAACAAGGCATCGGAAATCAGATATTGAACCAATGCTAGAAGCCTATTTGCTTCTAGTCTCAATGATCTCTAATAGATCTACTACAACGTGCTATACGTTCCCTACTTCTAGTCTCAATGATCGCTAAAGATATCAACATGCTAGGATAAGGATTCCTAGTCTCAAGGTTCTCAAGGAACGTCATTAACAACAAAGGTCAAAGGTGTAAACCACTCAAAGGAATCAACAAGCCACTAACTGGCATTCACACTAATCATCTAGGTCCAACCTAGCATGATCTATCATAAGGAGAGGGCAAAGAAAGCAAGGAAGGAAGCAACTCACCAAAGACGAGAATTACTGTTGAAGAACCGCAGGGGCGGCCAGACAAAAGCGCAGGGCAGCAACCAGGTGCAACTGTAGGGGCGGGAAACCAAACCGCGGGGGAGGTTTCTGTGACAGAAACTGCGTCGGGTCTCCTTTCGACAACAACTCACAGCAAGGGCACCAAGGTTTGATTCGTTGATACAAACACCTCAAGACTCAACCAAAAGAGCCTGAGAACAACAACACATCAACCACGGAACGATTAACAAGAATCAAGACTCGATTATGATCATTGGAGAAGAAGAAAACAAGAAATGAAAGAAGAGAACGAAACAGAAGGGAAGGATGCAGCAACTCATGAACGTGAGAAAGAATCAGAGAAGAAGGAACTTACACGTTCAGCAATATCACGGGGAAGGAAGTGTAACACCCCGAATTCTCAGAACTCGGGACATTACTGGTTAGGACCTCACAATGGGTCCTGACCTCAGTTTGACAACAACATTACTAGGATCTTGCAACAAGACACAAATAAAGAAACCGAAATTCATAAAAACAGCTTTTTTAAGATAATGAATGCAACACTGTCTAGCAGCCTAAAGTACTTAAACCAAAGAATCGAACAACTGTCTTAACCAAAAGGAAGAAAAGACAAACACAACCCCAACCCCCACTCTAAGGAGTACGGAGACCCGGCTGACCACTACTTCCGGATCACTCAGCTGCTGGTCTAACCTGCGGTAAATCTAAAAACAACAGCAAGAAGAACCGTTAGCTAGTTATCTAAATATTAGCAGAATAATAGCAGCACAAACACACACATAAAAATATAAACACCCATCATGCTTTCAAACAAGTCCGTTTTATTATCTTGAGTTAAGTCCTCTTTCACGCTAATGATACTTATTTTGTGACACGAGGGATTCCCAAACCTCGCCTCCGCCCCCGTGTAACCATCAGGAATGGATCCGATGCATCTCACCTTGTACCTGCCTGGTCTGGGTATAGAGAACCTTCCAGTCTCCTGTCAGAGCTGGGCAGTGATGTCACGGCCCGTTATACATACACTTGGGCCTTAAACATAATAATAACAGTCGTCCTAGCAAGTTATTATTATTAAAAACACGCACATAGCACACACAACCACTATCACTCAACTAATATCTAGAAACTGGCTAAGTAAGTCGCAAGGACTTACCTGAGTCAAAACACTCTAACACTCCTCAAATAGTCCGTACCCGCGGTAACTCAAGCGCCTGTCAATTAAGGCATGTGTATCAAAATCACATCTCGATGTCCAACCTCACGCGAAGGAATTACGGAAAGAAAGATTCTCATACAGTGAAATACCGTTTTACCCTTAGTGCCAATAATTCTCTGAGTCACTTCTTGACTTCTAATATTTCCTTTTGAACGCTTTTCAAATATCTGACTACTCCAGAACGGTTTACTAATGGTCATAATATTAATCTCATCCACTCGTCATCTAGAACCACAATCCTTCATTCTCGGTATCATCTAATCTTATATATATCTATATATATACATACTTATGTGCATACTAACTTTCCTTCCAATTCTATAAATCCGTCACTCCTAGGTATTTATACATATATATATA
>BSUD01000002.1:10461715-10505345 GCA_033239045.1 Fagopyrum esculentum | reverse complement strand
TGACCTCAGTTTGACAACAACATTACTAGGATCTTGCAACAAGACACAAATAAAGAAACCGAAATTCATAAAAACAGCTTTTTTAAGATAATGAATGCAACACTGTCTAGCAGCCTAAAGTACTTAAACCAAAGAATCGAACAACTGTCTTAACCAAAAGGAAGAAAAGACAAACACAACCCCAACCCCCACTCTAAGGAGTACGGAGACCCGGCTGACCACTACTTCCGGATCACTCAGCTGCTGGTCTAACCTGCGGTAAATCTAAAAACAACAGCAAGAAGAACCGTTAGCTAGTTATCTAAATATTAGCAGAATAATAGCAGCACAAACACACACATAAAAATATAAACACCCATCATGCTTTCAAACAAGTCCGTTTTATTATCTTGAGTTAAGTCCTCTTTCACGCTAATGATACTTATTTTGTGACACGAGGGATTCCCAAACCTCGCCTCCGCCCCCGTGTAACCATCAGGAATGGATCCGATGCATCTCACCTTGTACCTGCCTGGTCTGGGTATAGAGAACCTTCCAGTCTCCTGTCAGAGCTGGGCAGTGATGTCACGGCCCGTTATACATACACTTGGGCCTTAAACATAATAATAACAGTCGTCCTAGCAAGTTATTATTATTAAAAACACGCACATAGCACACACAACCACTATCACTCAACTAATATCTAGAAACTGGCTAAGTAAGTCGCAAGGACTTACCTGAGTCAAAACACTCTAACACTCCTCAAATAGTCCGTACCCGCGGTAACTCAAGCGCCTGTCAATTAAGGCATGTGTATCAAAATCACATCTCGATGTCCAACCTCACGCGAAGGAATTACGGAAAGAAAGATTCTCATACAGTGAAATACCGTTTTACCCTTAGTGCCAATAATTCTCTGAGTCACTTCTTGACTTCTAATATTTCCTTTTGAACGCTTTTCAAATATCTGACTACTCCAGAACGGTTTACTAATGGTCATAATATTAATCTCATCCACTCGTCATCTAGAACCACAATCCTTCATTCTCGGTATCATCTAATCTTATATATATCTATATATATACATACTTATGTGCATACTAACTTTCCTTCCAATTCTATAAATCCGTCACTCCTAGGTATTTATACATATATATATATATATATATATATATATATATATATATATATATATATATATATATATATATATATATATATATATATATATATATATATATATATATATATATATATATATATATATATATATATATGTTCGCTCCAAACGGTGTGTGCAAGCTTTAAATTTATAACCCTAGACTTAAGCTTAAAACAAGGATGCGAACCCGCAGTGTACGGGTCAATCGTAGTAAAAGCAAGAAAATTCCAGGGGTCGATCACAGGGACTCGGTGAAACAAAGTCAATACGGTATGCTTATGTCAATACTAACCACAAGAGCGATTAACACAATCAAAGATGAATAAGAAGTCAATAAAGCAAACATGCAATTCTAGGGACTAAAGCATCTAGTTGTGGTTCCAACTCAAGATCTATAGATAAGCGGACAAAGCTGAGATTTTTGCATGGGGAAGGTGTTACTAAAGTGGAGTAGATCACCGGGTAAGTCTCACTACACACTAATCCTAAACCGTAACTCCTATTACCGGGTAAGTCTCAAGGAATCAAGATAAAGAACTATAACCTCAAACTAACACACCATCTAAGGGAATAGAATCAACCTTTACCGGGTAAGTCTCAGGCTAACTCACAAAGATGGGATGGAAGCACACTCAAACCCCAATAAAGGATAAACCTTTATTACCTACACTTATGATCGTCGGTACACAAACTAAGGAATTACCGGGTAAGTCTCATCCTAAGCTTGCATTGAACCAGTAAGGTGAAATAAGAATAGGATTTAGCAAACTCTAACACTTAACTTTCTGTTTAAGGTCGGATAAGTCACCTCGGTCAGAAGAATTCCACCCCGGCCGAGATGTTCATCAACCGAACGAGATGCTTAGAGTTAAGGTTAAAGACTCGAACTTTCAGGATCCTACTGGAATCTAAGATTATTCTATCATTGTTTTTCCCACAACCTTCAGCCAATCACCCTAGAATCACACAAGGAAATTAGCCACTCATCATCATAATGAAAGTATTAAATATATGGGAAGAAGGTGAATATTTGAACAAAGAAGAATTTAATGAAAAGACTTCAATAACTGAATCAAATATCACAAACAAAGCGTTCCTTGGATAGCAATCCAACAAGACAAGACAATCAAGGAAGGAATTGAAGACAATCTTACAAAACCCTTCCAAAAAGCTATAAAAAGCTATGATCTTCAATCTTCCTTCAACCTTCAAAAAGGTTCTTCAAATCTCTCCCAAATTGGAGTAGGCTGCGGCTGCTGCGTCGTATAAGCTCTGATCGACGGTATAGCGTGATGTTGGATTTGTGGAAATCCAACCCTTTTTATAGGAAAAATAAACCTCCAAAGATAATAAATCTTAAGAAGATATTATCCCATAAATATAGGTAAAATATATGATTCTGCATATCTCCTTCCTTCCAGAAGCTCAGTCCAAGAATAAAATATTCTCGCCGCGTCCTAGGTATTCGCCTCGGTCGAGTCGGCATCTCTGGATCGCCTCGGTCGAGGTGAACCTCTGGTCAACCGAGGTGACTCAGAATGTGGAATCTCTTGAATCTGCTCCAAAGTGAATCTTCAATCCATGGCTGTGCTTCCTGGATGTAGCTCCAAATGACTCTTGACTTCTTTTGCTCCTTTTTGATGCAAAACGTACCATATTACCTGCAATTACAACGAAACTAGGTGTAGACCTCGATTCTCGCAAAGGTAGATGAAATGGTAGTAAAATCACATAATGTACATACAAACATGCAGATCATGAAAGATAAAACGTCCAAACAAACCCCAAAATATAGACTATAATTCATGCTATCATAACTATGACTAGCAAGCAACATATTTCAATTTTTACTAGAAAAGACAAGAACAGAAACACATAGATGTTACTTGTGGATCATACACCGACCTTAGCTATCTTCACCAATTGATCATGGTTGTCGTGTCCATAGAAAAATGGCTCGTTCCGATAAATTATTGTAACAAAAAAAACTCATTAAGTATCTATGACTAGCAAGCAGAATATTTTAATTTTTACTGGAAAAGACAAGAACAGAAACACATAGATGTTACTTGTGGATCATACACTGACCTTAGCTATCTTCACTAATTGATCATAGTTGTCGTGTCCATAGAAAAATGGCTCCATCCGATATATTATTGTAACAAAAAAAACTCATTAAGTGTCTATGAATAGCAAGTAGAATATTTCAATTTTAACTAGAAAAGACAAGAAAAGAAACACATAGATGTTACTTGTGAATCATACACCGACCTTAGCTATCTTCACCAATTGATCATGATTGTCGTGTCCATAGAAAAATGGCTCGTTCCGATATATTATTGTAACAAAAAAAACTCATTAAGTATCTATGACTAGCAAGCAGAATATTTCAATTTTACTGGAAAAGACAAGAACAGAAACACATAGATGTTACTTGTGGATCATACACCGACCTTAGCTATCTTCACTAATTGATCATAGTTGTCTTGTCCATAGAAAAATGGCTCCATCCAATATATTATTGTAACAAAAAAAACTCATTAAGTATCTATGACTAGCAAGCATAATATTTTAATTTTAACTAGAAAAGACAAGAGCAGACACACATATGTAACACCCCAAATTTTACAACTTAGGGAGTTACTGGTTAGGACCGCACAGTGGGTCCCGACCTTAGTTTGACAACAACTTAACATGATCTTACAACAAGGCACAGATAAGGAAAAACTAAAAATCATAAAATAGTTTTTATCAATGCATGAATGTGACCAGATCAACTACAGCCGGAAAAGTAATATATCAAAGTACGAAAGGAAAAGATGTTCAACTGAAAAACCCACAAATGCAAAAACTGCAAAACGTCCTAAAGTACGACACCCCGGCTGACCACTACCATCTGGATCACTCGGCATCTGCTCTAACCTGTGTCAAATCTAAACAACATATCAACCGTTAGCTAACTAACCAAATATAAGCAAAATGATAACAGCACAAACACAAGCAGAGACAAAAATAAACAAACATCATGCTGGCACTCAACCAATTATTATCTGTTATTTAAGTGATTCACATTATTCAATTTAAGTTGTGGCACGAGAACTATTATTAGTTCTCGCCTCCGTTCCTTATCCAACTGGTGTAGGTATAGCTGACTTCCTTTGGTAGCATCACTACAAACCATGTGTGGACTAGTCCCGAAAGAAACCCCCAACGCCCTGCGAGCTACTGAGCGGAATGCCACCGCCCGTTACTCTTAGGCCAAAATACAGGTCGGTATTTATATATCACAACCTATCTCTCTACATGTCAATCACACACCACCATCATCATTGATACTCATATTTAGCAGTCAGCTAAGTAAGCCCAAAGGACTTACCTGTTATAACGCTCGACTCTTTAGTAACCACTTGCTCTGTAACTGTACCCACTCAGTTGCCTGTTAAAGGCGATAAGTGTATTAGCACACTTTCACGTAGATAGAAGTCTAAAACTTCTGAGATTAAATAAGTATTAAGACGTACTAGTTACATTATTAGTTTTAGGGTAAAATGACCATTTTACCCTTGGTTCCGATTTTCTCGAAGACCCTAAAATTCATGTCCAAACTCCTATTTGAAGTTCTAAAATATATCCTAACTCTTAGAATTTTATTAGGTGCGAAACTGACATTTTTCTTATGTTTCTATTTTCCGGAAGAACCGAAAAAGGTTTAACTTCGGCTCTAAATATAAAATTCTTAACGGCTTATAAAATTTCCGAATTTAATATCTAGATCATCTATGAGGTTCTATCTAGCCTTAGAAGAAAGAATTTCTCCAAACTGTTCAGCCGATATTTTTATAATAATTCCCAAAGTCGGTTCCTCACTCTACTTTCCTATACTTAGTCAAATTTTAAGTTTAATAAAACTGCTCAACTACCTAACTTCGGGAGCTCGTAACTTTCAATCCGACCGTTCATTTCTCCCCAAATTTTAATATGATAAACTACATATATCCGTCTACAACATATCCAAAATTCAACGGTGGATGTTCAAGCTAAGCTATCCAAATACGGGTTCAAAGTCAGTAGTTTCAGCACACAAAAACTGAAAATTCTGGGTTGCTTTTGGATCTTAAAATCAAATTTTTTTTTTTAGGACAGCACTCCTATCTTCCTTACTATACCTTGCAGATCCTATTTAGAGCAAGAACAAGAGACATAAGATACAAGCACACAACTACCCACTCTCTACCCCTTTACCAAGCTACCAACAAAGGCCAATTACACTTCTCTACTAATCTAATCTCCTAACTCAGTCCATACTACATCTCTTATGATGCTGAATCTCTTAAAACAGTACCCAGAAAAAGGAAACAACAGTGCAGAGGACTCACCTCTAACTCAGCTGCGGTTAGGAGTCATGACAGCCCTCCGTAACGGACTAGGGTGAGGTTTGCGTGCCGGACTGGGTTTGGGGATGGCAGCTGCGGTTGGTTCCTGATGGTGCAGCGAGGCTCGGTGATGAGGCAGGCGCAGGAAGGTAGAGAAGCAGCTGCGGTTGGTTCCTGATGTTGCCGAACAGCGCTGCTCACCTTATGTGCGATCCCAGCGGCGGCAGTGCAACCCCAGCGGCGGAAGTGCGACTCCAGCGGCGGCAGTGCGCCTCCAGCGGCGGCAGTGCGCCTCCAGCGGCGGCCTGGCTTCCTGTGGCGGACCAGCGACGGCGGCTAGCGACGCCCGGAATCAACAGAAGTTCCGGTGCGTGCGGTTGGCGAGGTCCTGGGTGATCGAGATCGGCGGTGTGGTGCGGCTGCAGCCCTCTTCCGGTGTAGTCCGGCTGGCGGTGCCTCGGAGGTCACAGCGGCGCGGTTGCAGGAAGGTCCGGGGTGATGTTGCTGTGTCGATCGTGTTGCGAGGAGGAAACAGCAGTAGCGGAAAACGGGAGAGGTTAGAAGGATAATTAGGTAGGATTAGGTTAAGAGGGATTAGGGTTAGGATTTAATTAGGAGGTGGGCTGATGATTGGGCCTCGCAGTGGCCCACATCCGGCCCGCTTTCTTATTAGCACGGAAAAGGAACTCGTTACTCGTTAATTATGTGCGGAAATTATATAATACGGAATTAAATTCTGTATTATTTAATTTATCATTATTTTAAATTTACGGTGCGTATTTAATTCCGGTTACAAGGTTTCATCATTTTATGTGACTTAAAGTCGTATAAAATGATAACATTTAAACTCGTTTTATTTTATTTTATTTATTATTTAAGATTGTCGCATCGGAATTTGGTTAGTTGCAGTTTACCGGAACTTTAAAATTTTCGGTTATTACACACTTTTACTCCTTCTCATGTCTGTTTTAGTCGACTTGTAGATTCTATCTGCAATCACCTCACAACTCGACCACACATTTCACCAAGGCTTTACATCATACCCTTTATGTTCGTGCCGTCTCGGAATTCCAATTATTCTGTGTCACATCTTTAATCACAAGGGTTTTCCCTGTCAATCTAGACAGTCTGACCCTACTTTTTCTCGAAGGAGCACCATCAGTCCTACTTGTGTGGAATGCTAAGACATAGGACATGTTTCCAATCATCTACTTCTTCTTAGTCTTCTAGTTCTTCTTACAGGGATCCCTTTATTCTAACTCTGATATGTATCTTTCGTAGTCAGTAGTAAGTAGCTACTCCCAACAATTCCCTTTTCACCATTACTATCTTCAAGGGTCATTACCGACCGTCAAGAGCTGCTCTTAAATTTCTTTATTAGAATTATCATATTGAACTCAATTAACGTTACCATCCAGGCTACTAGTACTTGTATTGATTAACTTCACCATTTTCGTCGTGGATCTCCGAAAGAAATTCACTAGATGTCGATAAAATTCTTTTATAACCCTGTGGTTATTCTTCTTATCGGTTAACTAACCATCACTAGTTAACCCGCACATGTAACTTTTAAGTTGTCAAAGTAGGATGTAGTTGACCTTATACAACATCCTAGACTTACTTTTCTTCCATCTCTTTTGAGGCTTGATATACTTGGTGAAATATATCTCCTCCAGTCTCTCTGTTTATTCTTCTTTAGCTCCTCCTACAATTAACACTTTTGTAAGATTGTTATACTCTTACGAGTCCAGTTGTGTCATTCTTCTTCCATCAACAGACTTTTCAATCCTTCTAGGGTCGCTTGCAGGTACATCTCCGCGATTCTTTTACCTGAGTTATCGTCTATTTGCGATTCTCTATTATGAACTTGTAGTGTTGTTAGCTTAAATTCCTTTTGAATGAGAAGTTATTGGGGTCCCTCGGGTTCACCAATACTCTTCTCACACACTCTTTTTTCTTGGGTGCTGCTTGTAATGCTGCCTTTACAGAAGCTGGTTATTGTTGTATCCCGGTCTATGTCAGAACTCTGCTGTGTTCTACGAGATCACTCTACTTCTACGTTGGTGAAATCCACCTTTCCCTTTCTGGCAATGCGTAAACTTCCAAGTTGCAGCTCTTTCATTCTTTCTATTTGGATGGATAATGTATCTCGTGTTGACTTCCATACTTTTGACTGTCTCGGTTATCAATCTGGATTGTGGTGGCAATTAGCTTGTTGAGAGTAATCATATTTCGCCTTGCTTTTGGCATCAACTTTCACTTCCTAGTATGTCAGTGAGTTTAAATTTTATGTCCCTTTTCTTGATCGCTACTATATCTCCCTTTTGACTTTCATGTCTATGGCAAATTTTCGACGTCATCCTCTTTGTTTGTGAAGTCACTTTACACAACTTGAAAGAGCCTCTCCGTTGTCTTTCTCAATTCCCTAGTTGGCGATCATCACTTGCTTCTCCGGAACTACTCTCTTGTATATCCTTCATTTGATCCCGTTGAGTTGATTCGGGATTCTCTTCTTGTCCTCGTAATTGGCGTTGTCTTTGAGTCTTCACCTTTCCGTCTCGACGTTCCTCAACAAGCTCGAAGGAGTTGTCCGACGTTCGTCTACCCTAATGCACATAAGATGTACATACTAATCCTCACGTTGACACCCTTCAAAAACTACTTAGATGTGTCCAAGGGGTGAAACTCATTATTTTATCTCCGTTAAGGACATAACATAACTACAATTTCTACTAATCTTCGGCATATACCTATCTATATAACATACCTTTATAAACAAGCTAAAAGTCCAACTACAGTAAAAACCTAAAGTCCATAATAAGCAAACTGAGATCCGCGGTAGTAGTGGTGGTCAGCCGTACTTTTCTATTCCCAACCAGACTATGCATGCATTTAAAACCAAAAATTTTCTTTTTAAAACTCAGATCCCTTTTCGGGTTCTGCTCAAGTACTTATTCGGTCTTTCAGAAGATTTCAAGTGCCATTGTTGCCAACCTAGAGCTCTGATACCATGTTGTAACACCCCGAATTCTCAGAACTCGGGACATTACTGGTTAGGACCTCACAATGGGTCTTGACCTCAGTTTGACAACAACATTACTAGGATCTTGCAACAAGACACAAATAAAGAAACCGAAATTCATAAAAACAGCTTTTTTAAGATAATGAATGCAACACTGTCTAGCAGCCTAAAGTACTTAAACCAAAGAATCGAACAACTGTCTTAACCAAAAGGAAGAAAAGACAAACACAACCCCAACCCCCACTCTAAGGAGTACGGAGACCCGGCTGACCACTACTTCCGGATCACTCAGCTGCTGGTCTAACCTGCGGTAAATCTAAAAACAACAGCAAGAAGAACCGTTAGCTAGTTATCTAAATATTAGCAGAATAATAGCAGCACAAACACACACATAAAAATATAAACACCCATCATGCTTTCAAACAAGTCCGTTTTATTATCTTGAGTTAAGTCCTCTTTCACGCTAATGATACTTATTTTGTGACACGAGGGATTCCCAAACCTCGCCTCCGCCCCCGTGTAACCATCAGGAATGGATCCGATGCATCTCACCTTGTACCTGCCTGGTCTGGGTATAGAGAACCTTCCAGTCTCCTGTCAGAGCTGGGCAGTGATGTCACGGCCCGTTATACATACACTTGGGCCTTAAACATAATAATAACAGTCGTCCTAGCAAGTTATTATTATTAAAAACACGCACATAGCACACACAACCACTATCACTCAACTAATATCTAGAAACTGGCTAAGTAAGTCGCAAGGACTTACCTGAGTCAAAACACTCTAACACTCCTCAAATAGTCCGTACCCGCGGTAACTCAAGCGCCTGTCAATTAAGGCATGTGTATCAAAATCACATCTCGATGTCCAACCTCACGCGAAGGAATTACGGAAAGAAAGATTCTCATACAGTGAAATACCGTTTTACCCTTAGTGCCAATAATTCTCTGAGTCACTTCTTGACTTCTAATATTTCCTTTTGAACGCTTTTCAAATATCTGACTACTCCAGAACGGTTTACTAATGGTCATAATATTAATCTCATCCACTCGTCATCTAGAACCACAATCCTTCATTCTCGGTATCATCTAATCTTATATATATCTATATATATACATACTTATGTGCATACTAACTTTCCTTCCAATTCTATAAATCCGTCACTCCTAGGTATTTATACATATATATATATATATATATATATATATATATATATATATATATATATATATATATATATATATATATATATATATATATATATAGCCACATACTTATTATTTTCACTAACTCACACTCATATGTATACTTTTATTTCATTTTAAAATCGTAACCATTCGGTATTTATGTATATATATATATATACATGACATTTCCGCAAATCCCATTCATATGAGTAGATTTATATATATATCGATCCACATGTATAAACTTAATTCACTTATGTACACTTTTATTTTCATAATATATATATATATATACGTATATTTATATACTCGGCATACACCACTCCTATATACACTATACTAACTTATACTTATTTTTATAACATTCCGCTTCTACTTCTTATCATATATACATGTATACATCGTACTGTATTTATATCATTCCAATCTATATATATATATATATATATACATGTATACATTGTACTGCATTCATATTTATATATACATATTACAGTGTACTACAACTCAACAGTACAACCAACCGGACTCACCTAGTCACCGGCGCTGGTCCAGGAGGGTGCAACGGGGTGCGGCGTCGGCACAGGGTACGGAAGCAGCAGTAGGCGGCGGGGCGGTATCCACTGAGTCCGGCGGTTCGCGGTACTGATGTAGATTGAAGAAACTGCAATGAGCAGCGATTCTCGATTCGAAAGAAGGAGGCGGAAAGAAGGGCCAGGGTCTTACCGGTTCCCTGCGGCGGACGGCGGAAGACGCACAGGCTCGGTGGCAGCAGCGGTGGCGGACGGAGCAGTGGTGGTCCGGTTGCAACGGTGCGGAGTTGCGGTGTTGCAGCCCGCTGGAAGGGTCACAGGCGCGCCGAACCGCAGTCGAAGGTGGGGGAAGACATGGCTTGCCACCGGGGTGCTGCGCTGGTCCAGGCGGCGCGGCGGCGGCTCAGGGGAGGGAAGGTGGAGGCGGTGCGTCGTCTCCGGTCGAAGGGTAGGCTGCTGCGTCGGTGTTCTCTCCAGAAAGTGAAGATCGAAGATGCGGCAGTGTAAGTGTAATTAGGTTAAAATTTAATTAGTTTAGGATTAAGTTAATGGAAAAATTAGGGTTAGGCTTTAAATTAGGAGGTGGGCTGCTGATTGGGCCTCGCAGTGGCCCACATCCGGCCCGTTTTCTTATTAGCACGGAATAGGAACCCGTTACTCGTTAATTATGTGCGGAAATTATATAATACGTAATTAAATTCCGTATTATCTAATTTATCATTATTTTAATTTAAGGTGCGTATTTACTTCCGGCTGCAAGGCTCCGTCATTTTATGTGACGTAAAGTCATATAAAGTGATAACATTTAAACTCGTTTTATTTTATTTTATTTATTATTTAAGATTGTCGCATCGGAATTCGGTTAGTTGCAGTTTACCGGAACTTTAAAATTTTCGGTTATTACAGGAAGTTTGCAGCTCTCAATGTTGAAAGAAGGCGTAAGCAAGAAACAGGAAAAAGAAGAGAAAAGGGGAATATAAAGGGGATGGTTGGGAAAGAACGACGGAAGGTTAGATTAGGGTTTAGAAGGTAGAAGGAAGACGGGCCAAAAGCCCATGGATGGAATAAGAAAGGAAAAGACGGAGATAAAACAACCCGTAGATGGTTGGGCCTAGCTGCACCTGCGGCTGGGCCGTGCCGCGACCGCGGCAATGAGGTTGAGCCGCGACTGCGGCTCCCATAAACCGCGGGGTCGGTGAAGGCCAAAACGGGGCTTTACAACTATTTTATTTTGTGACTTGAATTCGGATTTGCTTTAATAACAAATATAAACCGACACAATTTTAATTTACATTTTAGTTTTAGTAAAAAAAATAGAAAATAGATATTTGATTAATTGGAATTCAAAAAGTATACGTCAAAAGTTTTGTATCGTATATGAGAAGTTTAAAAAAGCGATAAAAAAGATTTGACTTATATGAGAAGTTAACAAACTGCTGAAAAGATTTGACAATAAAAAAGTATTAAAAAATTGTGATCCAACAACAACTTAATCGAATAAATCGTTGGTTAGTTTTAATTTTATTTTAGATATCGCTTTAGTAAAAAAAAGATTTATTTGCTTAATTTATGATTTAATAAAGAAATAATCAGAGAAAAAGTCGTTGGGGCGCCACATCTATCTGTTAGTAAATTATATAGATAAACTAATTAGATATTATTTTAAAATAATTAGATATTGTTTGGATTCGTCTAGTTTTTTTTTAAAAAACTAACTAATTTGATATTGTTTAGATTCCATTTGAAACCAATTGTAACAAGCTCGTGATCTCCGGCTGATTATCAGAAGTTATTCGAGATTTTTTTAAACTAACTAATTAAATATTATTTTGAACTAACTAATTAGATATTATTTTATTAGATTTAGTTAAAAAAAGATTTTTTTTTGGTTTTACTTAAGTAAAAATACTTATTGACTTAATTTGTAATTTAGTAAAACATTTAATCCGAGAAAAAACGTGGGGCGTCGCGTTAGCATTAGTGTACTGTATTTTAGTAAAGCATATAGACATGTTGATAATTTGTATTGTTGCCATTAGTTTTTAAATTTGATATTATTTTGAGTTTAATATTAATAGTTTATATTATCTTGGGTTGTTTTTTTTTTCTTTGTACAACGTATACGAAGAGGTGATTTAATATTGGTGTTCTGGCTATGTGCACTTGTACAAAGTATAAGATTATAAATAGGTTTCAAAACCTGCTAAGGGCCCGTTTGGTATGGAAAAAAAGGCATAGGAATGGTTTTATTCCGGCCTAGCCCAATAGCATGTGTTTGGTTTGATAGAGAAAATGAATGAATCCATTTCTGTCCCGAAATCATTACCATAGTTTATTTCCGGAGTTAAATCTGCTGATTTCCTTTGTAGGGAAACGCTTTTCCAGTTTTCTCTCTCCCCGACCATCGTTTGAAAAGCCCTAGACGTATTGATTCTTCTGCATTCTCCATTCTGAATGCTCCAGGATACTTGACTCGATTCTTCTCCATTCTCACATTTTGATTCTTCCACGGGATAAAGGTAATCGGCTCCAATATTCTTCTCCACTCTCGTTTTTTGATTTCTGATTAGTCGAATTGAGATTTGAGGATGAGATTTAGATTTTCTCTATTGCAAGTTTAGTAGTGTTGCAAGTTTCTTGTTCTTGACAAGATTCTAGTTTTCTTCAAACATGAAGAAAAGCGTTAACTCGCTAATTGACTAAAATGGCTTTGGAATTTGGTTATAGGTTTCTTGCTCATGGACCTACTACTATGGACTTTTCAATCTTTCATTGTTGAAATATTCATCAATCTACCCCAAAACTTCATCTGTTTCTCAATACATTGTTAGAAAGTTGTCTGGAGACTACATCAGCCCGATCTAGGGAATTTGACTTTTCTGAAAGTGTTTGATCTTCAAATAAAAATTTGTAGCTGATAGAATTCCTGGAATATTTTGCTGAAAAGTATACAGACCCAGGGCATTAATTGAAGTTAGAGGGAGACGGCATTTTCATTGATTCATTCACTTGTCCTTTCTCCTTGCTAAACTAATATAAATAAGTGAGTTATGCTAAACTTTAGAGCAAGAGAAATACCACGAAAGAGTTAATCACAAGATCCCTTTTGTTTTAATATATGGGATATTGCTAAAATTTGATAATACACTGCAGGAGATGTTGGTTGGCAAAATGGGTGTTGTAGGTAATAGTTCAAATGAAACAGATAGGTTGGCCTTGCTTGCTTTCAAGTCTAGGATTACAATTGATCCTTTTGGGATCATGAGGTCATGGAAAATGACAAAAGAATGCTCAACTTTATTTAATCATCAAGTTCATGAAGAAGAAAATAGAGGGAGAGGACAATACAATTTGACAATGTTGTTGACATTTTAGGGTTTTTGAATCCAAATACATGAGTTTTGTAAGACTTGGACCATTGTACTTCAATCCTTGTTATGGTTATCACTTATTTGTGGAGGAGGATAGTTTAAAGATGGGACTTGGATTTTGGGACTCTTGTTTTTCATTTATTATTGTGTATAATGGTATTCAAATGTGTGTATGTGACACATAAGCTATAGGTAGATGCATTTTATAATACATCTAGGTTTTGTATGTGACACATGATATGATATGTGTTTCTCTATCTTCTATTCTAGATTTTGTTCGTTTTTCTACAAAAGCATTTCGGTTATTTGTTCCATTGTCTCAAACGAAATCTTCAACCCTCCTTGAAAATATAAAGATCATTTTCATTTATTTGGTTCCATCAATATTATTCAACATTGTCCCTTTTTCTTGCCATTGAAATCTACATTTGAAATCATTGATTTTCGGTTTAAAAAAATAAGATAAAAAAGTTTCACATGAGACCTTTTCCGAAATCTTCAACTTACAAAGTAAGAGGGTCATATTTCTTTTATATGTTATTTTATGTTTTTTTATGAGAGTACTGAAAAACAACATACCCGTTAGTTTAATAATAATAATAATAATAATAATAATAAATTTATTATTTTGTAATGAAATCAATAATTCCATTCAATGATTCCGTTCAAACCAAACAAGAAAAAATATCATTGAGGTCAATCATTCCATTCCTAAATATAACCAAACATACAATAAAAATAACCCTTTCCGTTTCCATTCCTTTATTTATTCATTCCGTTTCCGTTTCTCCTTCCGTAACCAAACAGGCCCTAATTGTACCCACAACCCACCTAGTAACAAGTAACATGTGACCTCAAATAATTGAACCAAAGAAGAAAAAGACCGTCAACTTACTTTTTTTTTTTGATACATCGGTAAACAATTTAGGAGGATCAGTTTCTAAAAACCAATCGGCCTAAAGCATCCTTTCGGATGAGGTCTTGAACGTCTTCTGGGATTGCCTCTACATCCAGCTCTTCAGCGTGCCCGTACAAAGCAATCTTGTCCGCGACCGTGTTAATCTCCCTAAAGATATGATGTGCGGTGGAGCTTTGGAAACTAGCAATAATAATTGAAATGTCATTAATAATCATATCGAGTTCCCATGGCGGATTCCAAGTTCGATTGATCGAATTGATAAGTGTTAGGTTATCCCCTTCAATCTCGATAGATGTAATTCCAATCTCCTTAGCCTTTTGAAGGCCAAACCGCAAAGCAATAGCTTCTGCTTCCAACACTGACTCAGCATTACAGTTGCCGCTTCCTAAAGTAATAGGAACCGCATGTTGATTCCGAATGATAAATCCATAAGAACTCTTGTTTGATGAATTTTGTGAGGCATCAAAATTAAGTTTATAGAATCCATCCTTAGGTCGTTGCCACTTGATGTTTTTCTTTTTTCTTCTTGTTGATTTTGATGATAAATTATTGTTGGGTTGCTTTGAATTTGCTAGGTCCCAATTTGCAATTTGGTTAATTGCCATTTCTTTGATGTTTTGTGGGAATTTTGTTTTATTAAAAACGAATTGATTTCTCGCAGTCCACATATTCCACCAAATGACCACTACGAGTTTCATGTCCTTAGTCGAAATTAGACCCTTGAGATCACCAAGGGCCTCAGCGATTCCTTGATTATCAATATCAATATGTTGTATGTTGGTTACAACATTATGATTATCGATAGTTTTGATCATGTTTGAACATTGGAAAAAGAGGTGCTTTGCACTTTCGGTATGGTGATTACAATACTCGCAATTCATAACGACCGGAATCCTTTGTCTATCAAGATTTTGTTTTGTAGGTAGACCATCCATAGCAAGCTTCCATAGGAAGTTCTTAATTTTTGGCATTACGTCCATTTTCCAAATCCAAGTTTTATCAATGGTGACTCCAACTCTCCGTTTTTGAATCATCTCTATTGATGATTTAGTCGAATACCATCCATCATCTTTTCCCGTCCAATACAACCGATCACGAATGTCGTTGTTAGGGAGGTTATAGTTCTTGATTTTCTCGATTATGTTACTCGGCAAGTACGCATTTAATTGATTTAATTTTTGGTGATCCCACACATTATTGCTGATGAACGAGGAAGTAAATTCTGTCATATTAACTGGGGATGAGTTTATCATGACTTCTTGAAGCGGTTTGTCCAACACCCATTTGTCCTTCCAAAATCTTATCGTTTTTCCGTCTCCTACCCTCCAGGTCAGGCCTTTATCAAATTCCTTATATATTTTATTTAAGTTCTTCCACTGCCAAGACACATTCTTTCCGCATTCATAATTCCAAAGGCATGATCCTTTTAGGTATTTTTCTTGTACAATTTTGACCCATATGTTATCCGGTTCTGCCATAATTTTCCACAACAATTTCATTTGTAAAGCTTTATTTATGTCTTCAGCTTTCCTTATCCCTGTCCCTCCCAAGGATCTGGGTTTACAAATCTTATCCCAACTAATGAGTGGGTGATGATTAGGTCCCTTATTCCAAAAGAAAAGTCTATTAATTTTGTCTAGTTCGTTATGTATGTTCCTTGGCAACATGAATGCCTGCATTAAATAACTAGGTTTAGCATTCAGATTTGCTTTTATTAACGTTATTCTTCCTTCTTGAGATAAGGAGGACGCCTTCCATTTAGTGAGTTGTTGTTTAGTTTTGATTATTACAGAATTAAAAATTTCTTTGTTGACACGTCCATTGATGATCGGACATCCTAAGTATTGTTCTAAATTGGTAGAAATATTGATTCCCAAGTGACCCTGGATTCTTCTCCTATTACTTTGATCAATATTAATGGTAGTCTGAAACACGGATTTATGGTAGTTAATGACCTGACCAGAAATATCGCAATAATCCTTTAGAACTGAAAGGACCATATCGCTTGCTTGTATTGACGTTTTGGTGAATATTATAATATCATCCGCAAAGGCTAAGAATGGGATTCTAGTCCCACTTTTCGAAATGGGGAAACCAATTGACTTTGGATTATCATTAGATAATTTTTGTAGGTTTCTGGCTAAAACTTCCGCACACAAGTTGAAAAGGAAGGGGGATAGTGGGTCACCTTGTCTGAGTCCCCTTTGCGGACAAAATATGTTAGTAGGGGAATCATTAATTAGAATCGAATACGAAACTGTTGATATACATTCTTGAATCCAATTTCGGAATTTATCTCCAAATCCGAATTTGATCAAAACCTCTTTCAGGAAATCCCACTCTACTTTATCATATGCTTTCTCCATATCTAATTTTATGGCCATATATCCTTCTTTTCCTTTTTTTGATTTGAATCCATGAAAAATTTCGTGTGCAATGAGCACATTATCATGGATTGCTCTATTTTTTACGAAAGCGCTTTGTAGTGGATGAATTAGCGAAGGAAGGATCAAACTTAATCTTTTTGCTAATATCTTTGAGATAATTTTGTAGACCGTTGATACTAAACTAATAGGTCTATAATGTGAAGTTGTTGTTGGGTTGTCAATCTTTGGGAGGAGTGCTATAAAAGTATGGTTTAGTTGTCTAAGTATTTTACCAGTTCTGTAGAAACTCTTAACCGCTCTAGTAACTGTTGGTCCAACGATGTGCCAATATTTTTGGTAAAAACCAGCCGGCATCCCATCTGGGCCTGGTGATTTATCTGGACCTATATCAAAAAGTGCTTCCTTGATTTCATTTGTGGAAAACGGCATTTCCAGATTCAAATTATCAGAAGTGGATACTTCTTGGCGAATAATCTGCAATTGGTTTTGTAGTTTAACCATGTCAATTGTTGTCGATTTGAATCTGGTCTTGAACTCCTTAATAAATTCGTCGTTGATGTCAGTATCCTTTGCCAAAATCTCACCATCATTTTTAGTAATCGTCGTAATTAATTTTTTATTTCTTCGTCCAGTTGCTTTTCTATGGTGAAACTTAGTGTTCTTATCTCCAAATTGTAGATTTGTTGTCTTGGCTCGTTGCATCCAATACTTATGTTGGTATTCTACTAAGCAATCTCTTTTCTTGTTTAGTCTATTAATTTTGTTATTGATTGCTTGATCAAATTGTGAAAAGATAATTTTTTGAAGTCCCTCTAAGTCCTCATCTACTTTTAACAGTTGTTTGTTTATGTTGCCAAACTTTTCCCGACTCCATTGCTTTAGTTTTTGTTTAAGCAGGCTTGTTTTTTTTACTAGGTCAAACATATTTGTGCCTTGGAACTGACTCCTCCAAACCTGTTTCACAACGTTTTCACAATCTTGCCTTAGCATCCACATTGATTCGAATCTAAATGGTTTATTCTTCCTGCCTATTTGGTTATTTTTTAGTATAAATGATATCATACAGTGGTCAGAGTTTGTGAAAGCATGATTCTTGGTATGTAACCCAGGGTATTCTTGAATGATTTCCAATGATGTCATCACTCTATCCAATTTTTCGTACGTATTGTTATCCCCTTCTTTCCTTTTCTTCCATGTAAAGTCGTTTCCTTTGGTAGGTAAATCTCTTAATGTAAATTGATTAGAAAATTGTATTAACCTATCAAATCTATTAAGCGCGGTCATAGCGCCTCCTTTTTTGTCAGATGGTTCCATCAATTCGTTATAATCTCCAACTATGATCACCGGTATTTTAATGCTCATCATTTCGGTTTTTAATTGCAGCCAAAATGCATTTTTCATTTGTTCGTTTGGTGGTGCATATATGAAAATAATCATTGATTCAAAATTAGAATTAACGTTAGTATGTTTCATTAAGAGGAATCGTTGTGATGATTTTATAATTTCTATTTTCTCACCTTTTATTTGGTATTCTTTCCATAGGAGACACAATCCCCCAGCAAATCCTTGAGAGGGGATAAAGAAGATTCTATCAAAACCAGCGCTCTTCCAAGTTCTTTCATCTGGCTCGTCCTTTGTTTTGGTTTCCGCCAGCATAATCATTTGAATATGTTCGTTTTTACATGTCAGATTCAAATTAGTCCAAAAGTTTTTTTTCTTCATACCCCGACAATTCCAGAACGCGATCTTCATTTAACAATATTAAGGAGATAAGGGTGTCAACTTACTTTGAAAGCTCTTTGTCTCTATGGTTGTTGATTATATCTCCATTTTCACCAAAATCTTGAGATCCAAAGATTGCATTTTCATCTCAATAAAGCACAGATGAATGATCGAATTCAATTGGAGGATTACATTCAACTAAACTCTAATATGTGTAGGAGAGCATTTGGGCCTGAAGGAAAGATGATTGGGCCTAAAAAAGAGCCCACAACAGTGTTGAAAACGCGGAGCATTATAACAGGACGAAACGTCGAAACCTATGTTTTTTGAAGTAAAAACGCCGCGTTTTAGATAACAAATCGTCAAACACTCGAACTTGGTTACATGGACGGATGAGGCAAGTTGACTGGAGAGTTGAGACGTAAGAAAGCTTTTCAATTTGTTCTGATCTCATTCCACAAGAGATTCGAATCCCAAATGGAGTTCACCGCCGAGCAGCTGAAGCAGTACGACGGAACCGATTCCTCGAAGCCCATCTACGTAGCGGTGAAGGGGCGTGTGTTCGACGTCACCACCGGTAATAATTTCTATGGTCCCGGCGGGCCCTACTCAATGTTCGCCGGCAAGGATGCGAGCCGTGCCCTCGCTAAGATGAGCAAGAGTGATGAAGATGTCACTCCGTCCCTCCATGGCCTCTCCGACAAGGAGCTCGGTGTTCTCGCCGATTGGGAAACCAAATTCGAAGCTAAGTACCCTGTCGTCGGTCGTGTCGTTTAATTTGAAGACGATATCTAACGTTCTTCTCTCATATGATGTAATATTGGTTTAACATTACCAATTCGGTGCAATTCTGTTTCCAGTCTATGATTTACCCTCCATGTGTGTGCTTTTAGGGTTATCCGATCAATTATGCGATATGCTGGTGTAATATGTTTGCATAAATAAATATAATTTGCCTGTTTGATGTCGTGCTGTACTGCTGTGGTATACGAGTGTTAACTTGTAAGAGCTTGGAGACGCTGATTGTTTACTCCGATCAGGTTTGTGCTACGTTTTAATCTGATTATGCTGTCTAGAAGACAAGTAGATCAAATACTAATTTGGATGGATTTGCAGCAGTAGGATTAGCAGCACTAGAAATCTGGTGTTGTATCTTTCTAATAGTCACGATTCTCAATATCTTCCACTCTAGTTTGCTTATTATATTCAAAGAAGGAATTCTCACTATTTTCAGTTCTTCATCGGTGTTCCTCTAGAATCAACTGACATGAGATAGGGATCGATCTTTTCAGATAATCAGCTATAACACTTGTAGCACCACCTCCTGCTGCTTTTTGTGCAAGTTAATTACTGTAGCAGCAGATGTTATAAGTATCCAGCACAAACTCAGTTGCAGAAATAATTATGCAAGACATGAGTGGAGTGGAGATGATGTTTCTGGTGTTTGGTGCTAACTGCAACTGCATCCTAGTTTGATGTTATTAATCCCCTGAAAAACAACTGTGTTCATTAGGCTTATAAGATAAAATACATTGCAGCAATAAAATAACAGACAAGAGTTTTATTTGCAAATGTTGCCATCTCAACTGATGTACAACAAATCTTTACTTCTGCACCAAGTCTAATACAGATTTGCTTAGCACATATATGATGCTATATTGTTAGATTTATTCCCTACAGCAGAATCGGATTCAACTTTGATCGAGCTGAACAATGCACATAAAGCTCGTAGTTCTGTAGTTTATTAGCAGGGGTTTTAACAGTTTGAAGTCACTGTTGTTGAGCTGAATTTTCTTTGCTTCCCATTTTGGTGAAATCATAAAGCAATGTTATAACAGTTTGATAATAAGAGGGCAGTGAGATCACAGCTTTCCAAAAACATAACATCCTAGTGGATTACATAAGTAATTCATCCGTCACGGTAGCAGTGCTTAACTGAAGGCGTCCAGAACTCTATAAACTCCTGAACAGGGATCTGCTTTCCGAAAACATAACAACCTAGTGGATTACACAAGTAGTCTGACAGCCTCCCGGCGCACAGAGAACTTTAAGGCACAGAAGATAAATAAAGAAACGTATAAAAAGCGCTTTTTTTTATACAGACCATTTTTCAAATGCCCAAAAAACTTGATTCAAATTCAGTTAAGCAAGGAAAAATGATGGCCTAAAGAGATCAATGTGAAACAGTCTGTGTAATGTTGTAGTATATACCTTAATTTTAGAAAGAAAGAACTCGGTAGCATAACGAAGAGCGGCCAGAAATTAGCAACAGTATAACAGGTGGCTTCAATCACAGATATTTAACTTCTGAACAAGACCGAAAGTCCTTGATCCCCAATATATTATGATTGGGGATCAAAGACCGAATGTCTTTGATCTGTATGATATTAGCATCCATATAGCAGGTGGCTTCAATGACAGATCTTTATCTTTTCAGACCGCAAAACAGCCCCCAGCTAAACTTCTCGAAACTTGATAATAAAAGAAATTACAGAAGACAATTCTGTTTCCAATAATCTAAAGTGAAGTGCCAACTGATAACATACAGCCTATACATCTGATAAAGTGATAAGTTCTCGTCATCTTATAATCTGTCATCAGCAGTTTCAGATCAACCTCTCTATAAGCTGTGTACACCCCAGTAATGCTTTGTTAATGCATCGAACTGTCGTTGTAGATTAAGTTTATGATTTGTTGATGAGTATTTGGTGCTGCTGAGAATTTTTAGTGAAGAGAAGCATGTCGTAGGGTAATTTAGCGTTTGGGTCTCCTGTTTCTCAAATCCAAATCAGTCTTGAAATTATAGGTGCAACCTGATTTATTTACAGCCACAAAAGGTATTCTTAACAGTCGAGCAATCTTGAAGTTTGAGATTTTCATTACAGTCCATCGGTAAGAGTAAAATATAGCTCCAGATTATGAACACAGTACCTTAGCAGGGGTAAAATATATGATCAGACGTTCAACCACTTGTTTGAGGCATAATAAGGTTTGCTGCGCCGATGCACAACAGCTGCAAAATTAGCAACGGCCTCGTTTCTCTCTATTTTTACCTGTTGTTATACTTGGAAACCTTTGCTGCAGTTGTACTGATTAAATCAGCAGAGAAATAACGGCAGAAATTCTTGTGCAACGCCGTTAAATGTCTAATTAGTGCATGATACGTGTCTATGGAATATGCAAGGAATTACGCAACACTAATGCATATATATAAGTCAACAAATAAACGCTAACAGAGTAGAACATTTTCGTAAGCTGAGCAATGCACTAAAAAACATATATATATATATATATATATATATATATATATTATATATATATATATAATCTTTGAAGTTGAACACTGGTGATATTAAATGAGCCAACTCACGTTCCGAAGCTGTAGGTTGAGTCATAGCACAGTTGTTTTGGTAAGTCAGATAGTATCAGTCTTTAAGCAGTTTCTACCTCACCGAGAATGGCCTGTACATGTTATACACATCTTAAGTAGAACAACGAAGATACATGTGCTAAACCGACGCTATGACGCATAAATTTGAAAAGAGCACAGATGAAGGGAGAGAGTAATATAAGAATGGTTACCTTATACACATGGATATGATCTGGTGAATGGGAGATGAGGCTGAATTTGATGCTTCAAATTTGTGGTGATGATGGACATGTAGGTTATATAGCACATTAGCTTCATAAATAGTTTATGTGAGAGGGATTTAGAAAGCCTAATCACGAGAATTATTGCTTGTATGAAAAAGAATTCCTATAAAAAATCGAATAAATATAGGACTGATCTGAAACTTAATCACTCCAATAGAATAGATGACGTCAATATGTCGAATATCCCATTTTGGGGCAATATAGGGCCACAGGTCAAGAGTTCAGCAACTGCATATTACTCTTGAAAGACTGAACAGTGTTGGTTAATCTGATGCTAAAACTGTATATTGCAGCAGCATATCCAGAATATAACTCTTCTGGAAATGAATTAGTGGGTTTGGATTTGGGCTTGGCTAATATGTGTAAATATAGGCACTCAATCTTTCCTATTTGTTCTTTTTATACTGAACATGTTTAAGACTGACTACATAAATTACAAGTTAGAGGTTCAAGCCAAGAAATCGATGATATAGAGGTATAAAGTATTATTAGAATTCTCCAATTTACACTTGACTGCAGTCCAACTCAGTATGTTTGAGTAAGTTGTACAGGAAGGGTGAAAATGGATAAGGGCAGAGATGAAGTGAACAGGTACAATTTCTTCATTGTATATTTCAAGTTGTTGTTCATTAAAATTAGCTAAAACTAATGAGTCTAGGCCAAAAATGTTCACAGCTTCAGGAAAATTGTGAACCGAGTTAAAATTCATTACTTGCAGCTGCATAAGCTTCTTCTTGACAGCAAAGAAATCTCGAGGTCTTACGTTTTGGTACTGATTTCACTAGTGGGTACAACTTCATTCTTAGACAATATGGATTTTTTCATGTTCATGTTACATAGTGTCAAAATACCTCGTTTGTATATTTGTTTGTAAAAGATCAAACACAACATTTTCTCAGAGCTTGAACTTGATTTAAATAAAATTTAAAATGGGGAAAAAACTGTTCCATATTGTTTCAGCTACAAGTTGTTGATGTGTTGCACACCAGAGCACGAATTAGCAAATGCAAGTATTAGATTTAGACATACCAATTGTGCTAAAAAAATCTCTGACACCGGAAATTTGAGGAATCTCAATTTTGTATTCAATTCAATATTTAAGGGCCTGTTTACCTTGCGGGTTTATAAACTAAATGATAGTTTATAAACCTTTGCTGATTTTGTGTAACCGTTTACATGTGTATGAGTTTTTATGTGAACGAGTTTATTTGGGTTTTTAAACCCGTGAAAAATAACCTTCTCAAGATGAGGTTATTTTTATTTGGTTTTTAAACCCGTATAAACCCATTTAGTTTATAAACCCGAATAAACTCAAACCCTTAGTAAACAGGCCCTAAGTCTCTTTGACAAACCGGTTGAATCTTCTTATAAATAAAATCTAAATAAGTAGTTTACCCACTACTTTACACACTAACTCACCCATTAATTGACACTAACTAACCAAACTATAAATAGCAAAATTAAAGAAATTAAACACACCATTAATTACAAAGCAGTAGTCGGTTAGACTCTTTACAGCGGAGGGCGTTCGGGCTACTATGCCCCTTCGTGTCATCAGAAAATTTATGACATGGGTGAAAGAGGGAATAACACCCCCGGGAGTTCATGTCTATTTTGGCATCGGCTCCTATCATTTCTTCATTTTCTTTACTAACATGGGTGAGAGGGGGTGTTCGGGCTACTATGCCCCGGGAGTTGATGTCTATTTTGGCATCAGAAAATTTACTAACAAAACGACACGACGTCGTTTTGGCCCGTAGAGTGCGTCACATGGCACGCTCTGACTTGTCAAATTGTGGCCAGTGTAATTAAAAATAACTCACAATTTTTTTATAAATATTAATTATAAAAAAAATTATTTAAAAAAAAACAATCGTTTTTGTTATTTAAAATTATTTAGTTTTGACCCTAAAACCCTTTTTTACTTGAACTCAACCCCCAATATATATATAGAGAGAGAGGGAGAGTTGAGAGAAACCTTGACCACATGATCAAACAAGATCGACGATTGTTAACATTTACATATTAAAGGTATTTATTAATTAACACGATTAATTTATTTTTACCTCGTTTATATTTCCGTTCCGACATCGGAAGAAATTCAAACCGCCGTGGGAGAAGATAATGTATTTGTATATATTCATGCAAAAACGTTTGCAGCTCGTATATTAGATGTATTATATGATTTGCATATTTATCTAAACCTGTGTAATTAAAACTAGTCGTGCAATATTTTTTCTATATAGTCGGACATGTAAAAGTACTATAAAATTCTCAATCAAAAGATAGTCGTGCGTGCACAATCGTTTAACAAATACACTAAACTTAAAATGATCTAATCATAAAACATGCACGAGTAGGTGCATTACAAATGCACCAAGTTTAACGATTGCAGTATGCTTAATTGGATATTACACTTAATAAAACTCTATTGAATGATTTAATAAGCACGATTGGATCTAGAGTGATCCAATGATTCAAAACACACTTATAACATACAAGAGTTTGGTGACGCGGTTCGGAATAATCTCTACTCTGTACTTTGAGTCAAAGTAAGATCAAGACGACATATAACACTCAAAAATAATATTGTGTGAAGCACAACTATTGACATTGAATAAATTGAACAAAATGGATGTTTAGATGATATGAGAACCATGTCCATGCAGAGCTTAAAAAAAACTCATTCCTTCGGAATTATCCAAATAGCCAAGATCATAAAAAATGGATGTTTAGATGATATGAGAACCATGCCCATGCATTACTTTCATGACCACTATGAATACGTAATGTATAACTATAAGCATTACCAATACACTATTTAAGACTCAGAAACAACCTTCTGACATTGAGAGAGACTCGAAAACAAATATGTAACATTGAAAGGATACCTTCATGTGGTATTTTTTTTTTCATAAACTCTTATTTGAATTCTTGGGAAGAAGAATGGATTTCTTTTGATGAACAATGAAATATCCTACCTTTTCTAGTTTGAACTATACTACGAATATAGGACCTATATAAACATGAGCTATGTAGGCTCTTTCTATGTGCTCAAATTATGAACCCGTAGATAAGAACTCTATGAGAATTTATCGAGAACCATTATGCCTTTTTGTTGATGTTGTGATTGTTATGAGTCGTGTTTGGAACGTGATTGTGGTCGTGTGCTTTCTAACATCTCTTTTTTTTATAGGAAGCGCTTCCGTGGAGTGCTGTCTTTGACTTCCCAAAGAGTTTAGTTCTTATTGTATCTGCTTCCGACGGTGCTACTTCGGCAGTGCTTGACTCGTTTTTCACCTACTTCATCTATATGAGATCTTTCTTCGCAACTTTGTTGACATGTTGTTATCCTACTTCGACTCCATTTCTTTTTATGTTTTTTATTCATGTTGGATTTATGGTTTGGGTTGAGTTGTTTTCTTGACGTTGTTTCCATCTACCGATTTAATTATTTTGGTCCCTCGTTTCACTGTTTTTCACAATGATCGAGTCTCTCACCTTTTCTTAAAAAGAAAAAAAAACTAATGAATTTTAAGCATTACCATGCCATGCATTAGCCTCATGACCATTGTGAACACGTAATATATAAGATATAATTTTAAGCATTACCAATAAACTATTTAAGACTCAGAAGCAAACTTTTTACAATGAGAGAGACTCGAAAACAAATATGTAAGATTGAAAGGATACCTTTATGTGGTATACGTTTTTTTCGTAAAACCTTATTTGAATTCTTGGGAGGAACAATGAATTTTCTTTTGATGAACAATGGAATATCCTACCTTTTCTAGTTTAAATTATACTACGAATATAGGGTCTATATAAACATGAGCTATGTAGGCTCTATCTATGTGCTCAAATTATGAACCCGTAGATAAGAACTCTATGAGAAATTATCGAGAACCATTATACCCTTTTGTTGATGTTTTGATTCTTATGAGTCGTGTTTGGATCGTGGTTGTGGTCGTGTGCTTTCTGACATCTTTTTTTTATAGGAAGCGCTTCCGTGGGTGCTGTCTTTGACTTCCCAAAGAGTTTAGTTCTTATTGTATGTGCTTCCGACGGTGCTACTTCGGCAGTGCTTGACTCGTTTTTCACCTACTTCATCTATATGAGATCTTTCTTCGCAACTTTGTTGACATGTTGTTGTCCTACTTCGACTACATTTCTTTTTATGTTTTTTATTCATGTTGGATTTATGGTTTGGGTTGAGTTGTTCTCTTTTCGGTTGTTTCTATCTACCGATTTAATTATTTTGGTCCCTCGTTTCACTATTTTTCACAATGATCGAGTCTCTCACCTTTTCTTAAAAAGAAAAACAACTAATAAATTAACTTAATCTGGATCATACAAGTGACATATTCATGGATCAATCGCATACAAATTAAACACAACCAAATTGAGGTTTATATATACATCCACCGTAACAACAAAACATAATCCACAATTAACCAACATCCGTAGAGCAAGCCAATCCACAAATCACAACAAAAACTAATTTTCAAAACACAAGCATTCCCCTCCCTCATCGGCGGCCTTCTTGGTTTCCACAGCAATGCGGAATCCAATTAGGCCCAAAACACCGCCGCCACCGCCCCAACCCCCACCGCCTCCACCGGACGTATCTCTCACCGAACCCATCAAACGAAAACGGCCGGTTTCTCGCACTGCAAAAACGGTTCGGTCCATGATCCGGTCCTTCCCTATCATCACCCCAATGACCTGCAAAATCCCCTCCTTCCCCTCCCCCACCGGCATCATTACCTCCTCCGTGGGTGGCTCCTCCCACAAAGTCACCGGAACCCTATACGGCAATAAAAAGGGTCATGTGACCCTCTCCTTACAAGATGCCCCGGGCCGTCTCCCAAACCTCGTACTCGAGCTCCCCATCCAAACCCATGTGCTCCATAAGGAGCTTCGGACCGGGATGGTTAGAATCGCCCTCGAGTGCGAGAAGCAACCCTTGTCGGAACCATCTTCCCACCATGGCTCCCGGAGCAAGCTCATGGAAGAGGGGGTTTGGAGCATGTATTGGAATGGCAAAAAAGCCGGGTTTGGGATCAAAAGGGATGCCAATGAGACGGATCTAAATGTCATGGAGCTTCTCAAGGTCATCTCCATGGGCGTCGGAGTTGTTCCGGTTGTCGAGGGCAGCGAGGTGGCGTATATTAGGGCTAATTTTGAGCATGTCGTCGGCTCCAAGGATTCAGAGACGTTGTACATGTTGACTCCCGAAGGGAACAATGCACCTGAACTTACCATATTCTTCGTCAGGTTGTGATTTTCATTGTGTTTGTGTATTTTAATGATGTTGATAATTTTGGCTTACGTTAATTAGATCGACGAGATGATCGATGATCGATCACATATATTTCGTTGATGTTGTATTATATCAATTGTTAACTTCATTCTTGATAATGATTAATTGTTCATAATTTTTTTCTGCAAGAATGAAAATATTGAAGTTCTTATCCTAATTTCATTCTTCATATTTCCAACTTTTGGATCCGAAATGGTTTCTTGATCCTTTTCTTGGTATTCGTAGACGAATAATTTTTATAAATACGTTTTTATAAATACGTTTTTCAAGTAAGTAAAAAGTAGATTGCATAACGGCGTTGACAACGCGATTAATAGTACGGTCAACAAAGATACATTTAATGATGTAAATCGAGACAATAGTTATCCAAATAGAAAGCGTATATGTACTCTCTTTCTCTTTCGGATTGGACAAATCTTGAAACAAATCTTTGGATATGTAATGAATAGTGAAGAATCTAATATCATCTACCTCGTTAGTTGATTATTTATTCTCGACTCCTGTTATTGAACTAATCATTAATCGTCACATCCATGACAATAAGTTACTTGATAGAATGTATTGACATACTAATACGAGTAGTTGGTTCTCTTAAGTAATCAATTTAATTAACTTGCAAAAAAAATTACCCTATCCAAGTTCTTATGGATTTGAAATCTCAATGACTCCAAAAATTAAAAACATTATCTAGAAAGTTATTAAAAATGACTTCCAACTAAAGCTAAACTTAATGACCGAAAAATTTCGGTCATCATGGAATGAGTTTTATGTAATTATCATAGAAAAGACGTAGACAATTTTCTAGTAGATTGTCCATTAACTCGTAAAACTATCTCGAAAATTCATTGATTAATTGACGACTTTTTGACATCATGTCATGAGGAATTGAGGATGCCTCTACATTGATGTGTTTGTTTCAATCATGCATGGAGTGAAAAAATATGAAAAACATAAGTTTGAAACTCTTTGTATGTCTTGATGGGTTGCATGGTTTCACCCGAATAAATTAAATTTTGATCAAGAAAGGACCCAAATAAAAGTAAAAATAATTTGGTTTACTAGGCTTTTTCTAGTTTTGTGTTTAGAAAATGTACCCCTTGAGAGAAGAGTGTGTAGAGTTTGAAAATAAATATAAAGGGTTGGGGTATATTTACTTAATTGAAACATTAAAAAGCCTAGTTAGTACTATAGTTTTTCAAAAAGGCCTAGTTACCAAAATTGCCCATAAAAGTATTCAATTTATTAAGAAAAAATCGAACCAGAAAGTTCTCAAACCGCGGAAATGATTTTGCACATGAAAATATTTTAGGCTTTTTAATGTTTCAATTAAGTAAATATATCACAACCTTTTATATTTATTCTCAAATTCTACACACTCACTTCTTTCAAGGGATACATTTACTAAATACAAAACTAGAAAAAGCCTAGTAAACCAAATTATTTCAATATTTTATCAAATCAATCTAATAATTAAAAAATAAAATATTAAGCGGGAAAACAAATAAAGATTTTTACACACTAAATAATGACGTAACTCTAGAGTTGTGTTCAATTTAGTTGATCCACGGTGAATAAAAAAATTAATTTAAATAAAAAGTAATAATTTTATTGATTAGAAACAAATATGAAATATTGATATTTTATGTTCGTCCATACAAGGTAAATAAATATTAAGCCTCTAAAATTAAATAAGTAGGGGCGTGGTTAATTGATGGGTAGATTAATTTTTTAGAAAAGATTTGGGTGATCTCCACTTAACTGTACCGGTTAATAGCTCTGTTTAATTCGAGATTTTTATTTTGTACTAGTTTAATCCTCGCACCTTGTGCGGGTTTTATTTAAAATAAAAAGTATTTTATTTTTATTTTTATGTATTATGTACCGCATATTTATTTATAGTACATTTAGTTCAGGTTAAATTGACTTGAGAACATAAAATTTTATGTTTTAATATCATCATGAACAATATTTTTCTAATAATATAATATTTATTGAGAGTGATTTGGTTCCTATAATATTGTTAATTTAATAATAAAAGATTTTTTGGCTTAATTTTTATTATAAAAAAATTGTTACACAAAATAGAGTTGTTTGAACTAATGTGAATTGGTTCCTATAAAATTGTTAATTTAATAATAAAAGATTTTTTGGCTTAAAAATAAAGATTTATTGGTTTTAATTGTGGGAGCTCCCTTTAAAATATACTACATCCACAACGCGCCACGTCATCCACTTGTGCTCTGTTTTAGTAAGTGTAATAGATAGATTCGAATAAAAGTGATTTGGTTCCTATAAAATTGTTAATTTAATAATAAAAGATTTTTTGGCTTAATTTTTATTATAAAAAAATTGTCACACAAAATAGAGTCGTTCGAACTAACGTGAGTTGGTTTCTATAAAATTGTTAATTTAATAATAAAATATTTTTGGGCTTAAAAATAAAGATTTATTGGTTTTAATTGTGGGAGCTTCATTTCAAAAATACTACATCCACAACGCGCCACGTCATCAACTTGTGCTTTGTTTTAGTATGTATAATAGATTCTACCTTTGAATTGTGTTTTATGAGCTTCCTAATCAAGATTTTCTAAATATGATTTTCAAAGATTTTAAGAAATTTAAAGATTGGATTTGAAAATTATTCCGTATTTGTCCCTCTTTTTTTACCTCTCTTTTGTGTACCGAAAGACCATAGCCATCCTCTCCCTCATGTTCTTAGAGCAATACCATCTCCATCTTTTTCCTCTTGTTGCTTAGAATAAAACCATCTTCAATTTTTCTCTCCTTCATATCTTCTTCTTCTTCTTCTTCAATGAAGCTTAATTGAAGAGAAACTATTATTCTCTATAAAAATCGATTACCAATAAAATTGAACCCTAAATTTTCACAAAATTGAACATGACAGAAATAGAAGAGGACGATTTGAACGAACAACAGTCCTATAACTGCAAAAAGTTGAAACCTTTTGTATAAACGAACAACAACCCTTTCCCCTCCTCTTTCTTTTGTAGCAAAATTTCAAACGAAGAAATTAATCAAACATGGATTAAACTTATGGTATTTGTGAAAATGGGATGGAAGAGAAAGAGAGGGAAGAGAATGACGTTTGGGTAGTCTGTAGATCTTATTTCCATTTAACATTTCACAAGTGTAAGGGTATTTATGTAGTTTGATATTATAAAAACCTAATAAATCTATGTTACTAAACGCTTCCTTAAATTTATTACCGTGTTCTTTTTTAAAACTTAAATCTGAAAAAATCTACTCGAGAACCATAATCACAAACCTAAATTACAACTACAAACAACGACTACAGCCACAAATTTAATTTACTAAACACTTCTTAACCCATTGGAAGTTATTAATCATAACTGTTGATGGTTTTAGATCACATTGTTCTTAGATGTTCTCACTCCTTACCGTAAGAAAGATTCTCAATTTCTCGACCATATATATATATATATATATATATATATGTAAGAGTTGATTCGGGTGAGGAGACTCTTTGTGAGAGGGGTCAGGAGAAATTCGGTTCATTTTTCATACTACTAGTTCAATTTTAATACATTAACGGTTCATTTTTTTTAATGAATGTAAATTTTGTTAATAATTTGAAAATTGAACATTGCACTAAAAAAATTTAAAATGAATGGCTAGCATAAACGAAATGAACCAACAATAATATAAAATGAACTAAAATTTTCCTCACCTACTTTGAACGAGAAGTCTCCTCACTAGAACCAAAATCTATATATATATATATATATATATATATATATAAATTAGAATCATCATAATCAAGTATATGAATATATCCTCTCCTCCCCCGAGAAGGCCGAAACAAATTGTTAATAAAGCTCACATTGTCATCACCGTCTTCATCGAGATAGATAAAATGTATGTACTTTGACTCTTTTTACCTTTTTCAAATAACAACCAATATATATTGTCAAAATTGAAAAACGACATTGTGTCCTACAAGAAAAGAGAAAGAAAATTAGGTAATGGATTAGGGGTCATAGAGACATAAAGTAGGTGTTTATAAAAAATATTGGAAGAAGGGGATATACAAAATTTTGTCTATTTAAACTCAAAAATAAAATAAAATTTGTTTACCCTCTCGATAAAGGGAATTTAGACCGACTTTGAGTGAGATCGTATCAACTATGTCTTTGGAAAGTCAATATTGTTGTCGATCCTCTTTCATCTTTGAGTCACCGGTCTCCGACTACTTGTGCCAAAATCCCTCAAACTGTCAAATACCTAATTCTGAATGATGCTTTTTAGTGACCGGTACAAAAGATGTTTAAGTCTTATTGGTTTATTGTTCTGTTATTACCTCTTGACCATTAGAATTGCCTAGTACCTAATCTCTTTCCTAATTTGTTAATGCGTTTTATTTAATCTCAAACATCAATAAAAAACATTTGCTTTCAATTATTCTTTTTAAAGAAGTAAACATGCGCTAATGCAAAATAAAGGGGACAAAGACCTTGTAACGCAAGCATTAAAAAAATGGCGAAAAGCTTCCTACCTGCAAACGTCAGCAACAACAGGCTAGAGAAGTGCATGCACAAAATCGTAAGAAAATTTGCACACGAACAATCCCATCTTATTATAAATAAACATTTTTTTATTAAAAAAGATTAAAAAGGAGCATATTTTATTTTATTTTATTTTTCTGTGGACCCATTTTCCAAGAACAACATGGTCCATGATAGCAGTCTATGATGACTATATAATTTATGAAATATATTGTTGCAGAAAGTAACAAATTATGTTCTTCGTCCCCTTCCTTCTCGGCTTTCGCTTTGATTCTCATCTCTGATTTCAGTAATTTCGTTTTCTTTCATCTCTCTCTGCTTCTCTTTTCGCTCTTTTAGCAAAGGAACAAAGACCCCAAAGCCAAAGGCATATGCCCCACACTCAACACTACCCATTTCCATTTCCATTTCCATCGAGATCAATACTCAAAGCACTCATAACCCAAAAACAAAGCTTCTTCATTTCTGCGTCTCACCTCCTCAATTTTGATTCGTATAGGGCGTGTTTTTATGTACTAGTTTAAAGCCCTAATTTTGAGGAATAAATAGACGGAGAAGGAAAGTAGTATCTTTTTCTTTTTTAATTTCACTTTTTGTGGAAAAATAATTGTAGTTTATATATAGTGTCAATTTTCTGTGGGTTACCCATTTTGAGTTTTGTTTTCTTTACCCATTTCTCAATTTTGGGAGAAATTTGGTTTTGCTTTCATGGCTGCCGTTGCCCAGAATGCTGTGAGCTCTGACGATCAGTTCACAAAAACTTGTCCTCCACCTACCCAGGCCTCTGATACTGACACTAAAAACAGTTTGGATTCGAAATCGGAATACCAGAAGAACATCCATGAGCTCGCTGATATTTTGTCCAAGTTGAATCCGTGGGCGAAGGAGTTTGTTCCGTCTTCTTATCAGTCGAACAATGATGATCGCTCGTCCGACAACAATTTTCCGGTGGCTTATAAGAATCTGGGAAACGACAATTTCCCGAATAACCGAAGGGTATTCGCTGATCTAGATGCCATCAATTTTGTTCAATTTAGTTGTGATGATCCGTCAATTGCTTTTTCGTTGTTTTCTTCTTTCAATTTGTCATATTGTGGTTTCTAAATGCCGAATGAAATCTTGTAACAAAAAAAAAAGAGAGATGATGTTGTCGGTCATCATGGATTGATATTGATCCTTTTTGGACTGTTAGATTATTGAAAGCTGACTTTTGTTTTTGGGTGGGTGAGGGTTCTGTCTGTTTTCAACTCTCAATAACAGCCCTATGTGTTTGCTTGCGGTGTTTCTGCGTTTTCCCCTTCAAACTCATCCCCTGATTTCAGATATGTTTTAGTGCGTGATCTGCTTTTCTGTATGTTAATTGATGGTTTAGCAATCGAAAGATACCTGCAATTATGTGTATTTTCGTGAAATTGGTTTGGTATAGTATATGGCTTCGTCTCTTTCACTTTTGACTCATATACTGGGCAAGTTCTGAGATGTTTATAGAGTGTATTTTGTTATTTCTGTATCGTGATTGTGGTGTTTGGTAGTTAACTTGTTCACGATCATGCTTATTTGGAAGATACCGCAGTATGATTATGTGGATCAACTATTGCTATTTCTGATACTTTCAGTTCCTAACTGCTTTCAGTTGCTGCATTCTGTTGTATGCTTGCATATGTATGTGTATTGGGAGATTTTTTGTTGGTGGGGATTCTCTCTACAGGATGCTTTTTTGTTGTCTTCTGTTACCCATGTGTAGGTACAAACCTCATCCTACCACTGCTTAGATTGCCTGGACGTGTCGTTTTATGATAAACACTGGGGAACAGGTGGTGTGCTAGACATAAGTTAGACTTTTCCTTTAAATTTTGTTATCACTTTGAACACATATTGATTGATATACCATAGGCTGGATACTTCCTTTTTATGATAGTGATTAGTAGTTTTATAATAAGACACCCGGATAGCTGGATCAATGTACTAAGGTTGTTTCTTATTTTGGGGATTGTCCTGCACAAATGCACAGTGTGGTGGTGGTCACTTGGAGTTACTTTTCGGAAGTAACGTAATACTTTAAAGCTGTTTTTGCAGCTTGATATAACTCTTCAGGGGGCGTTTGGTAAAAGCATAGGGTACCAAGCTGAAATAAGAAACCGAGCTAGGAGTTACAGGTTGGAGAGTAATAGATGAAATTGGGTGTTTGGTTATCTTTCAGGAATCAAACAAGGGTTTAAATGTTTGTTTCACCACAATCGCTGTCACTGCTGCTGTAACTACCCATAAACTACCATAAGAACCCAACCATTACCACCTTTGACCTTCTCGTTCTCTCCCTTCTTCGTCAGCGAGCTACTACTGGTTATAGTAATATTTTACATATGGTAAAATTGGAAAACCAGGCATACTTTGGAATGTCTAACAAAAGCTGAGTTGTCCATGTGAAAGAATACCCTAATCACTAACTTCTAACACAGCCAGTAGTTTTACTTTATTGAACAGCCACTGCCGATATTGAGCCCAGGTATGGGAACCCCACCCCGAGAGGGTTTAGGAATCAATATCAAATTGGAAAATTGTCAACCAAGCACTATGAATCGAACTGAGATTCCCGATTTCTCAAACCGATGTATGAAACGCCCCCTCAAAGAGTTTATAATTTAATTAGTATAGCTGTATAGGGACAGCAGAATCTGATACAATTCAATGAACATTGTTACTTTTCTTATGTGCCATATAGAGTGGACTGCTGGATAAGTTCAAACTACTTTTTCCATGTTTTTCTGATTGTATCTGACTCCTAAGAATAATTATAAGCCTTGGGAAATATATACATCAAGTGTTGTACTAATTATTTGGTAGGATGGATTTCTGATATTGGATGCATGACTTTTTCTATGGTCTATTCATTCTATCTCATGTGTAACTTTTAATGAAGATATTTTTGTTTGTGGCAGCGACGAAATAACTTCAACCAGGGGAGAAGGAGGTTTAATGGTAAATCTATCAGAGCCCAGCGGGAGGACAGCATTAGACGCACCATATATGTTTCTGACATTGACCAGCAAGTAAGAAAAGCTGTACTCTTTTATTTTGCCAAATGTTGACGTTTCTTTTCTCTAAAGCAAGACATGTTTGGAATGTTGCTGACATCCGTTTTGATCTTTCCAAACTAGGTCACCGAAGAGAGACTAGCTGCTCTATTTAGTAGTTGTGGACAGGTAATTAAATGTGTTTCCTTGAACATTTTAAAATAGCTTGCTTCTTGCGTTATGTTTACTGAAGTACGTTTGTAACATAAACCTATAGGTTGTTGCAATTTGTGTTGACTTTTTACTCTACACATTCTAGAAAGTTGTCTAGTTGTATCTCTATTCCTGTCTCTTATCAACTTATGATTCATTTTCTTGTCAAAATGTGAATTTCTTACCATAGGGATATCTTGTTCCGTAAATTTCCTGTCTTATTCTTTCGTTGAATGCAAGTGTGGAGCTCTATATGCATGGTTTCCTTTTTTCCATATGTGCCACATTTTAACTTTATTCCATATCAAGTGAAAGAATTTTTCATCAAACAGACAATTTAAAAAGCTGCTGGACAGAGCTGACAAATACTTTCAAAGCAAGTATATATTTAACTGTCTGTTGTCCCATACAGTATAATTGCAAGCCAACATTTTTTCTGACTGTATCCTAGGATGCTGGTAATAAACCGAACGTAAATTTGTGCTATTACTTCGTTTATGCTGCGGTAAAGAGTCAAAATTTAGAAGCATGCAAACCTGTAATCCATGAGAAGCTTCTGCTAGGTCTGGTAGGAGGGAAGTAGTAGTATGAAACCTGTAATCCATGAGAAGCTTAAGTTCACTGATTAACCTTTAGAGATGTTGAAAAATGAAATTTAGGAATGCTCACATTTTTTTATGGCATGAGACCATCTACATATCAAAAGTTATTCTAAACTAGTTTAGCTATTTTAAAAGCAAAATTAAGCATTTTTGTATGTGGAGATGTGGAAAAACAAAACTTAGCTTGTTTTCCAAGCTTCAATGTATCACTTAGGGAAAAGTAACGTTTCGAGATTTTTATCTTGATTGTCAATGACTTTGAGGAGTTCTTATGAGTGAAAATGTGTTATGGTTGGTGGTGATATAAATTTCTACTTTTCATTATTACTATTGACTTGAGAACTAGTCAAGCTGCTCAAATTACACCACTGTTGTACAGCTTGCAAAATTATTTGTTTTATTTTAATTGTTTTACCATGTCCGGGAGACTTGTCTTTTTTTCAACGCTGATCAATATTGAACTTAGTGTTCCTTGTGTAATGAAAGTAATGGTTTTCTTTTTGTGAAAAATGGATGTAATGGTTAGTTATGAAAGCTATATGCGGTTACTGTTGTCATTAATTTTCTCATGTATATGATCTCTAAAACCTCTATTTTGAAGGTTAATTATTTGCTGCCGAACTGCTGAAGTCATGAAAACAGGCTTAGGAAATATTTAGAGATACAAAATTGTATAACCATATCAATTAATCAAGAATGGCATTTATATACTCCATATGCACTATCACTTACAGGATCTTGTGACTTTCACATGCTATTGCGACATCTATTTTATGCGGTGTTATTTTCACAAATTTCACCAAATCAACTTTAGTTGCTCTTAGTTAATCTTTAATACTAATTGTAATAACCACACATGTGATGTTGTCGAACTGTTTGGAGGCGCTGTGATGTAGATGATTGCAATAAAAGTTATACTTCATTATTTGAAAACATAAGGTCCATGTGTGCACGGGTAGCATATATAAACACTTTTATAAAGTATCTGGACAATAGAAAGCTTGGGGAAATTTGTGTGCTTACTTTTGGTTATTAGCTTTGTAGTTTTAGACCCTCTTTATGAAAGATTTTATTCTGGTGTAGCCTAATATTGCTTTCTATATGTGCATGCAGGATAATTACTTGAGAAATGAATGTCTGCCTTGAATGCTTATCTAGATGATTGTGGTTTTATGTATAAAGTTTCTGCTATACAGTTCAATTCTGCATAATATTTAGTTGCACAGATAATTTGCCAAATTGTATAATCAACAATTTGACTGTAATTTCCTATTTTTCCTGTAAAGGTTGTTGACTGCCGGATCTGTGGTGACCCTCATTCAGTTCTTCGGTTTGCTTTTGTAGAGTTTGCTGATGAGCGTAAGTTCTCTTATAATTTGTAACTTTTTAGACATTTCACTTTGTTCAGTCCTTCAGCTCTCTTCAATCTGACTGGAAAATTTTATGCTCAATAGAAGGAGCAAGAGCTGCTATAAGCCTAAGTGGAACGGTGCTAGGTTATTATCCACTGAGGGTCTTGCCTTCAAAGACTGCTATCCTTCCTGTTAATCCGACCTTCCTTCCCAGGGTATGAGTTGATATCTCTATTTCATTTCCTAAAACTTTCATATATTTGCTCTCCTGTTGTCTGAAATGATAACAATATCTTTGTTGTCTGCTGTAAAAATATGCAGTCTATAGATGAAAGGGAAATGTGTGCTAGGACTGTCTACTGTACAAATATCGATAAAAAGGTCATTTGTGTGCCCTTCAACAATATCTTTATTGAATAATTTTTTTCACCGGATTTCTTTTGATTATATACTTGCTAATGCTAAATACATGGTATATTCTCTCCATTCAGATCTCGCAAGCAGAAGTCAAGAATTTCTTTGAAAGTTCATGTGGTGAGGTCAGTATTATATTTACAGAGACTCTGTAAAAAAAATATTACATTTAAAATCTTTAGTCATTTTAAATAATGATTTTCATAGACAATGGTTTCTCAGTTCTCACCTTTCACAGGTTTCACGTCTGAGGCTTTTGGGGGATAATGTGCATTCTACCCGTATTGCTTTCGTTGAATTCATTTTGGTAAGAGCAATTGACACTTTCTCTTTAGCCTTTTGGCAAAATGTTGCTTTTTCATTACCAGATGATCTTAACAGTTGAATAGTGTCAATTGTGATTGTGCAGGCTGAAAGTGCTATAATTGCGTTGAACTGCAGCGGGATGATTCTGGGAACCCAACCAATCAGGTACAATAATAGCAAGTCGACTCCAATCATGTTCAAGCTCCTTTAAAACACCCTTGACTGATAAGCTTCACTTGTGTTCTCTTGATAGGGTGAGTCCTTCAAAGACGCCAGTGAGGCCGCGCATTCCTCGCCCGCCATTGCAGTAAAACTTCTTCTACCCAATCTTATCTGTTTCAGTGCGGAATTATTATAGAGGCTATGAATTAGCCATCGGAGGGAGGGGCAATGAGAGAGAAAGAAAACAGTGTTTTGTTTTCTGTCATCTCAAATGGGATGGCAAAAGGCCAATACTTTTTCTATTATCTTCCGAGTATTTTCGCAACTTTGTTTCATGGAAAACGCTCTAGGAACCCGGTAAGCTTCCCGGACCTTGCTTCTGTGGAATCTTCTTGCATTGCAGGATGACTTTTTTCTTACTATGAAGAGCTCTAATCTTTATTCACTCTCTTCCTGTCTATCATGCTTACTTTGTGCATTATGATTGCTGGATGGCCCTACCCTTACCCAAATGCCCGTTTTCCGGATTTTTTCTTCCCGGCTTGCTGGATACTTGCTAGTTAAATCCACCTTATGTGTTCCATACCGTGTTTGTTACTTAACAGTAAGCATATACCTAATGAAATAGATTCATATCATACTGTAAATAGTATCAAGGGCCACTTTCTTTGGCTTCGAGGACGATGCGTAATGAAAATAAGCAATAAGCTTAGGAGTTTGAAGTGCAGCGCCGGAGCAGCTAACGTCTTCGGGCAGAATTGATCTGGCGGTTGGTTGTCTGTAATCTGTATATTGCGTCGCCCACGAGTCTAAATCTGGAAACTGTTGAGATGTGTGGATAATTATCTCACATCGACTATAATGGGTAACGTGAATCTAGCATATAAGGGTAAGGGTACTTTTATTGTCAATTGATTTTAGGGCGTATGTTATTCACACGTTTGGCTAGCCAGCCTAGTTGACACTTGACAAAAAGCCTTAAGATGTGTGAATAATTGTCTCACAAGTCACACCGACTATCATAAGTAATGTGAGATTAGGGCTACTCTCACAAGACTAGGCTTGTGTGTACTCTCACTTAGCATGCATCTCCTTTACTCCTTAAACCCACTTGATATGAAAAATAAATTTGTAAAGAAAACAACAGTGATGATAGGGTTGATAATGACTCTAATGATGAGTAGATTAAGGGCTCGTTTGGAACTGTCAGGAATCATTTCTGGTAACAGAATGATTCTGAATCAATAAAAAACTACGTTTGGTTAGAGTTCTTTTTACACATGAAATTAATCTCATTATTTTCATTTCCTTGTCCTTATTCGATTTCATTCCGTTTTCATTTCATTGCTCCAACCAAACGGACACTAAACAGTTTTATTACCTTATTCAACTTGAAAAATCACTCACCCAGTTATTATCCAGCCAACTTACAGAACCGTTCTCCCATCATCATCATCCCCTTTTTACTTAACCCGGATCGGATTACTTGATGCAAAAACATGTGTAAAATAGTATGAATAATTTCTTATCCTAATGTTGAAATAAAATAGGACAAATTTAGAATATTTTTATAATATATTCAAAACAGGTTAGCTATAAACTGACAATAATAAAAATCATAAAATTATATTTATCTTTCAAAATACTATAATTAAAATAAATGCACATAATTTTTTATTATGCAAACTCACATTAAAAAAAATAATTTCAAATTACTCTGCCAAGTAAAGTTATATTTATTTACGATAAAAATTTTAATATGATGACTTTTAATAATTTATAAATATATATATATAACAATAGTAATTTAAAAAATAAATATAATATTTAGATTTCTGTAATGTAACTCATAGCACAAAGTGAGGAAGATATGCATAAAGTTAGTTTTTAGCCTATTAGTTGACTTGATGAACCTAGTACCTATGCATTGTTTTTTCATTTCCTTGAAACTAACGAATTACTTGCACCAAGTTTGCTTGATATGTTTGACCACTATTACATATTTTTGTTCACTCCAAGTTATAGTTTGACTGTCTTTGCTACCTATTTTTATTCATAAAGTATATGAATAAAAAAACGATTAATAAAATATCATCTTCGCACCTCTATTTTATAATTTGTAAAAGTTATATACATGATTTTTAATTTACTAATGGACGAAAAAAACGCAGTCCGATGACGTTCAGTGAGCATCTACCGCCAGTGCTCACAATTTTTGAACTCGACCCTCGGTGTCAGCCGCCAACGCCAGTTTGTTCTTTTTTTAAAAAAAAAAATTGTATAGGGTCAACTGTTGCACCCAACGCTTCTATTTCGGAGGCCGCCAACGTTGTATCTTCATCCCACAAAACAAGTCCGATTTTCCCGGTGCTATCCGCGACAGTCATGTCCGGCGTCAACACCATCCGATGGCTCTTAATCCATGCCCAACGTCTTGTAACTTTTGTCGGCAATAAATAAATCGAAAGTCGAGCAAATAACACGTCCACTGTGATTAGACTAACGTTCGATATATTTGAATTATTGCTTTATAAAAAGTAATTAGAACTTCAAATTACACCGTTAAGTTTTGTGCCAAAGAAAAATCAATAAATTTGATTAGTATTAATTTTTGTTTACAACTATCTATATCTACGTGTAAAATAGGGGTTTAGAGCATTGAATGATTCAAAACAATGTATACTCTTTTAAAGACATATGAAAATAGGATTTTAGAACGCTAAATGAGTTATATAATTAATTTTCTCTTCCAAAATCATCTAAAATAGGATTTTAGAGGATTAAATGATTTAAGCCAATAAAGCTATTTCAAGCCTTCTTTAAACATTAAATGCTTCAAAACATCAATTTTTTCTTACAAAAGCATGCAAAATAGGATTTTAAATGACTAAATGATTTAAGCCAATAAATTTATGGGTTAATTGAGCAATTGAGCCTTTTTCAGTTGTTGTTTTAGTAATTAAGTTCATAGTACTTTTCTATTATTTTAATGTACCCCTCTCTTTTTTTTTTTTTTTACCGTTCAAATACAATCAGAATTAGGGCTTCACATTACACACATCTCTCCACCTCTCCTTTCATTCACCCTACTCCCGTCTTCTCCTTCTCCCCGTTTTTTCAGCAACACCACCGGAAAGCATTGGTCCAGATCTGCTAAGGTGGAGTGAAGGACGGTGGAAGCTTCTAACGACGGCGTCTCTGGCGTCTGGTTATCGGTTCCCGAGGGTATTTCTCCTCTCGGTATCAATGGGTGAAGACGGGGTGAGAGCAACCGACAAGAGATAAGCTATTTGAAGTCGGTTGTAGGCGTTAATCTCCGACGTGGTTTGTTGAAGGTTGAAGACGAACTGCACGGTGAAGGATGTTGAAGAGGGAAGGTTGAAGGCTCCAACAAGGTAATTTAATGGTATTTAATGAAATCTTACCAAAAAAAATGAAGTACATAATTTGTTGCAACAAATGGAATGAAAGTTCCAAAATCATATAACCGTTTTATTCTAGGATAATATGTTAAAAAAATTTAATTTAGAAAGATTACTTGGATAATAAATAACAACTTGAAAAACTACTAAAATTCAAACTATATAAATAAGATATTATTTCAGGTACGGAGCACGTATTTCGGTGCAGAATTATGAAGCGTTGTTAGTATGTCACGTATAAAAGTTTTTTCCCCTTTCCTAATACAGCGGATACTTTTTTTTTCAAAATTTTTGGTTCCTGCTATTTGTACCACCTTAGTCATGCTATATGTACCCGTTCTACGCCTACGCAATGTGTAGATGTAGTAAGTTTTCCTTAATTTTTCGAACAAAATGTATGTTATGGCTACTACACATACGCTCTACGACTACGCATGGCGTATGCGTAGTATGACTACGCTTCCGCAAAGCGTAGTCGTAGCCAATTCCTTTATTTTTGAACGAAATGAGCTTGTTGCTACGGCTAAACATTGTGTACGCGTAGTCGGGATATGAATAGCATGTTTCAGGTTGTACGAATAGCAATCTCGAAATTTTTGTACGCTATATTCAAATTTTTTTGTTATCTTATTTCAAATTATATGTACATTATGCTTCATATATTTTTACGTTTTTTTTGTAAGTTCAACATAATGCATGAACTAACAATATAAAATGTTTGAACTAATAGAATACTCTACGTAAACTAATAATAATAATAATAATAATAATAATAATAATAATAATAATAATAATAATAATAATAATAATAATAATAATAATAATAATATTTGAAGTAATATAACACTAGATTTTAACTAATAGTATAAAATAGTTTGAATAATGAACTTTAATTTTAGTTCAAATTTTGGTTATTATTAGTTCGAACAATGAATTTTGTACTTCAAACATTGTGTTTTATTAGTTCAAACATGTACAAATAAAAAAGTGTATAAAAACATAATTAATAAACTAGTTTATATCTCGTGCCTTGCACGGGTATTTGTTAAGAAATACTTTTAAAATATATATATCTTGTCATAACTTCAATTCTTTGACCCTATTAATCCAATATAATTTAAATATAGTAAAATAACCAAAAAGTATAATCAAAATAATTATGATGAATATACATAATTACCATAACGTCCATTAAAACCATGTAAAATTAGTCTCATTTATATTAATATTTTTCATAAAATTATATTTCATCCAAAATTATTTTTATAATAATATAGTCTATTCCGCACTAAATGAATCCATAATAGACGTTATTCGATAATATCTAACTTAAAAATATGACCTCGTACAAAGATACTGATTATTATGTTTCATATCTAAATAGCCTAAATATAATTATAATTTATCAATTATTATTAGCCATGATTAGAAAAAACGTTTAAATCGTCATGATTGTTATCACTCGGTGCATCAATTTAGACACGGTAATTATATGACTCTAATTCATACTAATTATTCTCTAGTTGTGGCTGTAGCTAACATGTATGGTTAGACCAATGATCCCATTACCCTTGAGTCTTGACTCCTTCCACCAAATCTCTATATTCTACATTTTAGAGGTAGAGATAATATTTTATTGTAAATTTGACCAAATTTTATGTACAAATTCATCGTCATGAGTATAAAAGTTTACAAAGTTTAGAATTCTATAATATTCGTCATGAGTATAAAAGTTTAGTTTATAGATATGTTTCTAATCATTCTAGACAACTAAATTTGATAAACTTTATATGCAATTAATAAATTTCCAAATTTTTATTTATTTTAATAGATATAAAATGAAACTTTGTTACTTTTTTGTTTGTTAAGATTAAATTACCTTAGGTAAAATGATTGAAAAAGGTTAAAAGACTTTAATTTTATAAAAAGTTTGTAAAGAATATTTTGATAGGAATTTATCAACTAAAAC
>BSUD01000002.1:10451374-10461408 GCA_033239045.1 Fagopyrum esculentum | reverse complement strand
AATAAATTTACCTTTAGTGTTTTATAACCAAAATTCAAATACTTTTAGCTACGAAGAGTGTTAATTTACTTTGTTTTCTAATTAACAACAAATAAAAGTGGGTTATGAGATTTTTTTTTTAAAGAAGATTGACCCATATTTATATTGGTTATCACTGACTTGTTAAATAAAAAACTAAATTAAAATTAGGATTTCGATGAGATAAGATATCGGAACATATTATAATCTTAATGAAATTTGTTACCCGATATATTTTCAAGAAGATAATTTCCATAATATATATGGAAGGAAATAATAACAAAAATAATAATTGTTAAATAATAAAACAAAAAATATTTCAGATATAATTATTGAGTTAAGTGTAAGTGTTATAGCGTGATTGCCATTTTAAAAAAAAATTGGAGTCGGAATTTTATAAAAGAGAAAAAACATTAAAAAAAATAGATTTAGAGTTAAAAAATACGAATTTGCTTTAAATCTGTAAAAAAAAAAAAATTTGGATTTGTTTTACATTGTCTAAATAGATAGATTTTATTATATTGCATTTCCTTCAAATAGTGACTCAGATCTAACTTAAATATATTACAATTTATCAAGTAAAATTACAAAATAAAGATGAAAATTTTCATTAAAATGAAACCTTGGGGATGAATTGATCAAAACTATAGGCGATACCGAAGTGCAATCAGGTGGTTAATTTGCGAGGATTGTAGGAGCGAATAGAGAAAGTCGGTGTTTCCCACCAGCTTCTTCACTCCTGTTCTCCCTCCCATTCTTATATAATTGAGTACTAAGCTTTTTTAAAAATAATTGATTAGAACATGTAATGACCCCATCCTTGAATTCCATACTTTTGAAAACTAAACAACAGATTTCAAGGTCATAAAATCAACCTCCATTACCTGAAAAGTTTAGGATCAAAACAGGCGAACATAAAATAATTTGGCAAATGACAAAGCAGTAGCTCAATAGGCTAAAAGGAACTGGGTAGAATATTTTTTTAACACTTCCAAATAATTGTTCAATTACAATATGAAAATAATAAAAAAAACTATTACAAAATCTTTATTAACTAAAATTCGAAATATTGTTTTACAAGAAATTTTGTTAAATCTCAAAATTAGTTATGAGAATCTAGAAATAAAAATAATTAAATAAATATTTGACAATTTAATAACAATGGCAATTTAGTAAATATTTTACATAAATATTTTACAATTCGGAATAATAGCCTTGAATTTGTAACAAAAAATCCTATGCGGCAAAATTGTAAAAATTATTTATAGATAGAAATCTTTAATATTTATTTAGTAATTATGATTCTATTATTTAGGAGTGGTAATTTAGTAATCTCTCATAAATTTTTTAGGAGTGGCATTTCAGTAAATATTTCACAAAAAATCCTATGTGGCATACCTAGTTGATTGACATGTGGACTTAGTGTCCTTTGTTTTAGTAAGTTATATAGATTAGCAAAACAATACATGAACTAACTATAAAAAAATATTAAATGGATAATATTTAAATTTTGAATGATTTGAAATAATATTGTGAAATGAGATAATAACCATTACATTTTTCATGAAAATTAAAAAATACCACCGCAACCCCTTTCTAAAATAAGTTTTCAAAAGGACAAAATTATCCATATATCTTTTAAAAATTACAAAATTATTATCACGCCTCTCAAAAATCGTTAAGGGTCCGTTTGGCATGATATAGTAGATTATTTGGGAGATTAAAATTTTACAATAAAAATTTCCAATAACTCGATAATCCATGTTGAAGTGGATGAAAAAAATGGGAAGAATAATCTCCCAAAATAATCTCCCGAAATTATAATCTCCAATAAGCTCGATAATCTATGTCCACCGAACGCACCCTAAATGACGTAGATTAATGCAAATCATGGAATCAAGTGAATCAATGACCCAAATTATTTTATAATGCCGCATTATAACATATATCTTAATCTAAATTGTTCCCTGTAAATAATTTTTTTTATATTAAAAAAAAAGACTTTAAACCTATGTTCAAAGATAAATTAGAAAAACTATACTTATATATGAGAATATCAGATAGAGTTAAATAGGAGAAAACGATGTCGAATTAGACCCCAAAAAGATGTGTGGAAAATGGTACTTATGAAGTTTATGAATGTGAATTCTTTCTTAATGATAGACCAAAAAGTCCGTAAAACACTCGAAGGTTTGAATTTGTGGAAATATTGATGCCTAAAATGCCAAAAGAAAACGTGCAATCGAGATGACAAAATGAAAACGAAAGATTATGATGTCAATAACTCCAACAAAAGAGTCGTCAAGTTCCACATGATAACATGGAAATTATGCACACATTTCATTTCTTTTCCAACAAGGAAAATATAAGGCTATATTTCATCTATAATCCCAGAATATTACGGAACATTGCAAATGATTTTTAGAGGTATGTTATATACACAACGCTCAAATTTATAACGATTTGGCCGGCGTCTATCTTGAACGTTAGTGGATGATGTCGATGCCCAAAAAAAATATATTTTTACAATATGGGTTTCGGCGTCAGCAGGCAACGCCCAATATAATATAGGTCAAATTCACTAAATAGACATTTTACAAATATTGATCTATTAAGTATATCTTGAACGCTAGTGGATGATGTCGGCGCCCAAAAAAATATATTTTTTTCAACCTGGTGTCGGCGTCATCATGCGGCACCCAAAACAATATAGGCCAAATTTACTAACTAGGTCTTTTACAAGTATTGATCTATTAAGTAGGCTCATAGTATAAACACATTCAGTAAATGTACCCTTACTAGAGTAATAGTGGTAAGTCAATTAAAGTGTAAAAATTAGAGGGGTCTACAAAACAAAGAGTCATAAAAAATAGTCTACTTCACCAAATTCTTTCAACAATATATGAGATGATAATCCATATTCAAAACAATATAGGCCAAATTCACTAACTAGGCCTTTTAATTTTGTTAAACAAATTGTCGTTTTTTTATAAAAAAAACTACTTACAAAAATATAATGAAATGAGATCATATATATGAATATAATATTATTGGTAATCGGATAAGAAATGTCACAACAAATGTCAAGGTTCTAACTTGTTAATTTATTTTTTATAACCGGCGGGTCTAATACGTAAAGGGTTTGCACGCAAAGTGAACCTTCACACACAAGCATTCGGGGTTCCATCCTAAAACCAATTGACAATCAGAGGAGTGACCATAGAACTTATATGTTGGGTTCACATATTATTATATTGTCGATTTGAGACATTTTCACCCTCAACAAGTCTGATATTTGGAGGGTTTACACACAAAGTGAACCTATGCACACAAGCCTTCTGGGTTCCATTCTAAAACCAATTGAAAATAGGAGGAGTATCCTAGAACTTATAATGTTAGGTTCACATATTATCATATTGTCAATGTGGGATATTTTCATACTCAACATAAGGTTACCAAATGTCAAATGAAAATCGATTAAACCAAACGGGTGAACATTGTTTTTTCAACAGTGGAAGCCGCTACATCACTTTATCTATGTGACGAGCGGTTTAAACCGTTACCAAATGTCAAATGAAAACCGGTTAAAATAATTGCGTGAACGTCGTTTTTCAACAATGTCGTCATATTACTTTGTCTATGTGACGATCAGTTAAAACCGAACGAGTTAACTTGCTGTTAATATACTAGCGGAAGTCGTAAATGCATGTCGATGGAATTCACAAACTCACAACGGATTCAGAACTGTTAACCGGTTCTAAATCCGTGACAAAATTTTCACGGATCCGGAACCCGTAACCCGCAACCGTGACGGTACGAGTTCCGAATCCGTGATGATTTTCTTTGTAATATCTAACAAAAAAAATTTTAAGAAAATCATATCGATCCGAAACCCGTAACCGTAACCGTATCCGTGACGATTTTCTTTGTGAATTCTAACTCAAATAAATAAACATATAAATAATATGACACTTATACGGATATGTGTAAGTGGTAATAAAAAATAAAAATAACTTATAAATAAAATAAAATTTTCACGATTTCGAAACTAATAACCGTGACGACCACAAATACCCAATGCACAATGTAGATGTCCTAAAAGTCATTGGCTTGTATTCTTAAAGACATTCAAACAACATTATTAGCGGGAGTCATTGCACGTGACTTCATGGCGGCGCAAATATAACTTTCCAGGCATCTTCTATCCCTTTTCTAAAGTTAACACTATTTCTCATTGTCTACGTGGAACTAAATGCATCACATACCTTCATACATTGCATTTATATAACTATATCTCCTCAATGAAATATGTTGCTTATTTTGACCCGTTACGCCAACACACCAATTCTCGTTATATTATTTACTGTAATTGACGATATTTTAGTTTTCATAGGATCCTACACCCTCATCTTTTACATCATCATTAGATGATGGTTAAGTTGTACACTTTTGGAAATTCATTACTAATATTTTTAAACTGACATTAACGTTCAAAAGTATCTTATTTTAGCATTTTCTTTTTCCCGACAACGAACCCTAACAAGTAACAACGGCGGAGGATAATTATAAATAAAAATTGGACAATTTTGGTAACTAGGTCTTTTTGAAAAATTATAGTAGTAACTAGGCTTTTTAATGTTTCAATTAAATAAATATACCCCAACTTTTTGTATTTATTCTCAAACTCTACACACTCTCAAAAAAGTCTAGTAAACCAAATTATTTTACAAAAATTTATATTCTTTTAACTATATTTTTAAGCCTTTATAAGATTCAACATAGGTCATGAGCCTTTATTAAAAAAAAAATCATTTATTTAGAAAAGAGTATTTTATAACAAATTATTCACCCACCGATTCAAAATGATTATAAGTGTTTAATAAAATTGAAAATTTTTATAAAATATTTTACATAAAGTTATCATACGTCAATAAAAAAAACATGTAATTGTTTTTTTGTACGAATAGTTTGAAATGTTGGATAAGTAGAGTGAATTTATGTGGAAAAGAGAAAACTAAAACCAACTTCCCAAGATATTAAAAAAAAATAATTTAACAAAATAATAAATTTAAAATATTTTAATATATAAATAAACTACGAGATATACAAATAGTGTGAATAAAAATATAGGGAAAAATACAATTTAAGGAATCTACAGAAGTCGATCACGTTTGAATAAAAAAAACACACATAATTGGTCATTGCATGACTGCAAAAACGGTCAAATAATTTGACTTCTCCTTCTAGACATCCATTGACTAAATTAATGCATCGCAACCTCCTCTTTCTTTCCCTTATCGTTTTCTCCTTACCTCATCTTCCTTCCCTCTTTCCTCTCCTGTATTTATATATAAATATGGTATATCTACCTTACTCTCTCTCCTATCATTTTTATCTCATCCAAATTCAATAAATCTTCATCAGAAATCAACTTCGTCTGATCATATATACTCCATGGCTGGTCGACCGGCGAAAGTGGTTTACATCAATACCCAATACGTGGAAACCGACGCTTTGAGTTTTAAATCGGTGGTTCAGAATCTCACCGGAAAAGATTCAGTCGTTCCCGACGGACTTCCTCCGGTGAGTAAGACTAAGAGAAAGCAAACGCAAGTCGCCGGAGATGTTAGAAGGCAGCCGGTTAAGACGGAGAGATCGGAATTTTACCGGCCGGAGATGGAGGCCGTACAGCCGGAGTTGAAGGGGTGCCGGAGTGCTTTCTTGATGAGAGATATGTCGTTTAAGGAGTTTGATAGGTTGCTCAAGGATCTTCCTTCCATGGATGATTTTCATACCCTCTTTGATTGATATTGAATCTTAAAGATTCGATTTTTGCCAACCTCATTTTGACGTCATATATATTGAGTTTGGGATATTATGTGCTCGATTAATATCCTGAATTCCTGACCTTACACGATTGGATGGTAGAGGCAAAAGTGTTATAGTATTATAGAAGTACTAATGTAATGTATACAAAAGGTCCTCATTTTGAGATCATGAAAATTATAAAAGTTATATGAAAATATAACGGTATGTATATATAAATTGTATATCAAAAACATCTTTTTCATAATTTATATTTTTGTTAACTTTTACTCCGTTTGATTATAACATTGCAAACGAAAACGAGGCATACATTCGTTTCCATTCCGTTTTCATTTTTGAAATTAAAACCAAACCGGTGATCCCTTAAATATAAGGAAAATGAAAGAGAATAGAGGAAGAAATATGATTAATGGCAAGGATCCACTCCCATGATTGTTATTGTTGAAGTTGTGTACGCTATGGGCAAAGAAGGAGGTGTGTGTCCGGAATGCGGTGTTTGAAACCAACTGTCTTCTTCTGGTGAACAAACAGAAGAAGTGTTATCCTGAAGCCTAGTCATTGCGTGTTGTCTAATAGAAGGGATTTTCTATGGTTTCTTGTTCATTAGAGGGAATAATGAACCTTGCTTGAACGCGTTGATCCCATATAATAGGGCCCTAATATATAATAGGCCTGTAATATGAGACAAGCTACTCGGGCTCGGCTCGTCAAAAGGTCGGTTCCGCTCGAGCTCGTTTAGAACTTGAGCACATTGTATAAATTTTAGGCTCGGCTCATTTATAAACTAGTTGAGCTTGAACATGCCAATGCTCGGCTCTTTCGGGTAAAGTTCGACTCGTTCGGTAAAAATAACATGTAGGAGCATTATTTTAACCGAGCTACTCAGACTCGGCTCGTTTATAAACTAGTTTAAAGCTTGAACATGCCGATGCTCGGCTCGTATTACACCCCTACATATCAACCTGGCTTGAATGCAAAATAAAAATACAATGTGTAGTGTGATGTGGGGTGGAAGGATATATACATTGAGACTTGAGAGAGGATGAAGCAAGATTTTATGTTGCAGAAAGTGTTGTAACTATTTCAGCATAACTATATTCGCGGGTACATTATACCTCTTTCTTGAGATAATGCTCGACATTCATTTTAATGAAATATATCTTTCTTCGTTACAGATGGAGATATTAAAAACTAAACCGAAAAAAACAACAACAATAACCTAGCTAGCTAGACATGATCAAAGTTGGATGTAAACTAATAACATTGTTTTGAACAGAAGCATTGAGCTTCAGGAATTGAAGCTAGTGGACCAAGACGATGCAGAAATCAAACACATTCCAAAACAATACAAAAATTCATATAAATCAAGAACAACAATCTCATATTATAAAATTTTAAAATTTAATGGGCATAAATTAAAAAAAAAAAAAGTAGCAGAAATAAAAAAAAAAAAAACAAAAACCTAGCTAGACATGATCCTGATCCTGATCCGAGGAGGGAAGCAGAGTCGTATTGAGGGTTTGGTCGGCGGCGGTGGCATCATCCTTGGTGAGAAGATATGCACGCAAGGCACAAAGAAATACCAAAAGTATTGCCAATCCGACGACGGAGCGATAGACAAGAGGATCTTCATTGGCAAGCACTTTGGTGGAAGACGTGAGGACAAGGCCAGGAAGGATAGGCAGGAAGACCAAATAATAACCCTTGTATAAGTGGCTCAGTGAAAGCATGGTCTGACCTATGGACGCTAACTGTACTAAATCTACAACCAACGCTTTGGAGGTGTAAAGTTCACGTCGGTCGAAGTTGAAGAAGAAAGGAATAGCGGCATCCACGAACAAAGCAGCCGCGAGTGCTGTTATTAATATGCGAAACACCAGACAGTTGTTGGTGCCATGCGTCTTCGCCCTTTTCTCCAAAATGTTGGTAAACAAAGTGGTGAGAGGCGTACAAATGAGATCCAAACACAAGAGCATATAGATTTCAACATGGCTCCCTAAACCTAAACCAAGGAGTCTCACTGAATGCAACATCCAGCAAACCCTCCAGCAAATCATACAAATCGCGCCTATCACGTCGCTGCCTTTCATCTTTCTTCTCTTCTCTTCTCCTCCCTTACTTTTAGATTAGGGTTTTAAAGCCTTCTGCATGCAATTCTATTATATAGGTAAAACCGTTAATTAATACGGATATCATATATCTTATTTTCTAGATCGCGATACAGATTTGAATCTTTTTATTTTTTTAGTTTTTTTTGTAAAATCAATCTTTTTTACTAAAATATATTTTTGTTACTGCGAAACCAATCAACTAAGGCATTTATTAATAAAATAAAAAGAAGATTGAAAGAAAATGCAATGGCGGGCCAACCACAAACTGAACCAGCTTGAGTGATTTATCCTTCAAACTGGGAATTAACATTTTTTCAATTTCTATTTTTGCCTATCTAAGCTTGTTAGCTCTTCTACATCCTAAAATTCATTGTTTGCGTGGTTGTAGGAATCACCTGTAACAAAAAGCATGAAAGAAGCATCAAGCATGTAGTAAGCATAATGCTCGATCTATCATGTAGAGAGGATTATAATAGAAGAGTAAGAGTACAAACTTAAAGCGGATTTTGTATAAGCAAAGCATGTGGAAGAAGAGATGATGTATGGAGTGAATGCATGCCAAATTGAGTGCATACATAGATGAAGCGAATAGAACTATTGTGTACACAAAGAAGGTACATGGATAAAATAGAATTTCTCACTAATTCTTCCTACACGATGATCATATACATTGACACTAACAGAGGAAGAATCCGGAACAAACTTAGAGAAGGATATTATGTGTCAAACGGGGCCAACGGGTTGTGTTCGGGTCGGGTCACAACAAGCTCGGGTTGAAATGGGTCGGGTCAAAAAAGGCTTGTTAATAACCGGATTGGTTCGGGCCGGATATCGATTATTCGGGTTATAACGGGTTATCACTTAGCCTCAGTTCTCGGGTCATAACGGGTCGTTTAGCTCGGTTCTTGATAGCAGTGTTAAACGGGACCAACGGGTCAGTTCGGGTCGATCACAATAAGCTCGGGTTCAAACGAGTCGGGTCACAACAAGCGGATTTTTTATTTGCTTTCTATTGTTTATGGTTATGGAACTGGCTAGGTGTTGCTTGTCCTTGGGTCAAATGTTATCTTGCTAAAAAAAACGGCTTACTTAGAAGAATGGTGGACACTCTTCTGATCTACGACCACCATCTTGCTTCAAAAGACTAACTTCTCTGGATGGATGTTGGCTCAACCTACTACAAGGATCCCGTATATCCAACAGTCAACCGATCAAAGAAAAACTTCCGTAGATTTGAACCTATTGCATATACAACCGGATCACCCAAATATAGAAAAATATTAGTGTAACTTAGATGGGTTTGACTTAGACGATTTAGGGCCCGTTTGGCAGAGTTTATGGTAACTTAATGAATGATATATTACATATCTCTACATTTTCATCAAAAAAAAATTACATATCTCTACAAAGATTAATATTGAATAAAAAAATAAACGCTTTCAAGTAATTTTGTACTTGTATTAGCTACAATAAACTTCCTACTTTCAAATACCACTAAAACTTATCAAAAAAAAAATAAGCTCGTTCAATCAACTACTAGTTTTAGCTACCAATAAGCTTCAGATTCAGCTTCGATTGCAATAAGCTCCAACTCCAATAAACTCATGATTTTCAAACAAACCCTTGATAATGCCTCCACGACTTTGCCCCCACACCCTAAGTGAGTTCGGGTTCATTGTCTGCTATGCATCTTGTAACATTATTGTTTGCTATATCATGCTCGTGAACATAATAACTTATGTTCAATTAAAATACATAAAAATAGTTATTATACCACATACATCATGTTTTCTAAATGTATGTCTATACAAATTTAAACACTAAAATTAAAAAATAAAGATTATTTTCTTATAAACCAAAAAATACTTATTCGAAATAAAAAAAATCATCGGTTAAATAGCCATCTTGTAATGCCCTAGCAAGCAACTGAAGAAAAAGAAAAGTGTGTTTTCCACCGCAGTTGATCCTTTGTCCTTTTCTAAATCCAACTTCAACCGAGCATACGTATGCCGCGGGAACATGAAAAATGGAAATTTACTTTTATGTTGAAGTCTTTCTTCTAGGGGGGGGGGGGGGGGG